>OY998143.1:15254147-15757494 GCA_963921925.1 Sphagnum tenellum | reverse complement strand
TGGGTAGGTAAGGGGGTTGAAAGGGAATTTATAGGTAGGCCAAGATGTAAGTTAGCATGGTAACTAGGTGATAAAAGTATATAGGTTTAGGAGGGTCACATATAAGTCAGGGTTTTGGTGAAAAATGACCAAGAAAAAATAAAAATAAAATGTTAGCAACCAAAAAAGGTTGATTGTAGTGCAATGTGGGTTAACGCATGGTTAGGAATCAGACGAGAAAAATGCAACCCATCCATGGATAGAACGACCAATTGGTGCATTCATGGGTGCTGGTTCATTATAACGCCCATGTTGAGGATTTAACCTTTTGTCAACACCTTGTGGTTCCAATATTCAAGCAATCATTCTTGTCATTAGAGTAGTCATTGAAAACATTTTGACCAAATTTGAAACCTTAAATGGTTTCCATGGATTATTTGGGAAATGTGATCCCTCAATATATTTGACATCACCACATTTGGGACCAATGAACTTCAAAATCTAACTCCAAAAAATATCTTGTCATCATTTGAATTAGTTGAAGATGATGAATCTTGTCATTATTTAACTTTGACCAAAACAAGTGCATTGGATTCATTTATGCCACATGTTCGTTGCCATATTCACCACTAAAGACTTCATGCATGTGAATCTTACTTCCATAGTGTTAAGCTAACATGGAATTAACTTGGTGGTTGACCCTTTATTGATCACAATTTTTCCCCTTTTGGCATGTTCCAAAACCTTTATTTTTCTTAACATTGGTCATCTATGATTGACCTTGTTGTAATTCCTAATGTAAGGTGAAACATTGATCCACATCATGCCAATAAACTTTACAATGGGAATGTGATTGGTTAGGGTTAAGGTTGGACATGGTGGCTTGAAGTGGAACATGAATTTTTTGTTCAATGAAGTTTATTCACACCTCCAACATTTGTCTTTTCCACCCCACTCAATAAAATATGATGAAAATGCACCACCTTGTTCTTGTTTGGTCCCCTTGGTCTTTTATGGTGCAACTTTATTTATCAACTTTGAAATGATAATGTTGAGGACTTCCTTGAGTTGTCTTTATTAAACTTGAAAGTCACCATCCGTTCCTATATTACGTTTAACTTGATGCATTTTGGCAATTATAACACATTCATCAACATGGGTTGTGTGGCTTGAAATAATTAACATAACATCCCACACCCTTCAAGTTTAAGCTTTTTATCCAAAATTTGGTGTTAGAATCAAACAACTTAGCTTTTGGTGAACTTTTGAATCATAGTGATTAACCTTTGGATTTGCACATATGCTTCTTGTAGGCTTTTATGTGGTTTCTATTGGAATTATTATAATTTGTGTAGTTTTTCTATATTGATCCCTTGGTAAATTTTTGGCAACTTTTCAAAGAAATTGTTGAAATTTCTTTAAAAAATTCTACAAAAAATTTGAAATTGAAGTTGTTGTTTCAATTTCAAAAATTTTGAAAAAAATTCAATTTCACGGGGTCTTGTCCACTAGTGGAAAGGCCAACACCATCACTTCCAATGGTTGTGACACTAATATTCCCACTCCACCAACACTTTTACTTCCATTACTTGAATTGTTATTAGAAGTTATTATAGTTGTACTAAAATCATGGTGAAAATTGGGGCTATAGTACCATCAACAATGGAAACATAATTGGGCAACCAATACACTTGCCATTTTAAAATTTGAATTACATGGGTGTTTAATTCACGATGATCATCTATTAATAACCTTTCCAAATGTTGAAACAATTCCTTTCCTACCATGAAAAGTGTGAACAATTGTGGATTAGATTAGATTCTGTCGCATATCAAATTAAGTATAAAATTCCTATATCAATTCATCTAACTTGATGGTGACAACTATCCCTAAATATTGACTTGACCCCTTGGTGGATTCCATAAAATTCAACCATGTCCGACAATAATAATGGCATGGCAACAAATTTTGAATTTGAATATAAATCCAAACATTACTTTCTTGATGACAATGTTGTCAATGGTTGAAATTGAATCCCTCATTTTATGAACCCATTAATACCACTTATAATCAAATTAATCTTTGTTTTCAAATCATTGAACACTTCCATGGTTAGTTTTATCATTATGTGGTCCTTATGAAAAAGACTTTAAGCACACAATTCTTATTTAGTATGAAATTCCAATCAATAATTCCTAAAGGATGTTGAATTTATGGGTTAACCTATCCTTAATTTAGGGCATTTGCAACCACCAAGAACATTCCATAAGGCCAAACAAATGTGGGGTTCATTATGAACACAAACAATTATGGTTTGTTAGTTATGAACCTAATTTCATCACCACAACCAAATAATGGAGTTGGTATGGTGATCACCTTTGGATGCAATTTGAAGTAGTGCCAACAAAAGGTAGGTAAATAGATAATCCTAGGTAGGTAGGTTAGGCCATGTAGCATTTATGATAGAC
Organism: Sphagnum tenellum; assembly: GCA_963921925.1. NCBI lineage: Eukaryota > Viridiplantae > Streptophyta > Sphagnopsida > Sphagnales > Sphagnaceae > Sphagnum > Sphagnum tenellum. The sequence goes on along the minus strand of OY998143.1, from coordinate 15,755,047 downwards.
TAAACCACATAGCATTTGGATTATGTCTTGTCACATGGCCCCTAGGATAAACTAGGGCACATGCCACATAGGATAGGTTATGCCACATGTCATCTAGGATATGTTATGCCACGTGGCACCTAGGTTAGGTTTATGCCATGTGGCACTTAAGTTAAACCCTATTTCATTTTTGGTTTAGCTTTTATTCAAGTCTCTTTAGTTGGTTCATCCCAAATGGCATTTCCATTTAAATATTTTTTATGGTTTTAGTGCACTTCTTTATATAGTTAATTTTTTTGAAATGGAGGACAAGTCATATGGGATAAGCATTTTCATCACAACAAAGTTACAACATAAACACAATTTAATCACAATTATTACATGTACTACTTATTAGGTTTAATACCCATGTTATATTAACCAAATTTACCTATTAATTAAACTAATTATTATAGGTAATAATAGTTAATGGGTACTAAAACCATGTTGTTATTATCTTTGTTTATAACAATAACACAAATAAAAAGATTTACTAAATTATTATTGTAGTTAATACAAGCTAGCCTACACTAGAAATATATTTTATATTATTATTCTTATTATTCCACTTGTTACATCTTTTATTAACTATAATAATAAATATTTAATCATGATAATTATTTTAAAATCTCAATATGCATAATATAATTTTAATAATAAACTTGCTATTATAATATCAATTTTCACATTCAAATAAATTTTTTTGAAATCAAATGTGAAATTTCAAAATTGAAATATCAACTTTTATGTTCAATTAAAAAATTTCAGATTCAAATATCAATTTGGAGATTAAAAAAAGTTTCAGGATGAACATATGAAATTAAAAATTAAAAATAATTTTTTTTCAATATTTAATATCAATTTTCAGATTCAGTTGAAAATTTGGCCATGCGCACCACCTCCTACACCTCGCAACAACCTTCCAATTCTTTTTGTTTAGGAAACCTTTCACACCTGAATTGTTCCTCTTTAGGAACCCAATGGTGCAAAAATCATGCCAAATCAACATCATATATGAATTTCCAAAAACTTCAAAAGTTAAAATTGTATCTATATATATATATATATATATATTCTTTCATCTTATTTCACAACATGTTGTGAAATGATGTGACTTGATGTGGTGATGTGTCTACTTATGGGCATGAAAAAATTCCAACTGTTAAAAAAAATAAATCCTAAATTTGGTTACTAAACCCCGTTTGTCAACTAACTAAGATGAAAGTCACATGAAAACAATTGGATGAAAAAAATTACATCCAAACTAAGGATGAAAAACTTCCAAATCATTAGTGCATGCTAATCTAGACCCCTCATCATTAGTGCATGGTGAGCCTTCTTCTCATTGGGTGCATTGAATTTGCAATCCTACACATTAATGCCATGGAATGGTCTCGGCCTTGCCCATTATGGTGTGTGCATCGCCTAACTCGCCGTAAGTGGCTCACCTGGTTCCAAACCCTAAACCCAATATAATGGTACACTGTGGATGAGCCAGAATTCATCCCATCTTGGTAACCCATCCTGTAAACGCTCCTACTTCCACAACATGGTAACCTAGTTTACTAGTACCTACCTCAGTAACTCAGTAATAATATCTGCAAGTGGTTACTATGTAGGTAGGTAGGTAGGTAGGTAGGTGCATTCGGATGGTTAGTACTTAGCGAATAATTGTGATTAGCTATACAACCGATAGGAATACAATGAAAAAGTATCTCCTATCCGTACATCATCCATCCTGCATGGTGTGCCGATGGGTGCTGGGCTCACTCTGGCCATAGAATGGTGATGAGAAACTCAATCATACTTGGTTGCCTAACATTTTCCTTTTGTCTTAAAAAAAAACCCAATTGGACATCCAACAAGCATAAGTGCATAAAGATGTGTAGGAATTTCTTTTATTTCTTTGTAATGCCCTGTGGGGTATCCAGATATTACTATTATAAAATTGAAAAGAAGGGTGGTCATGTCTTTATGAAATGCCTACCATTCACGGATGAAGAAATGCCTACCCTTCATGGATGAAGAGTTACTTTGAGGCATGTGTCCTGGAGCAGTAGTGGAGTTGGGTTAACTATTAGTAACTTTTAGAAAGGCACAACACATGAAAGCTTCCATGAAAGAATGGTTGTTAACTTAGCTCATGTAGGTAGTACTCACCTTGGGTCTCTTTTCGTGTTTTGGTGGGTTTCTCTGTTCTTAGAAGAGGTACATTGAGAAGCCCCAAAAGAAGCTTTATTTAAACCACCAAAATTTGAACCTATTAGAGTTATCGGGGTGAGAACGGTCGTCAATTTTGACGTAATAGGGCATCAAATGCATAACTGGGAATGAAAATTTTACAAAACGAAATAACTGGGACCTAGACTGGTTTTTCCAGCACTTTTGTTGGTAAATTCAGTTTCATCCTGGGTTTTATTTTTGCCTGAGCGTCCCCACTACTGCTACACATTTTTTTCATTGCTCCTACCTTGTCAAAAAGCTATTATAATTAATTTCGAACCTTGTGCACTAAATGTTGAGTTTCAGCATTTCATACTGAGATTTAATAAAATTTCCTTACTTTGTGGATACCACTAAAAAGCAGGCCCAAAAGACAGGGTGACTTTAGGGATAACTCTATTATATACTTGTTGAAACTTGATCCAGACGACGTAGTCTGGGTCAGAATAATCCAAAAGAAATAATAATAACAAAACTTTTTCTAATACCCTAATACCTTGGCAGCTTCCACATTGAATTATATTATTTTGTACAAATGGTTGAAAACTATTTTCAAAAGAATAATAAAATTTTGGTGAAGGTACAAGAGATTCTTTTGAAATATCTTATTTTATTCAAACTGAAGCAATTATTCAAGAGTCATGTGTTGAAGTTGGCACTGAAACTGAAAGCAAAAGAAAGAGAAAAAGAAATTCAACAGAACATGCAAAACAATAAACAAAATATGTTTCTTCAAGAAAAATAGTTGTTATTTGGGAGGAGAACTGGACCCTCTGACTCCCAAGGTCTATCTATACCTTGTTATTGAACTACAAAATGGTAAAAAGCTCTTGCACTCTTCTGTTTATAAATAAACTAGTGGATACCCGTGACCTTCAGACACTTGGGGAACTGGACCCGCTGACTCCCAAGGTCTCTATACCTTGTTATTGAACTAACAAAATGGTAAAAGCTCTTGCACTCTTCTGTTATATATATAAATAAGTAAGTGAATAAAATACTAGGAGCAAAGCCAAAATGTGTGTACAGTGCAGTTGTTCCGTGCAAAATCATCAGTCAAGTTCCAGCCCAACATGTGGCAAACACATCTTTTGTCAATCAGAAGCTCTGGCTGCTCCCTGAAACCTGCAAAAGGATTCAGAAGATTGTCAATGTCTTGATGGTTTTTCTACTGTTGAAAGGTGTACATAAAAAGACTCAAGACCACCAATACCTTGCTTCTACCGCACAATTGGGCATATCCAACATATATGGGTGATGATGAAGGACCTCGAGCTCCTTTAATAGCAACTAGTGTGGCTTGTGCCATTTGGCCCAAGCCTTACCACGTCCTCAACTGATTTTTCCGTCCAAAACCTCGTTTTTTTTGGGAATTTATTTGAATTTTCAGCTGCAGAAATCACTTTAAAATTATCAATATCTCCCACACTCTGAATCCGAATCTTACCAAATAAATTTCATTAAATCCTGATCATCAAGATCTTTCCAACAATACCAATAGGCACATTCCAATTCCTCCAAAATTTTCAGCTACGAATTTAATTTAATTTAGTTTTCAATTCAATATTCAAGAACTTTTTGCACAAAAAAAGTCCAAACGTCATGGAACCAAGCATATCCATTCTCTTTGTGTTGAGAGTTTTCCAAAAGACATCAAGAACACCATCTGAAGCATCCCAGTTCAATGGATCTCATAACTACAAAACACTTCATAATAGTTTTTATTAAGCAATGTTGTTTTGAAGTCAATATATTCATCCATCTATACAGAATTTTTCTCTAGTAATTATACTAACAGAAAATTGCTATAAAATTTTGAACCCTAAAAAAAATTTAAGCTTCTACAAAGTTATGGCTGAAATTATGTGGTAGTGGAAAAGGCCTTACCTGAGCAAGGGGGGTAGGGGGGGACATTCGCAAAATTCATGAACTTGGACTGATTCATGCTAGGCTTCTTATTTTGGGAAATGGCCCCCACATTGGGCCCTCACTATTGTTGGATGGGTATATTGAATTTAATATATCAGCCAAAAAAGGGTAAATAATTTTTTTTTAAAAAAAAAATCTTGTAAAGGTATATAGGGTTTTAGAGTTTTTTTAATTTATTTTTCAGATTTATGGCTAGTAAGGATCCCCATAAAATATATAACAATGAATGGTGAGAGACATGTATATGGATTGCATCCTAGTTAATAAATACCTAAGTCAAAGTCTAACTTTGACAAAAACATTTAATTTATTTCTCGAAAAAATGGTGGGAAAAACTTGAACAATAACATTCTCTCATTATTTATATATCTTATATATAAATTCACTTGGTACGTGCGTGCGTCCGTCCGACACAACAGTTCCGCGTTTTAATCCGCCTGGCAGAACCGGCCCGGAGAGTCGGATTCCAAAAACGGGATTCGACCCGGACAGATTCTCCTCTCCGACTCTTCTTCTTCTTTAAACATGATTTAAAAAAAGGAAATACAAAAAATGAAATAAAATGAAATATATATTTAAAAAAAATTTAAACATGAAACAAAAAAAGGAAATACAATAAAATAATCTTAAAAGAAAATTAAAAAATAGATGACAAAAAATATGAAATAAAATAATAATAAAAACAAAAAACGCATTAACATAAAAAATAAAAAAAATAAAAGTTTCAAAAAAATCTTCTTCGTCTGCCATCACTTTAACAATTAGAAACTTTTTTTAAACACTTAAAAAATGAAATAAATATAAAATAAATATATTTAAACATGAAACAGAAAAAGAAATATAATAAAATAATCTTAAAATAAAATAAAAAAATAGATGACAAAAAATATGAAACAAAATAATAATAAAAACAAAAAACGCATTAAAATAAAAATAAAATAAAAGTTACCAAAAAAAACTAAAAGGTGAACAGGGTTTAAAGAAAACGGGGGACTTCACAGTGTCTGAAGGTCACAGGTACCCACTAGTCTATAAAAATCAATCAATAGCATCAAAAATATATTCAAAGAATTTTATATTGAACTAAAAATAACATAAAATTTAACAATTTACATATTTCATCAAATGGTTTTGCCCAGAAGAGCATATGATTAAGAGTATTTCTAAGGTAATTTCTGTAACGAATAAAAATAAAATTGGGGGAATTTTTGGTAGGATTTGAACCCTACTTGTTTTAAATGGAAAGTTTTCCTAAAATAGCTAGTGAATGGTCACTCGTAGACTTCAACACGTGGCACATCTCCATTGGTACTAGTTTACGTGCCTAGTAGTGCCTACCAGGTCCGCTGAGATTGGGGCCAGAGGTGAAAAGGAAAGATGCGTGGCATCTGGCATGGCATCTGGATTTTGGCCAGTGGGGGCAGTGCGAGGGTTTTGTTTTTGTTTTGCTTTCATTTTGGTGATGAAGCTGAAGTGGTGGCAATCATCCATAAGGAAGTTTAGCCAAATTTGGTTACCAAAAAAAAAAAGTTCAGCATATCCTTCAAATTTTTGGCTAGATACTAGAACCTCATAGACAAATCTGGAGATTTTTTAAAGAAAAGAAAAGAATTTTCTTGGGGAAAATTGGCGAATTAGTTTTTGGCTGTATGCTAGAACCAAATAGAGAAATCTGGCGACTTTTAAAGAAGAAAAAAAAAAAAATTCCCGAAACGTGGCGACTAGGAAACGAAAAAAACCACATAGTTTTAGCCACTTTGAATTTCTTTGTTTAGCCGATTGGCTATATTTAGCCACATAAAAAAAACGAAAAAAAAAAACCCTGGACCGGGCACACAACGTCATCATCAGACGGGCAGAGGGGTGTGGCTGCCCACGCTCCTGTGCGCGTGTGTCCATCGTTCGCGCGTTTGTTCCATTTGCGTTTCTTCATTGCATTGTTGTTTCTACCAGTCGCGTTCCTGTAGCGACATTGTGGAGAGGAGGAGAGCGAGTGTCGTGGCTGGCGATGGCGGTCAGTACGCCTTAAAAGGATTTTATATGCTATGTTGGCAGCGTTGAGATTTCTTTTGTTTCTGTCTTTTTAGGGGAAGGTTGGCAAACAAACAAACAAACAAAATAAACTGTTTGTTTTGGGGCCCTTTTGTGATAGATAGAACTCTTCTTAGCATGATAGAGTAAACCCTCGCTCCTGCTGTGCGCCCTCTGAGAAAGAATCCGGTAGCGGCGAGAGAGATATCTATCAGTGAGAGGATAGTCGTGGTTGGCGTGGCAGCATGGCAACAGTCGCGTGGTCGGTCGGGGACGAGCTTCGCTTGTTGCCGTAGATGTGAAGTTCTTTTTCTGCCGTGCACTATTGTGTCAGTGGGGGTTTTTTTTTTGCTTTGGAGAATAGTTGTTGTCTGTGTGTGTGTGTGTGTTGCGGTTGTGGCTTCCCGCTTTGATGAGCGGCTCTTTCCTCTTTGGTCGGATTGTATGAAACTGCGCGACGTTTCTTTGCTTGAAGACTGCCGGCGACATCTGATTGCGTTGCGGGCCGTGGTGAGTTGCGTTACATCTATTCTTAATGTCTGTCTGTTCGTTGCTGTCCCCCCACCTTTTCCTTGTGTAGTCTGTTTGGATGTTAAAGAAGAGCATGGGCGAGTCCCATTTCCTTGATGTTGCAACATGTTGTGTGACTTCCTTGTGGCGGAAGGAAGTCTCTATATGGGAATAGCAAACCTTTGAAGCCTCTGTCTTTCATTTGGAGCGTTGGATACATAGGAAGGACACGGTGCCGGTCGGAGGTTGTGACATCATCGCTTCAGTGTTGGAACCCTTGTTTGTGTTTGTGTCTCTGCGTTTCGGATCTTGAAAATCCTATGACACACGTGAGGTTTCGAAAATCACGTAGGAGTTGTGATATGGTGCTTTTGCCACGTTTTTTCCCCTCCTTTTTTCCGTTAGACCTGGTTATGTATGGTCTTATTCTCAATCTCTTGGTATCAATGTTATATGCTGTGGTCTGCCTTTGAGGGCAGCCTAGCAACAACAGAGTTTTTGCAAACTTTTCTCCCTTCATGTATTATGTGTAGTTCAAAGATAGATACATTTTATGCAGAGCCTTTACCAGCTTGTCATTACAGTTTTTTGAATCTGGATATCTGCTCTTGATTAAAGTTTAGGTCATGAAATGGCTGATAAGATCAGCTTGGCCAGTGGGTCCTTCAACTTGGTGAAGGAAGAGGGTGATTAGGTGTATTGCAACCCGACTGAGTGAGCAGAAGATCTATAGGCTTTTGTGATGTGATTGTAGCTTGGTTTCTCAGCTTTAATGGAGTGCCAATCCTTCTTTTCTTGTCCATTTTTTTGGTATCCTTGATTAGATTTTATGTTTTGTTTCCAAATGAAACAGGTTAGTTAAATGGTATAACCTACTTATTTTGGCTCTGTTTTCTTTCCAGCCAGGGATCTGTTAGTACGAGGTCTTCAGTGGACAGTGTGCCAAGTTTTGTAGTGGGGAGATGTTGCAGAGGATCAAATCTATGGCACTGCAGCCCCCCCCTTGGTTACAAATTGATGCCACTGCAGCACATATGGCAGTGGAGATGAAAAAGAATTTGACTGGAATTCGTTCATGAGGGATTGTGGTGTGCAGCGGTATCTCCGCTGCTCTGATCAATCTAGTAATTTCCCCTGAAGTGGGTGACCACTTTGGAGGTTAATGGCAGCCCTTAATGAGGAGTCTGAAGCAAACACACATGGTTTTTCAGTAGGAGATGCTTCTGCAAACATGCTACTGTTCCAAGTTCATTATTGGGGAGAGTGCCGCACTTTAGATCATTGTATGCAGCAAGCGGATCAATTCCTGTTTACTAAGAAAATCCCATCTTGCTAATTGGTTATACGGGTCAATTTTGTGTGCCAACCATGGATCGGTACATTTCACTTCCCTCCTTCATTGGTTGGCTGGCAGGAATGTAGGGTTTGAGGCTATACCACTTGTGCACTCTCTTGAAGAGCTTTTATCTATTAAGGGACATTCAGTTTCAAGGAATTTCTATGTTTTATCTTGATGAAGGAATTGAGTAAAATTCTTTTCCTCTGCTTCTGCTGTGCCAAGTAATTGTCTGAATGCTTAACATGTGCAGGTACAAGGTTATGAAACAGTTGGGTGATGGCACGTATGGGAGTGTCTGGAAGGCAGTGAATAATGACACGAATGAGATTGTTGCAATAAAGAGGATGAAGAGGAAGTTTTACTCATGGGATGAGTGTATGAATCTCAGAGAAGTCAAGGTTGTTTTCAAATTCTTTGAGCATATCCTCTTAGTTATAGAATTTGGCAGTTCTGTGCATATATGCCAGAGATGAGGCAAGGTGAGGATGAAGGCTTTAAACTTAGCTTTTTGGTTAGTCTAGTGCATCCCTTAAAGGTTCCTTCACAGGTGGCAGCAGTTTTTAGCAGATTTTGGTCTCAATGCAGGTTCTCAAGAAGTCCTGAAATCCAGATTGCAGCTGAACCTTTTGGTCAGGGGCTGACTACTTTTCAGGGATTGTCTCGTGTAAACTGACCTAACATGTGTTGGTTGTCTGATCAGTCACTCCGCAAGTTGAACCATCCAAATATTGTGAAGCTGAAGGAAGTCATCAGAGAGAATGATGAGTTGTATTTTGTGTTCGAGTATATGGTGAGCCTTTTGTTCTTTATATCCTGATGGCTTGCTTGTTTTTGCATTCATATTGTTCAAGATTCAAATGGTGGCACTTTTGTTTCTACTGGTTCACATTCATGATGTAATTCTCTGTTGGAGTTCCTTTGGCAGGAGTATAATCTTTACCAGTTAATGAAAGAAAAGGAGAAACTTTTCTCCGAACCAAAAATACGGAATTGGTGTTTTCAAATGCTGCAAGCTCTGGCTTACATGCACAGGCATGGTTACTTCCATCGGGACTTGAAGCCAGGTAGAGGATAGACATCAGGGTTGGCTTATCTCTTTCTGTTGAGCATCTTTGATGTCAAAACTTATCAGTCCTCTTTGGCCAGCTTGTGGTACTGGTTTTCATTGCAGGACTGACCTTTGGAATGCGTATTTTTATTGTCCTTTGCTTGGGGATGTAATCTGTTCCTCTGTTGGGGGGAGATTATTTCAAGCATCATAGGCTATGGCTTACTTCTGACTTACTTAAAGCTTAAGGTGCAATCCACTGTCTTTGCAGAGAATCTGCTGGTAACCAAGGATGTTATCAAGGTTGCTGATTTTGGTCTTGCAAGGGAAGTCTGTTCTCGCCCCCCCTATACTGACTATGTCTCCACTCGCTGGTATGTTGTCACCAAGGCCATGCACTAACTTTTGTACACTTTATCTCTGCCTTGGAGCTTTATGGATGGTATTTCTGGTTCTTGTTTTGTCCACCTTGCATGTAGAATGTTGTAGAGTATTTTGTCTAAAATTTGTTATAGTTATTGAAGAATTTAACATTTCACTGAAGTCTTCTGAACTTGCTGTTTTCTTTTAGGTATCGTGCACCAGAAGTACTTCTGCAATCCTCATGCTATAGTGCTGCTATAGGTGAATTCTAATTTCCGACCCTTGCTGTTGTTTTTCTGACAGTTCCCAGATTATGTCTCCTTTTATGTTGTGCAGATTTCATTCGTGTATTCCTTGTCAGGCCTAGCAGGATCCATGTCTGGAACAGATTTGCAATAATTATTGGTTGATTTGGAAGATCATGACTGTTGGAACTTGAAGGATTAGTTTTTATCTTGCATTTCAGTCTTGGTGATGATTTGTCCTGCCTGTTCATTTTTGTTTCTTTCCTTCTCTTGCTCTGATTCCTGTTCTTGCGTATCTCTATAGATATGTGGGCGATGGGAGCTATAATGGCAGAATTGTTCACGCTACGTCCACTTTTCCCAGGTGCAAGGTATTTTTGGAATTTGCTCTTGGACGTTCACATTTAACTGGTCACTATATATTTTGATGAGTCAGATGCACTGCAGAACTGCTTCTGTTGTTAAACTAAGGTATTTTTCAGCGTTGACTGTCATGCTGAGGAGATCTTTTGCAATATTGGTGGATGATGACTTAAATTTATATATCCCACAGATAAATTTCCATACTTTGCTTGATTTGATCTGGAACCTTAGGCCCATGCTTTGGATGTGCTCCCTGGTCAGTTTGGACATTTTGTTTCCTGACTTGGGTTTTCTGTACTGTCAACAGTGAGACAGATGAAATTTATAAGATCTGCAGTGTAATTGGCACTCCAAATCACCAGACATGGGCTGACGGCATGAAGCTTGCTGCATCTATGAACTTTCGGTTTCCTCAGGTGTGTCTTTTGATAAGGCTTGCTATTTTTTATTTGTCTCTCTGCTAACATGCCTTTTGTATGTAGTCCAGATGTGTATGCCTGATTGGTTATTTTGCAGATGCAATATGCTTGAAGAGGTGCATATATGATTGTAAATATTTAGCAGGAAATAGTTTTGTATTGGCAATTCAATTGAGTTTCATGTGTGTTCTGGTTGCAGTTTTCCTCAACTCACCTGTCTGTCTTGATACCATCTGCGAGTGCTGAGGCAATTGACCTTATGTCGGTATGTACTTGTTGCTAGTTACATTCTTTCTTTGATTGCAAGAAAAAGTTTTGAACTTTGGTTGTCTTTCCTCATCAGGAGTAATGAGATTTCTTAATTCTGGTGAGTGATTACTACATTGTTGGTTGGATGCCTGATTTAGTGAGGACTGTATGAAGATATTCTTGTGCAAATTAGCAGATACATGATGGCATGAAGGAGCTGAGGCACTTACTGTGCTCAGCTCATAGGAATAGCTTTGCAGATGATTTTATGTGGTTTTGACACAGCTGTCTGCCTGCAGGCAATGTGTGCTTGGGATCCAAGCAAGAGGCCAACTGCATCACAGGCACTGCAGCACCCATTCTTTCAGGTCTGCATATTTGTTGATTTATTGTCTGTTCTAGTTGTTTAGTTCAATCCCAATCAGGTCTCCAAGGCTAATACGAACCTTCAAATGTCATGTATTGTGGTGGATTCTCTTCCATTATATTGTCATGTACACTGTTGGCACCACAATAGGTTGTGAGATTTTGAACATAACCTATGGTACTGTAAGAAATGCCAAAATGCCTTGGATATAAGCATTGGTTAACAAGGTTTTGATTGTAGGTTGGAATGTGCATATCACCTCCTGTTTCACAACATGAATTGGCACAGCCAAAAGGTTACAGTTCTGCTGGTCAGTTCTTCTACATCCTATTAAGTTGAATTTGTGATAATTTGTATGTGTCTTCACCTAATTTACAGCTGCTGTATGTTTTCACTTCTGCATGAAAATCAAGTTTGGATCTCTAAAGGTGACATGTTTCTTCTGTAAAGATAGACCATGAGCATTACCTGCTCTTCTTGCATGATAACATTATTGGTGGATGATTTCTTCCTGCAGTATTAGAAGCAAAGGGTCCAGTTGGATTGGAGAGCCAGAGGCGAGCCGTGGGTGGAGAAACTCCAGCCGAACCTCTTGTGGGTTTACCTACTTCAGAAAAATACAGCAACTTATTTTCAGGTCAGTTAGATGGCCACTGTGTGGGGGGGGTTGGGGGGGGGGGGGGTGTGTGTTACTTCTGGGAGGATACAATTACAGCACTTCTAAAGGGCCACTCTGTTTTATTCTTGCAGGGATAGGTCAGGGGAAGGCAAATGGGCAAACAAAGCAGGTAAATACAGTTTCTTCTTTTTGTGCTTGTGTCCAGAAAGGGTGTCTTTCTTCAAAAGTTAGCTTGTTTGCTAATCTTTGTGGTATCACTGTATGATATTCCAATGGTCTCCGTCTGCTGCAGGACTTGAACTCAGCTCCATATGGGCATATTCACACAAGGCAGGCACGCTATCGACCATTGGTCAGCACCCAAGGTAAAAACTTTTTCTATTTTGAAGTTCATGAGTATTTCATAAGTTATTCATTAAAGGATAGGGAGCTCAACTTAAAGCTGTGAAGTTTGTAGGGATATCTAAATTGAAGCCTTGTTTGATTCCCTTGGTTTTGTATTTCTGATGCTGGAAGCTACCGATGATGTGTGGTCATCACTGTTGTTGCAGTTGTACCCTCACTGGTTGCTCCAGGGGCTTGTCCAACTGCTCTGTCCGCCAAAGCAGCCATTCCATTGTTTCCAACTCGGTATGCACCATGTCCATGGGCTTTGTGGAGACAGTCATGTCCTTCCTTATCTTTTGTCTTATGTGTGGGCTAGGTGTTGAGATGGGTTGTACTGACACCGTCTATGTAAATCTGACAGGCAAGTTATACAGCCTGCTGTGACAGTTCCAATGCCTGGTGCTACACTTGCAGCACCCTCATTTGGTATGCGGGGATCATATAATGATTATCTGTCAATGCCAGCAGGCAATATGACATCAGCTTATGGGCGTGGCTATACCCCTACAGGCACCTTTCGCTATGACAGTCGTGTAGGTGCTGGTGGGTCCAATCGACACTACTGAGGGCTTTTGAGCTTGCAAGATGGCCGCACCAGTTGCAAGCTTAGAATGCAGTACAGTTATGGAGGCTGCAGAAGGGTTGACAATATGGGGTAAAGAACAGAGGAGTTTGTTATTATGACCAGGATGGAAAGCAGTCATGAAGAATGCTTATGTGTTAGCATTGGGATAGAGGATGGGGGTGCAATCAGGATTGTTAGGCTTTAGCCAGTATACAATAAGCACATGGCACAAGTCTGGTTAACAGTATAGAAGGACAGCTCTATGGTACGTGAGTTTGAATATCTGCAAAATCAAGACAAGGCTGTAGAGGGGGGTTTGCTTTTGGTGTGCAGTAGCTTCATGAGGAGTCGGGTTTGGTAATATGGGGAACTGTGTTGGGAAATCTGAGAGTTCCACATCTTGGGCTGCAGATTTCTGTTTCTAGTTCATAGCTTGGATTTGTATATCCTAGTGATTGAATGTATGTGTGAGATCAGTGTTGTGTGGCAGGCAGAGCACACACTATCAGAACCTTTGTGTTATAGTTACTTTTGTGATAATAACTGTTTGTAAATGTGTTTGGAAGTGTGGGGAATGATAGGAATGAGACAAATGGTTTTGTGCATGTCTTCGCTGGTCTCTTTTCTTTCTTAGTCGTAGATGCTTGCTTGTATGGGCATCAATGTGAGAGTAAAGCTTCATTCCATTGATGGTTCAACTCTGGCATTTGACACTGGGGACACCCAGTGTTGTCAACAAACAACTAGGTGTTGGAATTGATTTTTAACTCTTGGTATTAACATTGGGGATAGGTCACTAGGGTAGTGTAGGCGACTGAACACTTAGTGTCAAAGAAGCATAAATTTGTAGACATTCTTCTGTTGCCTTTGGAGCTCAAAGAGATGTTGTAGCCCTGCTGCATCCAATGCTCAAATTTGTCAAGAAGTCATATAGATTGTGTTTTGAGCCTTGGAACTTAAAGATTTTTGGAGATTACCCTGTTGTTGTAGATGGAGATCAAAGAAGTTTTGTAGAGAGCTTTGATGCGCCCAAAGTTTTTTAAATCACTTGCGAAAGGAAAGAAACATAGGTTTTGAAAATAAAGAGGGGAGGTTGATGAGAACAGCCAAGCTATGAGCCTAAGCGACTACCCTACTCAGAGCTAATATCAATGTCATGGCAGCAAACTATTGAAAGACCTTGACTATGCTCTCTCTGCTTTCACTAGGTCAAGCTACTAAGATGAGTGACATGTAAAGAAGCTATGAAAGCCGCTGCAATGGTAAGTGAGCTAGCACTTATCTCTTGTCAGGACGCAGAGAGAAAAAACAAAAAAAACTAGTTGATGGACTTTGGGAACTGATTATACCACAAAATCAATAATGGATCCTTGAGAGTCAGTTCTCTTGAAGTGGCTGTAGATCTGCAGTCAGCTTTTCAATTCAAGCTGAGCTAGTTCAGCTGGATTAGAACAAATACAGATTAGTCTGCGCAAGAAAAAACACAACTAGTCAAAAGCTAATTAAAAGGTTTTTTAAAAAGAATAATTGGGAAGTGGAGGTACAGAAAGAGCTCAGAGTACTTTGGTAATAGAGTTTGTGTCAACTACAATCCACAGCTATTTTGTTGAGGAATTTCTTAACTCTATTTTTACTGACGCCTAAAATAGATATTTACATAAGCAGCTAGTGAGATGGATAATGTGTGTGAGTGAGCTCCATATCACTTGGGTGTGAGTCAAAGATTCTTAATTGCAAACTCAAAAGGGTTTGCACTAGTGTTGGGTGGTTCTTTGGTTTCTTTAAAGAACTGAAGAAGATTCTGAGAATTTGACTTCTTCGCTTTTTGAAAGAATTGACTGGGTTGTGTTATTTCTTTTTATTTTTTTTCAAATTCTAAGAACCATCTGGGTTTGGGGGTTTGATAGTTTTAGCTCGCGGTTATCTAAGCCAGTTTTTTCAAAGAGAAAATTGGCGAGGTAGATGAGGCAGTTCCTATCAAAGAACTTGAACCAGCTACAGTCTGTCAGTTATAAACAAATCCATGGTCTCTAAAATGTCAGTTTGCTTTGTGATACATCAAATGTTTTTATTGATGAGATGGGGGAAAAATTCGTAATTTTATGGCATTGTTCTGCTTTGAAGCCAAATTGGAAATTGGGAATTGAAACTTGTAGTATTGTTGAGGTATATTAAGCTTGCAGACCACATGATAACTCACATCTCAACCTGAAAACCTCAAACTGCGTTTGAAATCTGGAAAAAATGCACCTTGATTCCTGCAACCCCCTCAGAATTAAAGTTGTGGTCAGCTGAGCTCATGTTCACTAGTCCCATTCTCACACCTTAAATCATAAATCTCAGATAACATTTGACACATAGATAAAAGGAAAACATCTTTGATCTGAATTAGCACATACCCTCAAGAACATTTTATTAAAACAAGGTAGAAGAAGCCACGAGAAAGCCCTCCTGAACAGGGATCCAAAAACCATGAAACAAGATCATCACGAAGATTGTCTAGCATGGGCAGGGTTTGCTGACTCTTTTCTCACAGCAGATCACAATGCCATGTTGCCCAAAAATCCCCCAAGTTGACACATCACATGGAACAATCTTTGCTGCAGCACATCCTTGCACGTGCCTGAAATGACAAACTTTGAATTCAATCCATCTGACAATTTGCTTCAAGAGTTTCTGGGAACTTCAACAACAAAACCAGGAGTGAACAATCCTGCTAAAGAAGTATGGATATGGAAATTCCCACTACTTTTCTCTATTTGCTTACAACAATCAAATGGTCCTTAGATGTGGTTGAATAAAAAAAAAAGAAGTGCCCACTCTTTTGACAAAACTCCACCACTGACTTGGGTCGGAGTAAACTGAACAAAAGATAGTGAGGATCATGGACATAATACATATTTTTAGTGTTTTTGAATTGCCAAATTTGGGCGAATATTTCAATTTCTAGGCCCCAAAATTTCTAAGGTCCTAGAAATTGAAATTAAATTATTCTGGCTGTGATGGAGTGTGCTATTATTATATGTGGTCACAAGCACCACCTTCCTTGACGATCGATTGCTTTCTCAATTCAAACTCAACAACTTTGACATACATACAATGTTTGTGAGTTTTTGAAGTTGCTTTGCTGTGTCTCCTACAAATCATAATTATGGGTTGTTTGCTTCATTGTGAATCCAACTCAATAGCAACAAGGGTGTGAGTGAGTGGTGCCCTTCCCCTTGCCAATCATCTGATCCGTGCTGAAGGAATGACAACTTGAGTGGTTTGCAAAAGTTAGGCAACGAGATGACATATCCCCAATATCAAAATGAAAATTTTATTTCTGGTAACTAATTTTTTTTAAATCCAAGTGGTGGCCATAGTGAAATTCCATGCACAAAAATCTGGAGCACTTCTCTATCAGAAGGCACACCCTCTCTAAAGCAACTTCAAATCTCATGGAAGTTTCATGTCTAAGATATTCCCTTTTGGAGTAGATTGCTGCTGCATCTAATGTGTGACACCCTAAGTTGTCACCTAAAATTTCTGGGCTTTTTGTGAGAATTGGGCTCTTGGAATGTAGACTACTAGTTAGTAGTTAGTGGGCCCCTGTTGAAGGGCTCTCTGGAAGTACTAAAAAGTTCAGTAGGGGGCCCCATAGTTCGGGGCAGGTCAAGGCTTGGTCACAATGATCATGCAAACAAACAAACAAACAAACACCTATCTTTGTATGTATTAGATTTTGGCCAACCCTTGAAGAGCTTGATTTTTGTGCCAACCAAATTCTTCCTTTGCTACCTGAAAATCAACAACTGTGCAAAGTTGGACAAGATATCTTGATTCTCCAGCTTCTTCTGCCAACATTTTTTTTGTTTTGCCTTTTCTCTTTGCTTGTTTGCTTGTTGGAGAAGAAGCAGGAGGGAGAAGGAAGAGTCTGACTCCTGATAGATCTTCATTTGGGTACATTTTGCATTGCATTCAAGCACAGAACAGGACCCAAAGATCTGCCTCATGAATGAGGTTTTTAAAACCTTGAACAAGTTTCCATCATCACAAAAGCATTTTTGTTGAACCAAATTTGGGAATATCTCTCACCATGTGCTTTTTGCTTGATTTATTATTCATAGTAATAAAAATCTTTTTTATTATTATTATTTCTGCTTTGCAAATTTATTCTGATTGTATATAGAAAAAAATCAGAATAAAATAAAATAATTCAACATGTTTCCAAAATGAAAGAAACCCCAGTTTTAAAACTAGTAGAGATTTAACAAGATTCATTTGATCTCTTGCTATAGGACTAGAGATGGAAAGGGCGAGTTATAATCAAGTCGTGCCGGGCCTTGACTGAACATGAGGTTTTTTTAAGTCTATGGACTTTTATACTATTGTATACAAGGGAAAGGCTTACTACTACTCCCCATGGCTTCCCCTAATTTGAGGGTTGTAGCCTCAAGGGTAGTAGTAGCCCAAGGTAGAGAGAGCTTGGCACACACTTTTACTTGAGATGGAAGATTTTGAAACCTTCATTCATCATGGTTTGAATAGCCCCTTGAGTTAGGTATAAATTAAAAATGGTTTTTTTGGTAAGAATGGGAGGGACAAAATACTTTCTATTCATTGACCCATGAACCAATGGGCTCCCTAGGTGCCATGTGCCCTTAGGCATATCCTTCATTTGGTTTTAAAGGCAAATTTTAGTCCAACATGAACAATTTGGGACTCAAGAGCTCCCTAGGTGTGCCATGTGCTTTAGACATGTCTTTCATTTGGTTTTAAGGGAAATAGTCCCACATAAGGAATTTGGCACTCGCACACGTGCCCAATGGTTTAGTTGCATGTTTGGTCAAATTTCTCATTGAATCTCCTTAGAGCACACCAATTTTTGAAGTGAATTTACTCCAAGCTATTTTATTCAAGGCTTAAATTTCAGAACATATTTTGCAAAAAAATTCTCAAGACATACGTCATGCTTATTTTGTGCATGTTGGTGTGCTAATGTATAAGGGCAGCTGTTCATCAACATACTACATGTGCTTTTAACACACTTAAAGCCCATATTAAGTTTAACATTTTGGTGGCCCAAATGGGAGTAATGCAATAGCAAATGGGCCCATGTTTTGGCCCTTAAAAGGCACCCCCCTTCCTTGTGTATCACCCTTCCCCTCCTTCCTAGTTTCTATCCAACTAACTCGAATAAAAAAGGAAACTATGAATAAAGCAATCATACAACATTTGGTCCAAGCCTAAGAAGTTGCTCAATTTGATGAAGAAATGAGGAAAATATTGAAAAGTGTTCAATGATAAATACGTGTATGATAATGGGTGATATTACCTTACTCGCATTCACTTTGCATTTTCAAAATTTTATTTAAACACATATTAAGAACATAAAAAATAATACTATTATATTAAAGTCAAAAAATATTTTCATATTATCATTAAATTAAAAAGTATTTCAAATATTTCTATATTAAGATCACGTTTATTGACCTTGCCTACCAAGGCAAGAAGGATATTGTGTTTAGATTCATTATAGAGTATAGTAGCTAAGCTTAAGGGATTTTGGCCCCTAGGTAATAATAATAATAGGTCTATTTATTTTCATATGAGGATGATATTTGAAAGATGATATTTTGGCTTGTGTTGAAACTTGAGATTAGTTATAGAGTTATAATAACATCTTGAAGGATTTTGGTTTGTTTTAGAGGATGAATTTGAAGATTATATAATTTTTGCATGGTGAAATATTTAAGTTTCCATAATTCTTCTTCTTTTGCCTTAAGATAATACTTTTTGATTTTAATGGCAAGGCCCCCTTGTTTTATAATGGTTCCTTTGTGATGACCCAGCCATTCATTTCAAGTTCCAAAAATAACAACATCATCATGTCCACAACTCTCTTAAAATTCTTGGGCCCCTAGTGTAAAGTCAAAAGTTGAGCTTCCCATCCAATAAAAAGGGTTCCAATTTGAGTTGAGCCTTATTAATGTAAAGTGAGCCTTTACCACCATATTCCCCAAATTCTCTTTCAATGACAACCCAACCAGAAGTGGAAGCTGAAACTAACTAGGGTTAGAGTAGATGTTAGTTTCCTTTTTAACTCCTCAATATTTCTCATCACTTTGATTTACTATACCAAAATATTTCAACAATAGAGCTAAAGATTTTTCAAAAAATTCAGCAAAATTAAAAAAATATATATATATATGCCAAAGTTGCCCACAATTTTTCAAAAAAAAATCAGAAATTTTTTAAAAATAAAGTTTATGCCAAAGTTGCCCACATTTTTTCAAAAAAAAATCAGAAAAATTAAAATAAATAAATTTATGCTGAAGTCGCCCATGTACTTACGATATCTTTCAAATATATATTACCTTACTAAATTCTCAATTGGAGTTAGTTGTAAAAAGAGAAAACTTGTTGTCAATTGTAATTTGCTTGACCAAAATCCCTATGAAGTAACTATACACAATCAAATTGCTCTCCATTCTAGATTCTTTCTTGTTCTTGTTCTTTTGGTCATTTTCTTGAAGAGGGACCCAAAGCTGAAAGACCCTACTAGTGTTGTATGGTTCAATGGGAGAACCAATTTTAAGGGCCCCTTGAAGAAGGTCTTCAACAACAAGGGGTCCTAAAGTTCCTCCTTGGAGGATAGACCCATTGTCGCCACTCATATACCCATAGCTATTGTCTACTTATACAAGGTAGATTCACACCTAATGTTAAGTCAGTGTTAAGTGAAATTCTAGGTGGCATCTTAGTGGCATCCAATGTTAAATGGGTGATTGTTTAATATTAACTTAACATTAAATTTTTCATGATAAATAATAGGTTTAGGTCCTAGACGACTAGCTTGGTGGTGTTAAAAGGGACTTAATACTAGAGTCCTTAACACCAAGTGTGAATGCACCTTAAATTAGTATTATTGCATGCAAGTACTAAACCTCTAGGTCTATGTACCTTACTTACATACACTATAATGAAAACTCCTGCTACATAGGGGCATGTTGTCATTCATTTTTCAATTTTGTGATGTATACTAAGTAGTCTAAGTGACAATTGTCCATTGCAAAGAGACAAAGCCAAAAAGGCCCATCATATCTAAGTTCTAACTAGGGTTAACCTATGTTGGGCGGTTCTTTAGTTTTGATGATAACCAAGTAGTTACCCTAAAACATACCTATTGTACTCACTTAATCAACCACATTATGGGGGTCTTTTTCATGGTGCACATTCTTCATCTCTTTAAACCTTAATAGAAACAACAAAACAACATGAACCTTTGATCAATCAAAAACAAGGGCCAAAAGAAAAGGCCAAATTAAAATAGAATAACAAGAAAACATACCTTCCTTGTCAAGGATGATGACCTTTATTGTGCAATAGACAAGGTGACTTGCAAGAACACAAAACATAGAAAGAAGGCAAACAAAAAAAAAAAAACAACCACATAACAAAGGAAAATCTCACAAGAAAGTGTGAGGGAAAAATCCAAGGGCCTAGTTTTTGGTTGATCACTTGACAAAAACTAAAAATGAGTAATAGCAAACAATGCACTAGAAATGAGTTGCACATGCACAAAGCAAAAGACAATGTAGACATCAACTAACATAATGGAGAAGAACTTTAGAATGTACAATGATGGAGTCTTGGTATAGTGCAAAGTGATGGAGAAACTTGCAAAACATGAGTGATGGAAATGAGTAGCAAAATGCAAGGTGATACCTCCGATCCTAGTTCCAATTTTTTTGGAAAGAAACATTTGAGTTTGTTTTGTTTGGTTTTGTTTTTCTTTTCTTTTCTTTTTTGGCACAAATGAATGTCAATTCATTGTGAAGAAGAAGAAATAAAACATTTGGTTTTGACTCAAACAAATTTAATTTTTTTTTATGAAACCTTTGATCAAGTTTTTGGACCTAGTTCACATTTCAAAACTCCTAGCTCTTACAAATAGATAATGGTAAGTTGACCCAATTCCAAATGAGATCTCGTTCCAGCTACCTACACAAAGCCCAAAATTAATTTTTTTCTAGTTACTACCATTATACAACCAATCAAAAGTGACCACCTATTATATCAATTACATGCCTAAACCAAAAGAAAAATTATAAACTTGAGACATGTTCCAAAAAAACATGAACATGCCTAATATCACACCGCCCACCTGCCAATATATTATTAAAAATGCAAACTTAATTTTTTTTCCCCCTCAAAATTACAACGTCAAACTCTAGTCAAAAGAAATTTTAAAATAAAAAGATTGTTTAAAAATAAATAATTATAAATTGCATGCAATAGGTTTGGGGGTTGGTTTTGGTTCTAGCTCGAGCGAAAGGCTAGTTTCTAGATTTGGCCTTAATTCTAGTTTCTTTTTTATTAATTCCAATTTCAATTTTTGTAAAAAAAATTTAGAATTGACACTCCAAATACCCAATAACCAATTGGGAAATTAAAATTGAAACCGACAAAAAACTAAAATCGGATAATTCACTATTTATAAACCGCCAAAACAAGTAATTGCCCAACATTGTTTCTAACCATTTTGCCATCCCTTTTCCCCCCTCTATTCAATGAGGATATATGTTAATTGCTTCAGGCCATAATATACTTCCAAAATCAATGGATTTTGGCTAATTGAAAATTCACAAACATTGCAAATTTTCACAAAATAATCTTTGCACCAAGATGACCCCTAGAATAATGATAGAAAAGATAGATAAATTGATTTTCTTCCCAAGAAAAAAATTAAAATGGAATTTGTTATATGTAAATTTAGAAGAAATGGTGGAGTAAATAGATATGTATTTCTAATTTGCCAAATAGTTGGGTTAAACCCTAAAAGCATATGCCAAGGTTGGTGAAAGGTTTAAAAAAAACTTTCATAAGGTAGGTGGCTTGACATTCCTCCAAAAGAGGATTTAGACAAATTTGATTTGCATGTAGAGAAAAAAGTAGAATTAAAAAACCTTTCTATGTATTGGTGACTTGCAAGAACTTATAGTCTAAATTTGACAATTAAATTTATTTATTTTTGAAATGTGGTGAATTTGAGAGATTTTCCCGAAAATTCCTTTGTAAAAGTCACAACCTTTTTTGGGTGGTTTGTCAAGTGGCAAAATTTAGTATTTAAGAAAACATTGCTATAATAAGGACATTAAACATAAATTTTTCATAAATCTATGCACATATGAAAAAAAAAGGAAATATGCATTGTTAGATTTGAAAAACATGGCGTAAAAAACAAGCTAAACAAAATTGCAAAATGTTTCCTTAAAATATGAAAAATTAAGATTAGTCCTTCAAAATAAAGTGAGGCAACTTTTGCACCAAAGTTATGGCAAAACTTTGAGCACCATAAAAAAATAAAAATAAAAATGAGACACACTACCCATGCAACCAAGCCTCACAAGGAAAGATCACTTCTTAATTATCTCATGCCTATATTTAACTTCACATGAGCTTAAAATGATTTGAATGCAGCACTTCCAATGAATAAATGTTATGGAATTTGACTCTTGAAAAAATTTCATCTTGAACAATAGTTACCTAGTTAATATTACATAGCTTTTGGGTTTATTAGGGTTTAGAGACCATCCTTGATTGTGAAATAGGAAGAGTTGGGAGAAATGCATTGAATTAAAAGGATATGAAGTCCACAAGCCTCAAATTAGGGTAGTTCTTAAGGAGCAAGCTTTCCACTATACTTAAAAAAGAAAAAAACCCATTAAAAAGAACCATCATGAAGAAAGTATTGTTTTATTGGGTTGCACACTACCAATGACTATAAATTTATTATTATTATTACTAATTCTTATGTTCCCAAATGGTTTCCAATAGTTCATCATTATTTATACCAATGTCAAATTTAATTTGAATTAATACAAATATCATGAATGTGAAAATACACATATTGATTTGTCTTTTCATATCCATATTCAAGTTGGTGAGTAAGGAAAAGGAGTGAGGTAACTATTAAGAAAGAAGTGAGAATGTTAGGTTTGAAAATGAGATAATTATTTTTTGGAATTGCTTGGGGACAATCAATCATATGAAGGATTATGCAAAATTAATTTTTTATGTGTGATCATATGAAAAACTATGCAAAATTTCTCATATACCAATTCTTTGAAATTTCAGTGACAAAAAAAAATCCCAAATTTGAAAATAAAAAATTAACATGTGCATTTTCATGTTCATAATATTTATATTAATTCAAGTCAAATTTCACATTGACATAAATTATGATGAACTATTGGAAACCATAACAGAAAATAATAGAGAAAGGCAAAAAACAAAAACGTTGCAAAGTGGTCAGGCTTTCGATAATACTACTTTATAGTTTTTTTTTTTTGGAGGAGTGTGCATGTTCCCCCCAGAATTATATTATTAAAAGAAGAGTTACTCAGGAACCTCTCGCAGTAACCAACTGCCAATTTGCACCTGAATTTTGCCTGACATAAATAGAGTTATCCATAAAGTCTCATGATTACGAGGCGAGAATGGTCAGTTTTGGCATAATAGGGCATCAAACCCTAAATAGAGTTATCCATAAAGTCTCATGATTACGGGGCGAGAATGGTCAGTTTTGGCATAATAGGGCATCAAACCCAAAACTGGGAATGAAAATTTTACAAAACGAAATAATTGGGTTCATGCACTAGTTTTTTTCCAGCAATTTTGGTGATAAACTGAGTTTCATCCTGTCTTTCGTTTTTCCTGAGCACCTCCACTGCTGCTGCTGCTACATAGGTATATTTTCGCTGCTCTTAGCTGTACAACTACTCTAATGAGTCTTCAAACATTGTGCATTAAATGCTGAGTTTCAGCATTTCTTACTGAGATTTAATAAAATTTCATTACTTTGCGGATACCACTCCCTTTACATGATTGTAAAGACTGCATCGAAACCCTAAAACCCTAAACCCTAATGTTTAGGAAAAAAGTTGTGCAAGTTTTTGGACTTGCCCAGCAAGGCAAGAAGGATGTTGTGTGTAGATTCATTATAGAGTATAGTGGCCCCTAAGTAATAATACTAGGTCTATTTAATTTTTATATGAGGATTTTTTTGAAGATTGGGTATATTTTTGCATGGTGAAATATTTGAGTTTCCATAATTCTTCTTCTTTTGCCTCTAAGATACATTTTTTTTATGTAAATGGCAAGGCCACACCCCCTGGTTTCATGTAAGGTAAGGGCCTTGGGGGGGAGCATTACCAAAAGCAAGTGACGGCACAAGGCAACAAACAACTAAGCATGGGATTGCTTGGCTAGACCTTAAACCCTAAACCCTGAACCTCCTGAAGAGGGCCTTACCCCCCTAAAGATCATGTTGAAAAAGGTTCCTTTAAATCTAAAGGGACCATATTAGCCTCCGTAAATACAAACTCCGTCCAAAAATGGAAGATCCCTCCAAAAGAATCACCAGTTCCAGTTATCCTGGAAAAAAAAAAAAAAAAAAAAAAAACCCACCTTCCAGAAGGGGTGGTTTTTGTGAAAGAACCCAGAAAAGAACCGGCGGCTCTCTGGATGGATCTTTGACTTTCGGAGAACCATGGTTATTATGCCGGGCGGGCTTCATTTGCTGGACTGTTTTAGAACCAGCAAGTGGGTGGGTATATACCCGGGATGGTAACTGGTGGGCATTCGTCCCGATTTCTAAGAACCGCCCCGCGCTGGTTAAATATTTACATTTCTGGGGTTATTATTATCACCATAGAGAACCGTACCTACCCTACAAGAAGAACCGGCGTTTCTCTGTCTGGTTCTTTGACTTTTGATTAGTTTGGGAACCATGGTTATATGCCGAACTTTGTTTGAGTGTTTTCTTTAGAGCCAGCGAGGGAACAGGTGGGATGATAACTGGCGGGAATCTGCCCGGATTCTAAGAACCGTTAAACACCCGCGGATTATGCTACCTACAGAGAACGGTACCTACCTATGAGTGGACGATTTGTACCCGGCGGAAACGTCCGGGTCACCCGGTGTTTCGGTCTTTGTTCCGTTGCCCGTCTTGCCCGTCTTTTTCTCAGCTTCCAGTTGCTGCTGCTGCTGCTGCGTGTGTTGTGTGTTGTGGGCGCGCGCGCCGCGGCGGTCTCTTTGTTGGCATTGCATTGTTGTGGTTGGTTTTTCTTGGTAGGAACGAGAATGCGGAGAGGAAGTGAGATCGTTGTGCATTTCTTCTCTCTTCGGGCGGCTGCTGCTTATACCGGGATCGGCATCACCTAAAAACTGGCATGTTGTTGTTGTTGTTGTTCCTTCCCGCATTGCTATAAAACCTGGTCTTCCAAAAGACTATTTCTCTATTTCTCAGAACCGTTCTGCGCTCACATCTGAGAAGACTAGTTTCCTGCTGGAGAGACAGACAGACAGACAGACAGACAGACAGAGAAAGTAAAAAAGAACGATGCTCTCTGTTTGTGTTCTCTTTTCTTTCTTTTCGGTGGAATCTGTGCGCTCTATGTTGTTGACGACATTAGTTGTTTTCTAGAACAACTACATTTAGGCTTGTTCTTACGGGATTCTTAGACTTGTGCTAAGATGATGGTGGTGGTGGTGGCTTAAGATTTCGCCGCATCCAGAATTGAGAGAATTCTCAATTTGCTCCTCCCTTAGGATTTTTTTCGCATGTTGTATCTTTCTTTTCTTTTCTTTGTCTGTCAGAAAATTCTGGAGAAACAGTGGTTTGCTACCGTTCTCCTCTTCTCTTTAGATGCACATTGCTTTGTTGTTGTTGTTCCAGTGAAACTCTTGATCGATCACAAGTCCCATCTTCTTGGTCCCCGCCGCGTTTTGTGAAGCCCGTTTCGTCGACCGACCGCGCATTGCACACATTTTGAAGCATCTGGTGTCCACTTCGTTCTGACTACAGAATGTTATGTCGTCGTTGCTTCTTCCTTCGATCATAGTTTTGCAAATCGACTGACAGACATTGAGCTGTAGATTTTGCGTTGTCGCAAGTCCCCTGTTGGTCAGAGGAGAATCTGAATGCGAAGGCGCCTGCCTGCCTGGTGCATTTTTTGTGGCTTCGAAGAAGTAATCATCAGATGCACATTCTAAAAGTGTCTTATGTTTGTTGTCTATTGGAGTTCTGAGATAAAACGTCGATTTCCGAAGCGAATGAGCAGCGGCGTGTAAAGAAAAGAAAGTCGCATCTATAGTATCTAGCAAGAGTACAACTATTGAAGCTTTGTGTGTGCAATGTAACTGTCTGTCCTCATCACTGGATGTCTGTCGTTTGCTCCTCTTCTGTCTTGTCTGTAGTGATCTTGAGCACCTCCTACATACCCTAGTGTGAAGAACGTCCACGTCCCTGCGACTCAAGCCCTTCTTCTTCCATCAAGCTTGAAATGTAACGCGGAGTCTCGATCTTGAATAGCAGCAGCAGCATCAGTTACCGAAATCCTGCCACCAAATCACAACCGTTTCCGACCGCTGGTGGTGCGGAATTGGGAACGACAAGAACCTTAGAGGAGGAAGAAGAAGAAGAAGAAAAAGAAGAAGAAGAGGGAGTCTGTGCACTGAGGCTGGGCGACTGTCCGTCATCAGCCAATTGCCACGGGTAGGTACGCACTGATGCCTCTTGATATGCTGAGCCTTAGCTCCCTCTCAATGGAAACTGCTACTACAACAGCAGAAGGTCTGGGACAGAACCTGGTGGATCCAGGCGGCTATTGCAATGCAGCAACAGATCACGGCATCGATTTCGCGAAGATGCTCGAGGTGAAGCCACGGCCAATGCAACCGATTCACACAAACCGGTCATTTGATGAAAGAGCTCTCAGTGAACTCATCTCGTCCGGTCTTTCGTCTCCTCGTCCTCTCAGACAGTTGGAGACTGTGAAAAGCTCAGAGTGCTTGGAGGGCCTCCTCCTGTCCCCAAGCATACGCTCTGGATCCTTGGTGGGAACACCCAACATGCATCACAGCTTCGAACCGCATCCCATGATTTCAGATGGATGGGATGCCTTGCGAAGAACTTTGGTATACTTTCGATCCAAGCCTGTGGGCACAATTGCTGCCATGGACCCATCAGAGGACTCCCTCAATTACAATCAGGTATTCAGTTGCAAACATCACTCACCACTTTGTGGGAGGAAGCAGAGTAGCATGTGTAGGTTAAGAAGTGCATTTGTTGACATTAACCATCTAAGGCAATGCAATTAGCAAGGACCTCATCCAACAACACATCATGTTCCAGAAGGTTGACACCTGAAATCTGTATTTGTAATTAGTTTTTTATATCAGCTTCTTCAATGCAGGGGTAGGTTATAAGTTTCTGGAAGGATTCATAATGTGCAATTGCATCCCTCATTTTCATGTCAAGGTATTTGATATTGTTATTGGTTCTCAGTTCCTTTTGGTCAGTAGTTCCTTGTGATGTATGTTTATGTTAAGAGTCAATGAATGTTCTGTCCTGGCTTCCCATATTTTTCAGCCATCTCTTTTACTGTCATGTCATACCTCTTTTGTTGACATTTCTGTAGAAAGGTGGTATCACAGGACCTTGAAAGTCTGATCCTGATGTTGGAAACCTTGGGAACTTGGTTGGGTGATCTCTTTAGAAGTAAAATAGAAAATGTACTTCTAAAGTGATGAAACAGCACATTTTGGCACATGACAATTCTAATTTTCCATTTGGCATGCATTGAAACATGTCAAGTGTCATCACAATGGTTTTCAGTTCAATGCATTTGACTGATCTTGATTTGTTTGGCCCAGGTCTTTGTGAGGGACTTTGTCCCAAGTGCTTTGGCTTTTCTCATGAATGGAGAGCCTGAAATTGTGAAGAATTTCCTACTGAAGACCTTGAGGCTTCAGTCCATTGAGAAACGAATTGACTGTTTCACTCTTGGTGAAGGTGTAATGCCTGCCAGTTTCAAGGTGAATTGTTGTGACTGCTCTGTTACCTTGAATGCCTTTTTGCATATCTGTTCAACCGATTCATTATCCTTAAGAAGTTGGTTTCATAAGCCCACTGAAATGCATGTGATGTAAGTCCTTGAAGGTACCTTTGCATCCGGAGCAACCTTCAAAGTTTTCTTTATGAAATTTTCTCAGCAATGTTGTAGATATGTTTTCTGTTGGATAAAGTAGATGTTTTGCATCTGAGTAGTCACTTGTGTGTGTGCTTAAATGATATATTCAGGGTGTAGGAGGCCCCAATCACTACCTTATATTTGAGCCTCTCAATGTCTTAGGCTTAGTTTCTTGCTTATACAGGGACAAGGTGAAATGAAATCAAGCTTCCCCTCACAAACTTGCTGCAGGTTGAACAAGAATACTTTCTACTACAATGTGTCTCAAGTGCTAGGTGACGTCAGGACTGGGTTGTCCCATTGCTTTGACAAAAACACAAAACTGAGCCTTTCATGTAATTGTTTGCCTGAAAATCTGAGCAGATTGTTATTCACTTGTCAGTGGGGAGAAATGGCAGCTAGTCACTGCCATTCATGATGAAGGTGAGGGTCCAATACATTGTGATACTTGTTACAACTGTGGTTATTCTTGTCATGTTCATTTCGATAACTAACACAATGGTTACTTACCTTCAAAGTGTTAACGTGGAGTTTCTCTGAACTCAATCTCACAAATATTGTAGGAATATGTCACACCAGATTGCAGTTGGTCCTGGTGACACACTCTGAGAATGATAACAAAGGTCCTGAATTTTTTCTATGTGATCTGGTCAGGTGCTTCATGACCCAATTCGCAAGACTGATACCATGATAGCAGATTTTGGGGAGAGTGCCATTGGCAGAGTGGCCCCAGTGGACTCTGGATTCTGGTGGATTATCCTTCTCCGGGCATATGTGAAATCGACAGGAGATCATAATCTTGCAGATATGCCTGACTGCCAACGAGGAATCACGTTGATCTTGACACTTTGTCTGTCTGATGGTTTTGACACTTTTCCAACCCTCCTGTGTGCTGATGGATGCTGCATGGTTGATCGGCGCATGGTATGTGTTCTCATCAAACCTGGGTAGCTTCAAGCACCTTCCATGTGGAGAAAAAAACTCCAACATGCATGCATTCAAATCGACTGAGTCAATGGGATCAAGATGTCCTTCATCTGATAAAAAACTGTCTTTGCAGTCTTGACATGTTGCATTAGCACCAGCTTAAATCCATTGGGTGGTGTGACAGGGTATCTATGGCTATCCAATTGAGATTCAGTCCCTTTTCTTTATGGCCTTGCGGTCAGCCAAGATTTTGCTGAAACCAGAGGGGGAAGGAAAAGAGTTTCTTGGGAGAATTGATAAGCGACTGCATGCACTGAGCTTCCACATACGTGAATACTTCTGGTTGGATCATGCACAGCTCAACAACATCTATCGTTATAAAACAGAAGAGTATTCCCATACGGCAGTGAACAAGTTCAACGTGATTCCAGATTCCATTCCTGATTGGGTGTTTGACTTTTTGCCGATGAAGGGTGGTTACTTTATTGGAAATGTAAGCCCGGCCCTAATGGATTTCCGATGGTTTGCTATTGGTAACTGTATGGCTATTCTCTCATCCCTCGCAACACCTGATCAAGCTACAGCTATAATGGACCTATTTGAGGAGCGTTGGCCAGAGCTTATAGGAGACATGCCTCTCAAGGTTACTTACCCTGCCCTGGAGGGTCATGACTGGCGTATTGTGACTGGGTGTGATCCAAAGAACACCAGGTGGAGTTACCACAATGGTGGCTCTTGGCCAGGTACAGATTCTCTGCTTGAAATTTTTTCTCAGTGGTTTGGCTGGTATGGAAATGTGATAGGGTTGCCTCTCTTTTGTGAGTACTGTGATTGGAATACATTTACTGTCACTGGCATTGTTCAGCTCTAGTCACTGTAATGCTGACATGATTGTCCAACATGGTTTGTGGGCCTGCCTTGAGCTAAGAACCATTAGTTTCTGTTTTGGGGATGCAGTTCTGCTGTGGATGTTGACAGCAGCCTGCATCAAGGTTGGGCGACCTCAAATTGCTCGCCGTGCAATTGAGCAAGTAGAGCAAAGGTTGTCAAAGGATGGGTGGCCAGAGTACTATGATGGAAAGCTAGGCCGTTATGTTGGGAAGCAAGCTCGGAAGTTTCAGACCTGGTCAATTGCTGGTTACTTGGTGGCGAAGATGATGTTGGAGGACCCTTCACACTTGGGTATGATTGGGTTGGAAGAAGATAAAAAGATGAAGAAGCCCTGTCTGACAAGATCGGCATCATGGACAGCTTAAAAGGGGGCCAGACATTTTGTTCAAAGTTTTTTTCCTTTTGCCTGTACAAAAACACCAAGGCTAACACAAATATAGTTATGTTTCTCCTCTTGCTTTACAGGGTTTAAGACAGGCCTATAGACAACACCCCTGCTGCACCCTCTTGGGGGGGAAAGCCTTTTCCATGGCAGGTGGTTTGTGATTAGAGAGGGATTACCTTGAACAACAACATTCCATTGAAACTTGACATAACATTGTGAAAGATCATTGTTCATCAGGCTAAGAAGGGGAAACTTTGTGGGTGGCAATTAATTGTGTATGGCAAAAGCATGTCCAAACCATTGTAAACACCACAGCATCAACATCCTGTGCATCACTCTCTTCTTGCTTGCTGTCTGCATGAATGCCTTGTGTGTTGATTGGATAGAGAAAAAGGAAACATTTCAAAGCTGCTGCCTGATCAGCCACACATTGAACTGTGTGAAGTTCCTCTTGAACCCCTTGCTTTCATGTTGCTCTCATCACCACTAGTGAATGTTACCCCCATGTTCTTGTGTCTTTCAAAGGTTCTTCTAATCCCATCATCTTGCTCTCTTGCTTTTTGAACCAGCACCACCACCAGTCCTGCTGCTGCCACTTCTTCTTCACTCACTCCCCCTCTCCTCCATGTTTTTGTGCCTGATGTTTCCTTTCATCCACTGACTCTCCCTTCCTCTCCTCTTCTTGCACTCAACAAAGTGATGGGTAAGGGGGGGGGGCATTACCAGATTAAGGTGCTCACCTCCTGAGGCAACAGCCAAGGGCAGGCACCAAATTAGGGTAGCTGCCTCAGGCAGGCACCTTATTTGTGCAATGCACCATCCAAGGGCGTTAGCATGCGCAATAATCTGTCAAAGATTTTTTGCATATCTAATGGCCAAGCCAAGATCATACTCATTGCACAAAGAATGTAAGAGCCCACCCAGTAATGCAAGATGACTTCAAATGTCAGTCAGGAGGGAATAATGTTATGGATTTAAGGCACCCTTCAAATACACTGGCAAATCTCTAAACCCAATTCCTAATGTTATCATGAACATAAATAAACATGTGTAGAACAGGAGGTGTAGGAGTGGGAGGGTTCTTGCACACTTTCTTCTCTAAAGAGTGGAATGGATCTTGTACCAACATATATTATGCATGAGATCCTCACACTCTTAGGAAGTGGAGTATGTGTAATATCCGTCCTTTTTGGCACTCAAGGGACATTCTACCACGTCTAGGAACTTTGCAGACAGTTTGTTAAACCTGATCTCACAATGCTTTTTATTATTTGTTGTAGGGTAACTGCCAAGGAGGTGGGTGTTCTCCAAATAACCCTCTCTACCAGTGTACAACAATGTTATGTGTGTTGTATGTATATATCCTGGTACAAGTATCCTGACATGTGTTCTCAGCTGTGAACTGAGGCACACATTTGCCATTTACAAAGGCTACTTGTCAGAATCCTTTAAACTGTAGTGGTCTGTGTTCTTTACAATCCACATGAGTTCAGTGAGTTCCACTAGTTATTCATGAATGCACCAGAAGCCAAACTTGGAGACACACGCACACACATTCAATGCAACCTTGAACTCTTTCTCTTCCTCTTTTTTTTGTTTTCGCCTCATCTGATTTCTCTATACCCAGATTGCTTGCATAAAGAATATTATTATGTTCCTTAAATCTCCCCACCACTCCATTCTCTTGCACCCAATTGCTGCTTCTTGTCCCCACACTAAATTTGCTAATATTCCCCCAAAACCTCTTGTAATTGCCATGTTTATCACACCACAAACAAAATGCCCAGATGTCTAATACATGATTCAACAATGTAGCCAAAAATATTTTTTCATTTTATAACTTATAGCCAAATTTGGATAAACCTTTCTGCCAATCATCACCACTTTTGGCTACTACATCACAAAATTGACCCAAAAAAAAACACTGGAGAGAAGTGAAAAGAAGGACAATTGTGACCTCTTGAAGGGATTTTTTAATCCCAATTTTGGATGCCTCTCACAAGGCCCATTAAATAAAACACAAGCAATTAGGGGGCACCATACCAGTGCTCGTTAAAAGTGGCAATATCTAGTTATTTATCTATTAAGGAAAGTAGCCATAAATAATATATGGGAATGACCTTGCTGAGATTTCATATATAGTGTATTAAGAGGGCTCCATAAATGTGTTAGGTTCTCTCATGACAATGGATGTTATCTTACGGTTCTGGGCAGGCTCTTACATTTTTTTGTAAGGGCACGGCTTTTCTTTTCCATTTGTATGCCAAATATGTCATTCAGCGGTCATTATGCAAAGTAATGCCATTGGACGGGCATGTTACCAAAATTTGGCGGGATTGAAACCAGCACCCACCAGTGCACCATCCACTCGATGCCCATTATTACTTAGTTGTGGATGAACCTCAACTTGAGTTAATATTTGGTTTCACCATGGTAACCAATTCTGTGGGAAATAGGTCTCATATTTGTGGGGTTGATGGTTTGCATTCTTTCTCAAAGAGTTAGATGGTTCATGATTTGTGTCCTCTCTCATAGAATTCAATTCCTTCTATTGATGAGAAGAGTAATTCCTTTTTATATCAATAGAATTGGTGTATAAGAATATAAAAAGATTTATTTAATCGAGCTACATAGATTACCATAATAATTCTCTTTTCTTTGTGTAAAAGGAGATTGTTGCTCTTAATTGCATCTTGGTAACCATGTTTTTGCAAGTGTGTAGAAAAAACCCACTATTTTTATAGTTTTCATGTTTTATTGGTGTTTATGAAGCGTAACAATGTATGGTAGATGTTAACAAAATTACCTTTGTGGCCATGCATGATGTTGGATCTTTCAAAGAAAAGAATGGCTTTTCATTATGTATTTATTTTGATCTAAATTTTTGAACAAGTGTGTAACAATTTCATTGTATGCAATTTCTCAAATTTCTCATTGTTTGGTGTATTAATACCTTATCAACTTCATTGCAATTAATATACGTGTTATAGCTTTGAAACCTTTTTTTTTTTTTTTTTCCAAATAACATAAATTTTCATCTAGGTTATTATGTTTCAATTATTTTTGAAATAAAAATTACATGTCAAAGATGCTTTGTAAATTTTTTATTGCAATTAAGTAATACATTTTTTTATGATTGAAATTTGAAACAAATTGGTGCTTAAATGGAATTTTTTAAACCTTTATACAAGGAAGGAAGGATTGAAATTTTTTTATTGCAATTAAGTAAAAACTCAAGTTATAAATTTTCAATAGCTAACTTTGATGTTTGAGATTTAGTAGTAAATATATTTATTTGTTTGGCATGTAAGGAAATTCAATTGAAATGTTAAAGAAAACATTGGTGACATATGTGTGATACAAAATCTTGAATACAATATTGCATGACATGTCAAATTTTATTTTATTTCCAAACTTTTTTATAATTATTATTTGAATATTTATGTAAAATTTTCATCACAATTAATATGATGATTATTTTTCATTTTTTTGTTTGCTTGGACTTTTTGCAGGTGTTGTTCCATCATCAACATCTTTTGTTGCATCATCTAATTCACTAATCCACAAATCAAAATTTCAAATGTCTGAAAAAGTTCTGTCAATTTCTAAATGGTGAATTGTTATTATTTTAAAACATGTTTAAACTAAAATAGTAATATTATATGGTTCCGCATTGATTTGATTTTATTTCCATATCAATTTTTCCATATTAATGTAGTCAATTTCTTTCGAACTTTTAAAACTTGAATGAAAATTTCACTAAATTTCATATTGTTAATATTTCAGATAATAATATGGTAAATATTTAATAGTTCTTGTGTGTTTGTGTGGCATTGTAACATCCTTCACACATTTACATCACAACTACGTTCTATTTACATCCCTTAATATAAGACTTTGAATGTGCATAAATATTTTATTAAAACATTGGCAATAATTTCTCATTTCATTGATTTTTTGGAGTTTTTGAAGTTTTACTTTAAAGGTTTAATTAATATGATGTTATCATTATTTGAAGTCCATCACAATGTAAATTAGATTGATGTTGAACTTCCACAACATTAATATTTTTCAAAATGTATTATGATTATGAAAGTTCGAAAATAATCTAATGTACATTCAATATCCAAAACCAGTTTTAATATAAATTACAACATTGTCCTAAATTTGCTACTTAATAATGGACTCCTTGAACATCTTAATATTCAATGCCATATATAATAGAGGACTTGAAATATTGATCTACCTTTACATATTAATAGGATAATATAACATATTTTTGGGTCATAATAATAATAATAATAATATATGTTGACATGCAAATCATGATTTTAAAAATATTATTTTTGATTGTCATGCAATCATAATATTTGGCATATCATTTTGACTAGAGTAATATTAGGCACTCCTTGTAAGGATTCAATCAAATGAGCACTTTTAACTTGTTTTTTAACATTTTAAAAAACCAAAATGTTATTGAAGATATTTAATTATGTGTTTTAATTGATTAGATATTTAATTCCATGTCAATTGTGAATCTATAATAATATAATTATAAATAAACTTTGGAACTTTTGAAACTTTATTGTAAATTCCACTAAATATTATGTAGTTCAATTTGGTTTAATAACATGATAAATATTTAACAAATTTTCATCTTTATTTATTTGATGACATTATAGGACAATATCCTTCATATTTTACCAACTAGTTTTAAAATTTCCTTTTATATAAAAAATATTTGTTCATGTGCATAAATGTTTCACCAAAAATATGACAATATTTTTTCATTTTGTTGTTTTTTTGGATTTTTATTTTTAAAAGGCTTGATTAATACATTGATCTTGTCACGATAATTCTTGCAGCTAATTATTGGTGATCAACTTTTAGTTCCAAGTTTTTATTTACATACACAATACTACATTTAAATTACAATTTCCAATGTATAATTCAATTTGAAAATATTAGGTCCAAAGTTCCTTGAGTGGAAACAAACAAATAATATAATGAGACATGATCTTGGTGCATTTCTTCATTATAATTTCAAGATTTTTCCATTTGATTGTATGAATAAAAGTTAAGATTGATGTTGAAAATTTTGGTTGAACTTCCACGACATGCATTCCTTTTCAATGGGCAAGAAAAAAATGTATTGCATGAACAACATGATGATGGTGGACCACCATGGGTTGTTCATTTGTTTAGACCTTGGGTATCCAGGTCATACCATGACGTTAGCATCATGTGTTGGTTAAACATTCACAAAAACTAATGGCAATATTTTGTGCACACAAATGAGTAGTTTGAATATATGTTGGGCAACATTGGTTATATAAGGAGATGTTTGTGATGTGCCACATTAAGGGATGCAAGCTAATGCTTAAAGTCGATCTAAATATAATTATGGGGTGCAACAAAATGCATGTAGTTTGGGGGATTAGGGTGGGATGGGGCATTGGATGACTCAAATGCAAGTGAACTAGTTGTGTTTGCCCCATACATGCTTGGTAAAACCTAAAATCATACATGCATGTCTACTATTTTAAGGCAATAATAAATTTTTATAACATAAAAATCAACAACAATACAAACAAATTAATAAATTAATTTCATTATAATTTTCTAAATTAAATATTGATGAAAATATTATTTAATTTTTAAAAATAACATCAAATTAATTAAAAACATTTATATCTCAAAAAACAATTTTATATTAAAACTTAATTCATTGAAAAATGACATGTTATCTTATCAATTCTTTCATAATCTTTCAAATCAATTTTTAAGAATCTCTTTTTAATAAGATTTAGAGGAACTAAAACTAATTATTTGTATGTTTATCAAACAAATTTCATGTTTAAAATTAGTCATATGAATTTTTTTTTACATTTCATAATGATATAAAACCTCATGAAATGAAAAGGCAATTGACAACCCTAAAAAATGAAATGGTATAAAGCCATGATTAAATTAGTTACCCAACATTCATATTTTGAAAAGAAACCCAACAAGTAGATCGTTAGACTTCAAAACAACCCATCAATTAGATGGGTGCACCCAAAATCTGCACATGCGCATCTATTAGCTTGGGGTAGTAAAAAGGTTGATGAAACATTTCAACTTCACAAAAGAAATAGTCATATTTTAAAATAGCTACATTAATAACTAACTTTCTCCAAAGGTGTCATTAAAATTTTCACATTTGAAATTATTAGCAAGCATTTAAATGACCCAATAGATCATGGTTAAGATGGTGACTACTAGCTATAGGTCTAGTAACTTTTCAACCAAAGCCTGCAATTTTACATTTGTAATCATTCCACATTTTTTAGTTGCCTTTAAATTACCTATTTTAAAGGTTTAAAAAAAAATGTTAACATCCACCTTTGCTTTCATAGAGCCTTCCAATCTTTCACATTAGACTCCAATTTGCTGGCAATGGTGGTGAAGCTATTGGATTGTGACATCAACACTTTAGATTTTGTCATTGGCCTATCCATTAGAGTACCAATAAATGTAGCAAGTCTTAATGATAACCTTCATGTTTCATTGGAAATAGGCCCAAGGCTAAGAGAAGAATGAGATGAAAGATTTGTTGTACCATTTATTAAAGACTACCATCTTTTTAGGGCATTTCGTATTGCATGACCATTTGTTGTCTTGAGTTCTTCCAAAACTTGATCAATCTACAACACAAGCTTCTTTACACCCTCTTCATTTGTTGTGCATGTTTTCAATTCCTTCAAAGTTTCTTACCACCTATACTCAAAAGGCTTTCCTTCTAAAATGATGAATTTGGGAATCGTAGCTTGTAATCTTGGTAAAATAATTTCCAAACGTGGTTAGGGATAAATTATTACTTCACATTCTTTTTGTTTCAACTATAGAACATAAAATGGTGATGGCAAAATGTGGCTACACTATAGTTAAAATGCAAGAAAATCCATAATTGTTTTAAAACCTTTTTTTTTTCTTAATGCCTTGGTGGGCCTTTTATTAAGTAGCAATTTGCATTTACTCTTTGGAATCATGAATGGGTCAATATCAAATCCTTCCATACCTTCTTCAACAACCTACAGAGAAAATCACTAATGTAGAACTAAGGGGGTTCTAGGTCTAAATTCAATCATCAATGTAGTTAGATAAGAAAAAGTTCAAGTTAATGTAGTTTGTAAATAAGGAATCCAAATATGAAGTGATGTAAAATTCCAATGAAGCAAATCTAGCGATGAATATAGTGAAACAAAAATAGTGACTAATTAACAAATAATGTAGCAAACGATTTCTAGTGAATAAATGGGGTGATTATGTACCATTTCTAATGAATAAAGGGGGTGATCATGCAATGAATAATTTGATGAAATGAATTCATTGTACTTAATCCATTGACATTCAAGTGAGAAATCTAATGAGTAATCTAATGATCTAGATCTAATGAGTAATTATAGTCCCTGAAAACCAATGAATAATCTAATGAGGAACAACTGTTTAAAGTAATAAGAAACTCATTGCAAGTGTGTAAAGGTCATTATAACTCTATGAGAGCTTTGTTTTAGGTTTATAAAGGTTGTTAAGGGTATGAGTAGGTTGATAGATGTCTGTTTAGATCCATCCATGAGTTAGTTGGTTTGTCTACGTTAGTAGAGGTTTGTTAAAGTATGCAAAGGTCTTAGATGGTCTATCAATATTAAAGGTCTATAGAGGTATGTTAAAGGTTTGTTTAAAATATTAGAGATTTGTAAAATTTTGTAGAAATTGTTTGAGGCTTGAGGTAAGTAGAGGATGTAAAAAGGCAATAGGTGCGAATGCAACCTAAATTAATTGAATCTCACTAATTCCATTCATTTGAAAGCAACCCAATTCACCCAAATTGAACCAATTTGATTTAAACAAAACAATTGAAAGCAATACAATTCAACCAAATTCATGTTGCAACTCAATTGAAATCAACATAAATACAATTCAAATTCATTCAATTCAAAATTGTGCAAAAGTTATGCTTGTTCAAAATTTGACAATGAATGTCAATTACAACATAAATGTATTGTGGGATTTGTAAGATGTTACAAATGGTTTCTAAATAATTATCATCGAAATTATAGGAAATGATGTAATTTAGGTCAATGGGTTGCAATCACAAATTCAAATCACATTTGGAATGACAACCTTGGGGTATGACTAGTGGCAATGTCTTGAAGGTAAGACCTATGGTCAACTTCACTACCCCCAATACATCCAAGGAACATTTTTGCCTCCCATAGTGAATCACACTTTATTGTCTCAACAAAGACATCAAAACATTGAAGGTGTCAATGGCCAACTATGATGGAATGTAGGAGAGGAAGCAACAAGCTACATTTTTTTTCAATGCATAATTCTAAGTTGGGATTTTGGGGTATACATGGGTTTCTCAGATTTGGAAGCAAGTTTTGTTTGCACAAGAAGGTATGAAGGTGTTTTCTTGCGGGATTGATTTAACTTTATTTTAGCTAGGGTTTTCATAAGTTCACAAACCAAACAACAATAATAATGGAAATAAACCACACACAACAATACACTTTCCCAAATTGGCCAATGTTTGGGATAGTTGTAGGAGATGTCATCATCTTGACAAGAAGGTAAATTTTCTACTATGATCAGGGTGGTTTTAAAAATGCCTCACTTGCAAAAGAAACACCCAAGTTGAATTTGATACCTTCAATATTTCTATCGACCTTTGAAATAAATGAGCTTCAAGACTCCTTGTGACCTCTTTCAAGCTTGCAACATGATAGTTGGTGCGTGATTCTCTTAGCACCTATAAATAAACCTTCTTTCTTGTTGCTCTTCCACTCACTATAATGTTTTCGAAGAACACAAGGTACCCATCCCATAAAATCTACATGTTTTACAGATATCTCTATTGAACAAAATATTCCCATAACAAAGGAGACCCTTCTTTTTCTCATTCATAGGAATATTTTTAAAAGCATTGTGCTTCTTTTCCCTTTCCTTAAGAATATTAAAAAAAAACTCATGGACTCTGCTAACCTGGTAATGAAAATATTCACTGGGGTCAGGGATCACAAATTCGGGGGGTTTTGAGAATATTCTTCATAACCAGAGAATATGTGAAATATTCTCAAAACCTAGACTTCTTGACCCCTAGTAATGGAAAATTTTCCCATTAGGCTACCATGGTTAAAGAGGGGTATTTTAGAAAAAAAATACCTGCAAAAAAAAGTACATAAACCATTCAAGGGTTTAGGGTTGAAACTGAGAAAACCATCAATTTTGGTAGTAAACTGAGTTTCATCCTGTCTTTCATTTTTCCTAAGCGCCTGCCTTCACTGTTGTTACATATATTTTCACTGCTCCTACCTGTACAACTACTATTATTACTCTCCAACCTTGTGCATTAGATGATGAGTTTCAGCATTTCATACTAAGATTTAATCATATTTCCTTAGTTTACATGTATTTTCACTGCTCCTACCTGTACAACTACTATTATTACTCTCCAACCTTGTGCATTAGATGATGAGTTTCAGCATTTCATACTAAGATTTAATCATATTTTCCTTAGTTTGTGCATGCCACTGAAAGAGGGCATAGGGGGGTGAAAGGAGGCCCAAAGATTAGACTTATGTGGCGAAACCCTCCTTAAAAAAAAAAAAAACACTTTTCTATCCATTTTAGGCGAATTTTTTTTTCCAAGAGAAGAGAATTGTGACAAATTATTCTATTTTCAGAAAATTGTGTTACCTTTTGGCAATGTTGGAAAACTTCCTTACAAACAAGGGGAGTGCAAGAGTCCAAATTACCAAGCAAAGGTTGATGATTAGGCAAGCCAACTACTATTTTATTCATCACACACACACACACAAACACACAAAGGGAGTGGTGGTTCCCCACTTGCAACATGGTTTCTCAGCAAATGGGAGTTTTCAGCTTTCTGACAGAGGATCTGGCAGGAGAGGAGAGTAGTAGGTGTAGTTTGATATGCGGAGTGCCATTGCAAAATGTGTAAATCATGACAATCTTTGGACGGCTCCATGATGACACATGATGCGGCAGTGTCATTGTTGCCTGTTCATGCCTGCTCTCTGTTCAGTGCATGATGAAGAGTCAGACATGTGAAACAACCCATCATCAGGTACTTCTTCCCTCTCTGGAGTGATGCTCATCTCTCCCTAGAATTCACAAAAACCAACTCTTCTAGCCAGAGAGAGTATATGGTACATATCAGTGTTGGGTTAATATCTTCAATATATCACTTTTAAAGATCCAATTCAGGCCGGTCTTTTTTGTTTGTGGCAAACTTTCACTATAATTCTACTTCACTCCAAGTCTCACGAAACCACCACAAGGATTGAAGGTCACAAATTGACCCTGTTCACGAGTCTACCATCACCTCCCGATCTGGGTTAGTTGTCTCTGGAAAGCAGGGGTCACAAGTGATGATACCAATCACTCACCATTGTGTCAATGGACAGGCCATGATTGTGTCTGCGGAAAGAACACCTCTTTACCACCAGCTGGTGGTGCAGAGCTAGAGGTGCAAGAGATGATGAAGAGGTGTTTCATCTAGCTCATGGTGCCTTTAATCAATTAGCTGCACTAGAGAGTAGTGCCACCATGGATTCTTAGATCTCTAAACCATTGAGCTCTCTTTGAAGCATGCTCATTTTTAAAAAAAAATTTCATTGTGTGCTGCACATCATGATGTTGATATAATGAGCAGAAATTTAAAGTTTGTTGTCCCAAGTTTCTGCATTGCAGTGCCAGTGCAATTGAACTTTGAAGGGAGGATTTGCAAAGCTGGTGATTGCGGTTCAATTTTGACTGCAATGACAACAGCTCAAAGCAATGTTTACAGAAGTATATAATTATACTTTAGCCAACTTTGTGGATCATCATTGAGCAATTAGTTCTCTCTCTTTTTCGTGCAAAGTTTTGGACAAAGGCTACTAGTTACGAAGTGAGAACTTTGCTTTGTCACAAGAGACCTTTTTTCAAAGGAAAACTTTTGGCAATTTTAGAGATGGTTTTGAAAGCATTTTGCCATTCTGTGACACAAAATTTTCTTTTATGGATGATCAGCTTTTTGCAACATT
The DNA here is from genome assembly GCA_963921925.1 of Sphagnum tenellum. Classification (NCBI taxonomy): domain Eukaryota; kingdom Viridiplantae; phylum Streptophyta; class Sphagnopsida; order Sphagnales; family Sphagnaceae; genus Sphagnum; species Sphagnum tenellum. The sequence continues at coordinate 15,714,053 of OY998143.1, read as the reverse complement.
TCGAGAGTCTTCACAGTTTGTGCAAAAAATGTAAGAGCTTTCTTAAAATGCTTGCAAATGGCTATATCATAAAACTCCAAAACAACAAAGAAAAAAAAGCAGACACTGGAAGCTCTCATTAAAAGTCCAAACCTTGAACCACACAACACTTGATATGTATCCCAAGCTTACATGAACTAGAAGGAACTGACTAATGTTGGGTTGATACTAGGTACCTCCTATCTCGTACATCTGGTTACTTGTCTGCAGTTTATAGTCAGATTATCTGCAACCCTTTTGGGTACACAAGTTGAGAGGTAAACATTGTTTATACAAGTCATGTGCATAGGGATACTTGGCAATCAGCCAAAATACCATTTATTGGTGGAGATTGCATGGTGCCCTTGACATTGTGGGTATTGATGTGAAGCATTTCATAGTCAAAGTCCTTGTTGCAAATGGCATGAGATTATTGCATTTAGAGCATCTGCACTGGTGCTCAGTATGTGACTCCAGACAGTACAAATTATTATTTGTAAAAAAGTTAAAATGTGCCGGTTTAGCTCAAGAAATTGGTTTTCCTGCACCAAATTTGTGGAGCTTGCCGTGGCTAGTGAAAGGTGCTACACAGTTGTGCACCTCCAAAAAAAAGAGTGTAATAAATAGGACCTGACTGCGGTTCAGTATTTCTGATTGGTCCATCATAATGATTGGTCCAGGTGATTTGCTATTCGTAGTTCCCATATATGTGCAGTTCCAATTACAGTTTTATTGGTGGGATTGGCAGGAAAAAAAAGGTTAAACTTAGACATTTAATTTTATTATCCAAAGTGATACTGAGCACCTGTGGAGATCCTCTTAGGAGGCCATGTTCAAAATCTTTTTTAGTCTTGCAATTTCCAATTTTTAACCTAATATGGTGGCATAAGCACGTTCACCGGCATTTGGAACATAATGTAGGACATAAGGTAGTACTTTTATGTACTATGGAGCATGCCTAGTACACTTAAAAGCATCATTGAGACCTGATGTTAGAGGTTGTAACATTTAGATAGAATAATAACATCAAAGAAAAAGGTTACAAAATGTTAAAGATTCCATTAACCAAAAAGATTGGTTAACAAGTTTGGTGTACCTTAACACCTAGGTTAGCCTTAAGTTAAATTAAGGTATCAAAAGATAAAATAGGTTACCTTTGTCACAATGGATTCACACCTTCACAATGAAGATTAGTGATTAAAAATGCTAACGCCAAGTTAACACCACATGCCAACAAGGATGCCTCATCATTAACAATGTTACCTTACACTACATATGTGAATGTACTCAAAAATCAAGAAAGTTTAGCATTGACTTACCATTGATTTAGCACTAGGAGGTATGTATAATGCTTTAAAAATATATCAAAATTTTATAGGACGAGATGCAATTTTGTTAGGTGATAATGGTTTCGACCAGGCCTGTTTCAGAGTTCCCCATGGTTGATCTATACCCCTAAGAGTGTTTCACATTGTTGATGCCAAACCCAACAAGAAATGTCTTGCAAAAGATAGTTCTCATGGTGTAGCAAATCAAAGTAGGGAGCAGACTTCGATATAAAGATTGTAAAGTTTCATGCACTAGAGCAACTCCTGCAGTATGTGACCCTGCATAGTAAAATTAGTTGAAGAAAAGTGAGAACATGCTTGTTGAAGAAAAGTTAGAACATGCTTGTTGGGCCCAGCATTTTTTGCATATTGAAAAAGAAAGGAAGAAGTCTATTACATATTTGATTGCTATATATCATCCAAAGTAGTGTGTACAAGTCATTCTATTTCTACTTGTGGAGATGCTCTAAAGTTTTCAGATCTAACTCCTATAACAAGGGTAGGATCCATTTATACGACCATTTTGACATACAAAGATTGTCACATTTCTTACATTAACATTACCTATATCAACTTCTATTACCAAGGGTAGGATCTAAATACAAACATTAAGAACACACTTATTCTACTTTGTGTAAGCCCCAATTGATAAATGTTGTGGAAATGTTCCTACAACTCTTGGGGTCTACTAAATCTATGAGTTTAAATTGTCGATCTCTATTCCACCCAACACCCATAGTCCCAGAGATCAAATCTATAACATAAATATGCTTTTTGTTAGAAACTTAAGACCATAAATATAGAAATTAGTGTTTAATGAATAAAAGGTTTTGGAAAATGTTGCTAAACAAGCAAACATTCTTTTATATTATTTGTTCTGTGTGTTTTTCTCAGGAGTAGAAACAATGATTTTTTCTTCTTCTTTTTTTTTCTTTTTTTCAATTTTGCTCAAGTGGCTATCATCCATAAAGATGTTTGACCAAACTTGATGATATTCAAAATATGGAAGTAAAACATCTTAAGCTGCACCCTTTCATTTTGTAGGCAATTTGGGTCATTTTTTCCACTAGAAGAAACATTGATCAGCAGAAAAATAATGAAAAATTCTATACTTTGGGTGAAGTTCAAGCATCAATTACCATGAAATTGAGTTTGGACTTGAAATTATTTACAAAATATAATGTTTTTCACAAGGGTCAGTTTTTAAAAAATGATTGACTTTGATTGGCCAACCATAATGATTGACTCATGTGATGAAATATATTTGGTCCTTGTAGTATACTAATTCAATATCATGCCTTTATATTAGGGTACGGAAATAATATGCAAATTATTTTGGATGTCAGAAATATTTGTAATTGCCAACATACTAAAGCGATTTGAAGACGAAATCGAATTTGAAACCCATTGTGAATCCACCATGGCCCACCAAGCCCATGAAGAAGACATTTTATGCTCATAGTGTACTTTCGAGGTCCTCACCATAAGAATTACATTGGAATGTTGAATTCTCAAATTACCCAAAGCCCCAATCTTGAAATTGGCCCCTTCAATGATCAAGATTTGGAGCCTCATAACTCTTGAAAAACATAATCAAACCAAACATGAAAAACCATTTTCATTAAGAGTTTTCCAATGTTATGTCAAGTTTCCAATTTAAATGTGATACAACTCTATAATTTTTTTATATCATGAAATTATTTGGACATTTTTGGCAATTGTATCCTCATTTTTCAAACTTTTGGAAAAAAACTCTTTCTTGGGCATGTGAACACAACATGTTGCAACAATGTTGAAACCTTCTAACAACCTTAAGATCACTTAATTGGGGGCCGGGTGGGGGTGCTTAGTGTCCCTCCTTCAACATCATTTTCAACCCAAGCTCATGCTTTCTCAAGCTTTTTTTGACATGTCCAAAGCAAGAATTACAACAAAACATTTTCATGTTACAAGGTGTGTGATTTTTGTTTATGTGTTGATTGTCACTAATAAAAGTGAATAGATCATCAAAAAGTTATGAAGGGCTTCAATATCGATCATAGAAAAAATTAAAAATAAATCCAATAATATAATAACTAAACTTCTCACCTATACTTATTTCTGAAAAACTTCCATTTTAAAATATAATGTGTAAAGTTCATTAATTGGCCTCTACTTTGTGCATTATGAAAATTAACATTTGATTTGCATTGGATAAAGTTCATCTTTCACACAATGAATGAAATTTAATCATACTTGTCAACTTTTTTAATACAATGGACTTTATTCACGTTAATAGTTGTTCAAAGATTGAAAGTCAAATTTTCAACAAAATGATTTCAATTTGAAACATGACTATTCCCTAAGGCAACTTAAAACTTGCTCTTTTCAAAGAAATTGTTGAAGGGCGATTTATTTTCATCCATTTTGTTCATGAATGAAAACAAGAATTCAGGAAAAGGGTTGAACTTAGGACCTTAGGACTAGAAGGGGGATTCTAATCATTGCATTAGGATTTTTTCTTTGAAAATGATATTTAAAAAAATTTGAAGCATTAATCATTGTGTGAAAATAGTATAAAAAAATCTGATTATTTTTTTCTATCGGGCATTGATGTTTTTAAGTTAAAGGTTGAAAATTATTTAACAACTTCCTACAGTTCACTCATAGTGCTTAGAAAGTTATTTAAGATAGGGGTTATCAAAAACCTTTGTAAAGAATTATCTTGGAACCTAGAACCCTATTTAGATTATTAGATACCTATAATGGTTATTTAAAAGATTACAATAAAAACTTTCTATGATTGATTCATGATCCTTATATAGACCATATGTAACCCTTTACATAAGTTTGAGGTATTCCCTAACTTAGGTAAGCCCATAAATAATTGTTAACTTACATTTTAAGTGATCCTTATGATAACCCTTATCTTAGATAGTCCTTAGCTAACCTTTAAGTGTGCCCTAGATAGCTCCTTAGGTACCCCCTAACATAAGTAGTCCCCTTAGTAGCTCCAAAGGTAAGTCGTAGGTGAGTCCTAACTTCATTAACCCCTTACCCTAGGTAGCCGCTTTATCTATTTGACAATAACTAAGGTAGATTGTAATATAGTTAGATTAGACCCCATGGTGACATTGGGGGGGGGAGAGGGGAGCAGTGTTCATCCTTAGTTTTGCCAATAGATTCTCATTTTGGTGCATAACATATAGATAGCTCAAAAGGGAGGGGGAGTGTAAAGAGGCCCAACGCAAGGATTCCTTTATGGATAACTTCATTGTTTGAAGCAAGTCCAAATATTTTAGTTTCTTTGAAAGTTGTCCCTCTTGTGAAAACATTGTAAAATTCTTTAAGTAAAACATGAAAAATTCAAATGCAAGAATGTCTTAAGTTTCATGCAAGGATCAAAGTCCAAAGCTTTTTGCCATTTTGCCTAAACCCAAACACAATTCTAGCTAGCCTCTTCGGTTTGCAATTCATACAAAGCTTCTTGCAGAAATTTACAAAGAACTAGATCCACAACACATATTGATATCTCAATCAGTCAATGTCCAAATTGAGATCCAAGTCTTTGAATTATTGATGTACATTAAACTTTTTCACCATAGTTTCAATCTATATACATTACCACATGAATAAGATCTCACCTTCCATGGCATTTGAAGCAAAAGCCACATGAAACTGAGGATGGAAGCTGGGTGTTCGAATTTGTTGCTAGAGATTGTTACTAAAAATGCTTTGAAAACAACAACAAATGGATACAAGAAATTTGATCGATTGTGTCTCAGGTTGTTAACTTTTCTTTTCCTTGACTCTGAAATTGCACAAACAACAAAGAAAACACCAAATCCACAACAAAAAAACCCAACCCAACAGACAAAAGAGAGAGAGAGAGAGAGAGAAGTCAATGTGACTACTTCAGTACTCAAGAAATATGAAAACTGACAAGAAATATGACAGCAGATTCCCGTATTCCTTCTGCAATTTTGCTCCTTGTTTTTTCTCTTCTAGAATTTGTCTGTCTAAAATTTTGTCTGTTTGAAATGATCATGGCAATGCAGAAATATCCATCTCTTATGTTACAAATCCCAGAAAATGAAATTGAAGACAAACAAATCCAGAGAAAGCTAGAAAATTTACTCCCATGAACTACTTGAAGAGAACTAGTCTTGTGTCCCCAAGAAAACATATGCACACACACGCACATACAAACAAACAACACAGAAAGATGATGAAAGAACACAAAAGGAGCAGGCAAAAGAAATTTCAAAACTTTACAGAAAAAGAAAAGCTCATGCAAGTCTATCTCAAAAGAAAAAAAAGCCTGTGTGAGAATATCACACAAAAGAATGTTTACAGCTACAGAGAGATTGAGAGAGGGAGGAAGAGACTCAGACAAGCTGCAAAAAAGAGCTTGCAGGTGTTGTAAGACACAGAGAGAGAGAGAGAGAGAGAGAGAGAGTAGCTTCGTGAAGCTCCTCCAGGCATCAAAAGCAGCTTGCAGGTTTGCAAAGTACCAAAAGAGATGTGTAATATAAATTAGCTCAAGGGAAGCTACTGCTGCAAAAATGTTTACAGGTTTGCAAGTGACGAGAGAGAGAGAGCATGTAACAAACATGAATTAGCTCCTGCAAAAAAGCTTGCAAGTTTGTGAGCACACAGAGAGACAGAGATAGAGACAGGGACACAGAGAGACACAGGGAGTTGAGTAATTCGCATGAAGGTGCAGGTACTGTTGCAGCAGCAGCAGCAGCTACTTTGAGTTGCAGGCATGAATGCCAGAAGAAGCTTGCAATTGTGGAGGAGGAGGAGGAGTTGCAGCTGAATATACTATTCTACTGTTGCGTCCCATCAGCCATTGAAGTGTGTACCTTTTGCTCTTGCAGGAGGAGCTTGCAGGCACTGCAGCAGTACTGCTCATGATTGCAGCTGATTCATCAACTTGCTGCATATTGCAACTCAATGGCACCTTCAGGAGCTGTAATCTGTCATGATCATGATGACAAGTTCCTGCTGCTGCTGCTGCTGCAGTAATCTGACCAACTGCAATATCGATCCAAGAGTACTGCATTTGTTGGTGATGATGAGAATTGCAGCCGGACTGCACCTGATCCATGCCTGCTGATGTCTCTGACAATGATCTTCTTCTGTAAAAGGTCACACTAGTCCTCTTGGCCTGATCTGGCAGTCGGCCAAGAGATGAGGATCTTGTGGCAAGATCTGCATTGTTGTTGTTGTTGTTGTTGTGATCCTTATTGTGTTGATCAGCTGCAAGCTTTGGTACCACCTCTGGCATAACCTTGGCTCCGTGAGCTGCTGCTTCTGTTGCACATGGCAATTGAGATCGCAAAGCAGCTTGGAAACGAGCTCGGAATGATTGTACTCGAGACTCATGAGTTTGAAAAATTATATCACTGGGAGCTGCTGCAATAACAGTTGTAGTAGTACCACCACCACCAGCTACTGCAGATAGAGCTTCATCTAGATCTTCCTCTTCATCTGGTAGTGGGTCAGACCAACCTTCAGACTGAGATTCTTCATCATCATCATCATCATCATCATCAGCTTCAGCTTCAAAGTAAAGGCTTCCAGAAGCTGCAGCTGCTTCTCCCAGCAGCTGATCATCCAAGTACTGCTGCAGGCTCCTCCCGGAATGAACGGCTTCTAAGTAGGCATCAGAATTGCAACTAGCAGTGCGCGTCTGAGTTTCATATATTTGTGAAGAGTAGGAGGAGCTGCTGCTGCTGCAAGCGTCTTCTTCAGATTGAACTTCTTCCTCCAGTTCAGCCACGATCTTCTCCATGTTGAAGAACCCAGGAGCATGAGCAGCTGCAACAGGAGAGAAGAATCCGGTACTTCTTCTACTACTGTTGCGACCGGGACTGGGGCTTAGAAGCTCGCGGACTCTGGACAACGTATGCGGCGTGTATAGTCCCCTGGAAGCCCAAAACAGATCATCTTTGGCTGGTGTTCCGGAAGCGCTCGCAAGCTCAGGAATGCTGTCAGAGAGAGCACTTCTATGAGTTGGTCTTGAGGGTGCCCAGTTCTGAGGTCGACCAGGAAAAGGAGTGGGCGCGATCATGAGCTCCAAATTGGAAGGATCCATCACATATTCGTAGCTACCCATAGAGTATGATCTTCCTGCTGCTGCACCAGCTCTTTGAAGAACAACGTTGCTGCTGCTGCTGCTTCGAGTGCTTAGCGGACGACTAGCTGCGGCATGAGCATGTCGAGCTGTTGCTGCTGCTGCTGCTTTTGATCTGGAATCCATCTTCACCTTGCCGAGTTCGACTTTCAGAATCGTGGGTATGCCATAGTAATCAGTCACCCGGACCGTGGGAACTATGCAGGGACTCGGCGACTCAAGTACTTGTATCTCACAGGATTCATGATGATCATCTTCAGCTTCTTCACGAATTCTAGAGCAGCCGGAGTCGTGACGAAGACTTGATCCGCGACTCCGGAAGCTTAATGCAGGTGCTGCAGCAGCAGCAGCTCGCAGAGTCGATTGATCTGCAAAAGAAGAAGCGACAGCTGCAGCTGCTCCAGTGATGATCAGCTGCTGCTCATGTGTACATAAGCTTCCGGACCCGGCCTGCGGCTCCAGCAGCAGCAGCGCTGATCCGGTTATTATCGGGTCAGGCAACAGGCTGCGACGACACAGAGGGCAAGTGGAGTTGGAGAGAAGCCAAGTATCAATACACAGTGTATGAAATGCGTGTTTGCATTTGGGAAGCAAACGGAGACGATCTTCTTCGCCGAATTCGTTCAAGCAAACAGCGCAATCCGCGCCATCTTTCAAGCCGTGAATGGAGGTGTAAGCGAAAACGGGAAGTGTGTCGATGAAAGCTTGTTCCACGCCTGCGTCGTGAAGACGAAAGAGCTGCTGCAATTGGCCGTGGAGAGCACTTACCAGCTGCAGCTGATGGCTTCTTTGCTGATAAGGAGGATCATGGTCGGCACGTACCCATGACGAGGAGGAGAAGCTTCGACTCCCTAGACAGCGAGCGAGAAGATGAAGAAACCCTGACAAGATGAACACTACACTCAGGATCACCACTATGACTAGCACACTTGGGTTTATGTGCGCCGCCGCCGGCGAGACGTTGGAGCTTCTTGCAGCTGCTGCAGCTGATGATGATGATGATGCTTCACCTGCAGCTGCTACCGCGACGACGACAACGGCTTCTGCTGCAACATTTTCAGGGATCAGGAATTACACAACAAAAAATCATCAACAGTAGTACTGCAGCAGCAGCTGGGATGATCATCTTAGGTACAAGAAGACTTCTCCACACCTGAATAGCCAGCTCCTGCAGCCTCGATCTGCAGGCTGGAACCACCTGCAGCTGCTGCTGGTGGCAGCAGCTTGGGATCTGCAGCTCCGGCAAGAACGTCGTCGTGCGTCGACAAGGAGCCTGCTGCTGCTGCAACAGTAGTCGATGTGTCTGCAGGCAACTGGGCGTTGGAGTTGAGGAGCGGCCGCGAGCTGCTGCTGCTGCTACTCGGCATACCCAGTACCCGAAAACCAAGTAGCAGCTGTAGTACGCAAACGAACAAGACCAGAATGAATGAGAGCTTCGTCGACATTGTCTTTAAGAAAGCTTACAACTGCTGCTACTCACTTAAATCTCTTGCAAGTTCTCCCAGCTCCTCCTCCTCCTACTCCTCTTCTTATTTTCTGCAACTTCGACTGAGCTCGCCGCACGCGTAGTATATTAAGGTGCTGCTGTATACGTCCTCCGGAACTGCTTCCTCGACGACCCAGCTCCTGCTGCTGCTGCTGCTTCCCACAACTACTGCTGCATTTCCAATGCCGTGGTCTGATGATCATCATGACCATGAGCTGCAGCTTCTTTCAAAACTAAATCTTCGAGCACAAAGAATTATGCTCACATACATTCTCACAAACACAAAAGTTGCATAAACACTGCAGGGTGAGCTGACACAAAACAAATGCAAAAACAAAACACATGATAACCCGAGATGTGAGAGAGAGAGACAGAGAGAGAGAGACAGCGACAGAGAGTTACACGAGAAAGAGAACAGAAAACCAAAGAGTGTATAAACAAAAAGAAAGCGAAAAAAAAGAAAAACCTGTAAAGCTAGGCAAAAAAGCCCAACAAAACAAGCAAGCAACCTCTCTCAAGCAATCTCTCTCTCTCTCTCTCTCTCGGTTACTGCTGGTACCAGCGAAGCTTGTTTGTTGGCTGGTTAGCTACAACAGAAGAGGGATCAAGGGAGGGAGGGAGGAGCAGAAGAGAGACTGGGTTAGTGTCAGAAGGAGGAGCACAGTCTGCCCCGTTCCGCTCCTAATCAATGGGATTAGCAACAAAGACTAATAATAAGTAGCAACTTTAATAACCCAATTAAGAACATCTCCGACGGTGCTCAGTATGTGACTGACTGACTCTGCAAAACATATTTCTCTCACATCCCAAGTTTTAGTGGCGGTGCTCAGTATGTCACTGACTGACTCTTCGAAACATATTTCTCACATCCAAGTTTTAGTGGCGGTGCTCAGTCAGTATGTGTCTCTGCAAAAACAAAATTCTCACATCCAAATTTTAGTCGCCACAGTGGAACTAGCACCAATCGGTGAACCATCATGAAGGATGGATGGTAAGTGATGATCAGGAAGCAGCTTTCCTTTCTGTTGGGTGTTCCCAGCTCCCTAACTAACCATGGTGGGTTAGCTCAGTTGTTTTTTAAAAAGATTTTAACTACCTACTTACTAACAAACAACTCACAAGTAGGTTGTTACTAGGAAGTAAAAAACAACCCTTACCTATGTATAATAAACCATCTACTTACCCAGTAATTACCTATTTTTCTACCTATCTACCTATATATATGAGACCTATTTTCTACCCCACCAATAAAACTGAAATTTGGATGTCAAGTTTGTGGGGGAGACTACTAGATAATATAGCAACTCACTTGGACCAATCAAACCTTCTAGCCAATCGGAAACAGGGAGAAATCAATAAATACGATAATTGACTCTATTTCTTTATTGGATGGGTTCCAGTGCTCCTCCAGTGGTCTCTGAAAGCTGTTGTATTTTTATGAGGTCTCAGCAATCTTTCAGCCATATCTCAGCGCAGACACAGAATGCTCTATCACTTACTATTGATTGGTTCAAGTGGCTTGCTATTAGTAGTCTGGCAAGCTCTCACCCTTTTATATAGTTCCTCCAGACTCATCATGTTTATAGAAGGGGGGCATGGGAAAGAATAAGCTGACCATCATCTTGGATGATATGAGATCTATTATTCATGGAGACTAAAATAATGAGCATGGGTAGTGCTCTAAACGAAACATCTCCATTAGGGCATAGCACAATATGCTTCTGGATGAAGAACATTAAAGTTTATGCCTCTTTGAGTCATTATAAAAATGGCTTTGGGCGAATAAAAAAAGCAATGCACAATCTAACATTCAATTGCACTTGATTGGCCCTATGTAGTATGATTGATACATGTGATTTGCTATTAGTACTATCCTACAATCTATGATCCCATTTTTTCACATTTATGGGTGATGCTTCATAGTAAGCAAGCCATGTTGGACGTGAGAAATATTGTTGGAACTCAAATGCCCAGTATGGATGGAGCTATTTTAAAGGCCAGAGTAAATTAGCCCTCACCAACGTACCTTGAAGGATGAATGGTATGTGGGCAAGAAACACTTTTTCTGTTGAGTTCTGGTTTGTTAGCTAACCATGGTGGTTATAGTTAGCTTAATTGCTGTGTACTACTTGCTTACAAATTTACCTGACTTGCAAAGCTGGTTGTTGGTAAGTAGGTACTGAAAAAAAGACATTATCTATGTACAAACTATAAACCATCTACTTACCTGGTAAACCCTACCTATTTTCATGCCTATGGATCTACAAAATGGATGATCAAGTCAAAACTAGATATTAATTCATTTGAGGTTCATCCAAAACTGAGTCATAACAGCTGCATATAATATGGATGGTCCACAAGGTACTCACCTTAAGCTACACCCCCTATTTGGGCCTCTACTAAGGACAATTGCACACTCCAAACAATGTAAAGTATTTGCTCATCCCCACCCATAAACGTGAAAAAATGAGCACAATAATAATAGAGTTGTCTGTAAAGTCACCCTGTATCTTTGGGCCTCCTTTCACCCCCCCTATCTATCCCCTCTTTCAGTAGTACCTGCAAAATAAAGATATTTTTAATAAATCTCAGTATGAAATGCTCTGATACTCAGCATTTAATGCACAAGGTTCGAGACTAATAATAGTAGTTGTACAAATAGGAGCAGTGAAAATATATGTAACAGCAGTGGAGGCGCTTAGGAGAAAGGAAAGACAGGATGAAACTCAGTTTACTACCAAAATGGATGGTTTTTTGAGTTTCATCTACCCTTGAATGCTTATGTACTTTTTTGTAGGTTTTTTTTTTAAAAAATCTCACCCTGTGTATGACCAAACTCAGGAGGATTCTGGTGCTGTGTTTTTCTTACTCTAGTGTGAGAGACTTTTTTTTCTAAATTTCATCTTGCGCCAAATCATTATGGTTGACCAATCACAAGCAGTCAATTTCCATTTTTTTTTAATCCTCACGGAGTGAGGCCATTATATCGATGACGCTGGACATGTTCATGGGCTCAAACCGAGTTTGAGAGCCCTAACATTACATTTTGCCATAGTTGTTAATGCAGTCAGAACAAGAGTACTACAACAATCTTTTCCCCTTAGTCAGAGGCCTTTGTCCTATTTTTTTTTCCTCAAATTGTCATGTTGTGCACCCATAACCTCCCCCATGTTAGTGTACGAAGGAGCGAGCACACACGTAAAATGCCAGGTAGTAGCATGTGCCTCAAAGTGTTGTTGTGCCAAAAGATGATGTGTGGCATGGACCCAAAACATGTCTAGCAATGCCAAGGTGAAAAAAGGAAGAAGAAGAAAGTGGGCAAAGGGCAGACTAGGAGAAAAAGAAATGCAGCTACACTAAACAATTATGGACATGTGTAATGTTAGGGGGGCTTTTCATCAGAGTATGTGATCACTATACTTTGCATTAAATGCTGGGTTTCAGCATTTCATACTGAGATTTAGTAAAATTTCCTTACTTTGCAGATACCACTGAAAGAGAGGATAGGGGGGTGAAAGGAGGCCCAAAGAGACCCTAAGGAAAAACTCCATTGCCATTGTGTAGATTGCCATTTCAGTGCTGTAAGTGGAGATGCTCTTTTGCTCACATAAACTACAAAGTAATAACTTATGACTACTCTTTTGAATAGTTATTCAGGCTGGTTAAAGGCGCCTTGACTGAACACCATCAGTGTACCTTGTTTCTTCTTCTTCCCTTCTTCTTCTTTTTGCAGTGTTGTTATGTTTGCTCTGAAAAGGTGTTGTTTTAGGTTTTTGTCTTTTGCAGTGTTTGTTATCCTTGATTGGAAAAATGTGTTTTATGTGGGTGTATGTGTTCTTACAAAATCTTTTTTCAAAATTTTTGTTTTTGGTAAGATTTGTATTTTTGTTGAAGTTTTGGTTCATTTTCAAATGGATTTTAATTCTTTTTCATGTTTAAGTGGTTATCCCTAAGGAGTTTATGTTTTATAGTTCTTGTTAGGGTTTTTATTTTACGAAACCTTTTAAATTTTTTTTGTGGGATTTGTATTTTTGTTGAATTTTTTGTTCATTTTCAAATGGTGTTCAATTTATTTTTACATGTTTAAGTGGTTACCCTAAGGAGTTATGTTTTATAGTTCTTGTTAAGGTTTTGTTTTACAAAATGTTTAATTTCTTAAAGGATTTTGCCAAAACAAATTCATGTTTAAGTGGTTATCTTTAATGAGTGGCTCTTCCTAACCCCACCCCCCCCTTCTCATAACCATTTTTGCATATATGCTTTATTTGTGTGACTTTGCTTTTGACTCTCTTGGGTGCCAATCTAGTGGTCTTTGCAATTTTATTATCTTTGCTCTAGAAGGTAATGGGTTCTATGTGCCTTCTTGCATTGTCATGTTGTTATCTTTGTGCTGAAAATGTAGTTTTATGCATTGTCAATAATTTCATTTATCATTATATTGGCTTTTATCTATCTTTGGTTCAAAGATCAGATTTCCATGCATTTTGTAGTGTTGAATTGGAATTTACTGCAGTACTAGGCTGGTTAGACACTAATTAATTATTTCTAAATTCCAAATTTTAATTTTGAAATACCTAAAAACTATTTAGTACTTACATTAAGCTTCATTGTTTAGCATGGTGCATAACCGTAGAATATTATTATTATTTATTGTTGAAAGCAAATGACAAAAATATATATATATTATTATTAGGTACCTTGCTGTTGAACGAGCCCAAGTACTATGTAATTCTAGAAAGATGGTTTACTTATACATACGATTAGGTAACAAGTAGATGATACATAGGTTTGTTTTTAATTCTTTTTGGATGGATTATCAATAGTATCCAAATTATATTAGTGGGCCGTTATGTTGTTGGCCCAAGTGTATTTAATCTCTTATTAAGGTCACTCATACAAATGATACTATTTCAGGCTTAATTTGCTAATTTTATTTTTTAATTTCTCAATTAATTATTATATACAAAATTCATTCTAAATTCACTAACTTTTGCTTTATTGGTTCAGAAATTGTGAAATGACCTTGTGCACATTGCTTCATTATAGCTTTCTAGCAATACTAAAGATGGAGTCAAGGGCACAATTTGGGAAGTTTATGGCATGGTCACATCTGAACAAACAAACAAACACCTATCCTAGTATATAGGTATAGTGGTAGCAAAATTACCATTTGGCTTAGAGTCTTTTTTTTTTTTTTTTTTGACAAATTCTCGCCACTTGGTGACCAAAAGAAAAGTGGTGCAAATAAACTTAAGGAAAATGAGCTCTAGGATTTGGAAATTGATGCCACCAAAATAGACCGAATGCCTTCATTGGATGCCAAATCATTGTGTCACGCTAGGGCTCCACTCTCCTTGAAAACTTGCTTCCATCAATTACAATCATGAAAGCTTAGCATCCGAGTTTGCCATTAATATAGATACAGAAATTTTGGGTGGGAGTACATTAATAGGATGAGATTTGCTCTTTAAAGCATCCAACTTCTAAATTGATGGTTTGAACTAAAGTAAATAGGAACAACAAGATGTACTTTGACAAATCTTGCATTTGTTTTGGAGATCCCATTCCATAGCAAGCTTGCATTTGATCTCCCTTTTTCATTTAATTTTCTAGTTGCAAACTATAGTGTTGTATACAACAATAAATTATATTATGATGCTTGCAACATTGCAATGGAGAAATGTCGCATGGGCTTTTCCAAGATAAAATAAGGTGTAGTAGCATATCTTCAAAGTAAAGGATCAACCTCAAATTTCATTAATGTTGTTTTAGCTTATATTTCCATCTCACAATGTCAATTGTGTGTATCTTTCACTTTGCTAGCTAATCCTCCCCATGTTCCCACTTTGATCACTTCTATTTTACTTGAGATGCATTGCATCAAACCTTTTTAGTTCATCGCTTTTTTAATGTCTAGACTTTGGATTGGCACAATACGAATCGAAACTCTAGTTGCAAAGAATTGGAGTTGTAGTTTATAGATCAATATTGAATTCAATATTTTTTTAATTTTCATTCCTTGAGTGCATACATAATTGCCCAACCACAATAGGAATCATCATACAATCTTATCCTATATTCATATGTTTTGAGACAAAATGAATGTTTTGAAATGTTAATGAATGAAGGGTGGATATATGTTTTTGATCCTTTGACTAATAAGTGCAAAAAATAATTGAACAAATTTTGAATGTCTTGTTGAAATATAATCCAATAAGGAATGTAAGACCCCATGACACTTTCATAATGACAACCTTTCATTTGTAATGTCAATATCTTATTTTAAATATCAAATACAATAAAAGATATCTTGTTTCAACCATGTGTTTGTGGCTAGGGTGTGACTATTGACTATATTAATTCATTTTCAAACTACATATGTAATAATCCTACATGTTACTAAACCACAAGTGTTAATAATCACATACATGATTATGAAAAAAAATAACTTATCTTGTTGTCATAAATGCAACTATAATTTTTTTTAATTAAAAATTTTAGATGAAATTATGATATTTTTATATCAAAATTTTATAATATATTTTTAGATTAATATTGGTTTAAAATCTAGGAAACATATCTTTCATTTATTATAATGTTGATTGAATAATCTTTTCATAAATCATGTGGTTAATTATTTTTTCAAAAGAATGGTCATTGGAATATTATTAAATAGGTAAATTCAATTTTTTTTTGTTAAAATGAGTTTCAATTTTAAAAGGAATTCAAATTTTAAGTTTTTTAAATGTGTTCATCATTGAAAATAAATTAAAAATGAACTTTTTTGGGGGCCAGAATATCAATAAAATATGAAATATTATAAGTACTAAAATTTCATAAAACAATTTTGAATCAAATATTAGTTTTAAAATTGAGAGATACATGATTTATTTATTATTATGCTAGCCACATAATTCTTTCCATTTATAACCATGCACTTGAATTTTTTATTCAAAACAATGGTTATGAAAAAAAAATTAAACAATGAAATTCAATTTTTTTTTGTTAAAATGAATGTAATCTTTTTATAAATAAAATAAATGTGTGCATGATTGAAAAAAGATTTAAACTGAATTATCAATTTTTTAATTTGGAAAATATATCATTAAGACATTAAATAAGAAAGTTGACATTTGTGCAACATTTAGAACAAAACATGGGTTAAATAAAATGCACCTTTTATAATTTCATAAGAAGTTGGGTGATTTGTTACTAAATGAACTAGTTTCCATTCTTAAGGTTCAAGGATCAACACTCACAAATGACAAGGTGATTTGTTGACCAACTATTCCCTAGGCCACTTTAAACTACCTAGGGGATATTCAATCTAGGTGGCCTACATAGGTTGCATTTCCTAAATGCCTACTTAATGATTTTAAAACTAAGTTTGTAACCTAGCCTAAAATAACATGTGTCAACAACTCAGAGGATGAAATTACATGATAATATAAATAAATAATGTAAATATATTATATCAATATTTTTTTAATTATATATATATATATAGTCACAAATGCAATCATAATATTATGTGTCTACTAATTTGCCTACCATGCCATGTGGTGTCTTTTACAACTAAATGCAACTAAAAAATTAAAAGTTAATTTTCAATTTTCTTTTAGTCATAATTTCATTTTTTTCATGATCCATGTCTCCCCCAATGTCCCTCCAACCTTTGGAATCGAAAACCTAATTATATGTATATATATATATATGATTGTCCTTATTTGACACAACCTTTCTAATAAAAAAATTCAAGGTTTTAGGTTCAATTCCACAAAACTTGTTGTTTTATAATACTAAACTTTTATTCTATCATATAAAACATATTTTATTCTTTTGTGATTGAATATGAAACAATTTGAACAAATATGGTTATTTCTATTGTTGAAAATGAATTGTAAAACATGATTCCTAAGTCGTGTTTAAGTACACTTAAGGACATTTTTTTAATCATCAAAAACTACAATTATTTTATTATATTGACCTTAATGTATACTCCCATCTAATAAAACAATAAAAATATATAACTTATAGTTTATATTAACTCAAAGCAAATATGAAGTTCAATGTAATTTTGAGGTGGACATTCCTTTGTGTACCCCAATTTTGAATGCACCTTCTTATATCTTGTTTACACATCAATTGAAAGTTCTTTTTCTTTTTCTATATTGTTATGTTAAAACTAGAATTTTTTTCTATGTCCATCATGATTGTTATGGTCCACAACCTTCATCAATTGTCAAAAGTTAAATTCTAAATGCAATGTAGGTTTATATGCAATTATCAATTTATTTGCGTCCACCAAATTTATTTTTTATTTTTTGCATCTTTATTATCTATGATTCTACAATGCTCAAAAAGCTCACATTTGATTGTCATTACCTTTTTTTCCCTTTTCCAAGTTGTGGCGCCCATTAAGCCTTTGATGAACTCCAAATTGGTTTTTTCCCTAACCAACTGATCCTAGCAATAGTCATGTGAACATCAATTTTGCAAATGGCATAGAACAATTTTTTTCACCTATCTTGTATGCTTATTTGTCACACATGATTAAATCATCTCCTCCTATTATTGTGTGGCTACTGCATATTGGAAAAGAAAGGAAGAAGACTATTACAAAGTTGCTACAATCCTTTTTGGAAATCCTATTGTAACCATAGTTAGTGGACCAAAGAAGAAGAAGCATAGGAAGACTAAGTGGGAGGTCAATAAGGTTTACTAATTAGATTGATGGGTTGCAAGTTTTATCTAACTTAAACTATTTTGTGGAGTGGGTGGCAAGATGAGAATGATGAGATGCAAAGTTTGCTCCAAGATTGAAGGAAAAGAAAAATTATTGGTTCCAAAATTTTGATTTTTTAGTCAAACATGCATGGTTGAAGAGATGCATTACAATTGAATGTGAAGTTATTATTGTTGCATATTTTTTGAACTCTACTAATGCACATGTCAAAAATGAGAAGTTGTATGCAACAATAAGGTTTGACATAATTTTTGCTCCAACCATAAATGTAGGAAAGGTTCCAAAAAAAAAAAAAGGTGCAATTCATTGCAATCAAACAACTCTCAAGCAAGGCCACTCAACGATAAATTTTGAAGCTTTCAAGGAGTTTTTCCAATTTTTGAAAGTTGGACACATGTGCAAACATTAGTATAATTCTATGAGTTGGACAATGTCAAAACCAATGCACAACATTCTTTTATGAACTATAAAAATTACAATTCAAAAATCAACTTTCATCTCAATGAGTTGTGATGAAATCACTACTTTGATAATCAAAGTTAGTTTTTTGTCCAAGTGTATGTGGTAGATGAATAAAATATGATCCCAATTCTATTCAACTTGCAAAGGGTAGTAGATGGAACCACTATTGACAACTAGTTTGACATCCCTTATTGTGTGGAGTCTTGTTGATTATGGGGGCTTAAATGAGACAAACATTACCAACAAATTAGTTTTTTTTAATTTTTAAATAACGCTATTGTTTACTATGGTGTGAAATTTGGTGTCACCACTTAATTGATATAAAAACATGTTTCATATGTCAATGGTGTGCACTCCATGGCACATTGTACAAACTTTGATCATGTTCAAACCTTGAATGGTTTGAGTTTGATAACAAAGATTGAATCCCTATTCTCATATATGTACAATTATTATGTTTTTAGCCCTAAGCCACATCTTGAAGTGACTAAACTTGTTGAATTGTTCGAATGCAAAGGCAACAAGATTTTGAAAAATGTGAAGACATAACGGATTTCTATGTTATCATCATCCAAGAAATTTTGGTTGATTGTCGAACTTTAGTTGTGAAGATGGCTCAAGACGATGTTAAACATAGAAACTATTAAAAACAATTTTGAGTTTTTATGCGATATGCAAAGACCTTGCTAGGTCTTGCATGCATCCTACCCATGTTGGAATTTGTGTTGGGATTTTTCAAGAACAACCTATCATCTATGACTTTGTTATGTTGTGAAGCTAATTCAAGCAAATATATTTTGACTTTCATAAGAGGTTTTGCCCTCCACACTTCACATATTTCCTTGGGCTTGTTGGATATTATTTTTGACCTAGGGGGATGAAACATGCCACCCATATTCAATATGTTGTTTTTTTGTTTTGGAAGAAAATTATACATGTTCCATGCCACCAACTCAACCACTAATGTTATTGTGGAATTTGTGAAGGCACAATGTTTTAAAGCTATCACAAGTTTAAATAATAAAGTTGGAGAAACACTTTACAACATATAGGAGTTTTAAATGCTACTAGTGTAATTCATTTTCAATATTAGTTGGCTCCAAAGGTAGAAGTCACATTTTTAAAGCACATGGAAATCATTCATATGCACTTTGGGCATCCCAAGGCTTTGGGGAGTCCTAACACAACTGTGGGGCCATTACTATACCTTATTATGCTTGACCAACAATTTTATTTCTTCAAATTGACAATGCAAAATCATGGCCTAGTTCCTTGATGTCACATGATTACAACCCAACTACATGCACTTGTGGTAGAAACTTGAATCTAACAAAATTTTAAACCACTACCTTTATGACCAATTTAAGTTGGTCAAGTTTCACAATGTTATGGTGTCTGAAAGTGTTGAGGATGAACATGTTTTCTCTAACTTTGCATTTATGAAAACAAAGTTGTAAAATCACTTGCCAACTCACCTTGATTTAGTTGTTCGAATGTATGTTTATTTTTTTTATAGTTTGAATACCTTTCCTTTTTACACAACAATACACAATTTGAATGACAATTAGATATGCTATGGGGTTCATGATTAAGTTTAGTTTAGATTGATATGTTACTAGTTGGAGTTATTGTAGTTCTTATGTAGGCTACTAATGTGTGTTCATTTTGTTTCTAATTAGAGTAGCTCATTGTATTAGGACACAATGAAACCTAATGAACCTAAAATGGCACCCTTTTAAAGTTGTAGTGGTGGTTATCACCTCTATTGTGCACTTGCTTAAATTTTAGCTTCCATGAATTTTAATGCAAGACAATGATTATCAATAACCCAAAATCAATGTCCTAGATTTAGATTTTCATGATTATGTTGAAGACTACGCATAAATTAACATATATGCCCGTGCCATTTTTGGGTGGTATATCATTCCAATGAAATACATTTTTGTTATTATCAAATATACAAAGTGCAATTGTATCCTTTCAAGATCATATATTAGTGGTTTAAATCTATAAATCACCCAAAGTGTGGTGTGACATGGGTAAAATTTTCTTTAGTCTCACTAAGTGTAGGTGAATTCAAGTTAGTTGACATTGTAGACTAGTTCAACAAAGTTAATATTTTTACACATCCTATATTAGTTGAAAAATGACATCAAAAATTTATTTCAAAGTATATCCGAAAATTGGTCAAATATGGGTCATGTATAGGATGTCATTGTTGAAGTCAAAAACACAAAACAAACTACAATATAAAATGGTGGAAATTCAAACTAATTCTTTTTATTGATAATTGTGGAGATGAACATTGTGTCTCTAGTTGATTTTTAAGACCTTTTGGAAACTAGTTGGACTTCTAACTTTGGAAAATGGATTGAAGATTTTCACATATTGTGTTTTTAGTCCACATGAAAAAGGATGAAAGCGAAGGTTAATTGAT
Organism: Sphagnum tenellum; assembly: GCA_963921925.1. Classification (NCBI taxonomy): domain Eukaryota; kingdom Viridiplantae; phylum Streptophyta; class Sphagnopsida; order Sphagnales; family Sphagnaceae; genus Sphagnum; species Sphagnum tenellum. The sequence goes on along the minus strand of OY998143.1, from coordinate 15,693,455 downwards.
GATTGTTGGGAGTTGGACCTTGTATATATCTACCTTACTAAATTGATTATAAGGTGGTTCTTTTTCAATCTGTTTATTGTGTGAACAAACGTAAGGCCCAATGGAACATAAATATTGTGATATGTACCAAACTTTTTGTTTGAGCTTAGAGATCATGGTGTGAGTTGATGGTATCTAATCTTTGCAAACCTTGAATTAGGTACTATTAACTTGCATCATGATCTCCAAATTCAAAGAGAAAAATTGCAACATGTAATGCAATGCAACTAGTAAAATCATGCAACATCATTTTTATTACTCATGCGCACATAGCTTCTAGACAACATTGTTAAAGTTTTTGCTAAAGCTTGGAAATGTTTGACATGCGGTTTGGTAAGATATAATGCACTTCTTTTTTTTTTAGAATATATTTTATTAACCCTCCTTTGACCTAAAAATCACATTCTACAAAATCCATTGCTCTCAATGCAATTGTGGGACTTGGATAATTTCAAACATGCTTCCTACAAGATGAACAACATGGGTTGTTGTGAAAAAAATTACATGTTATGGTTGCTAGTAGTCTTGAGGAGAACGAAAACAATTGTTTTAGAACAAAAGGGTGTTAAAAGGTCATTTGCATTTTGTACTTGTGATGAAATTCCCATAAACTTCCTTCTCAAATCATGATCACTATGATAAATTTGGACATCTATTTATTAAGGAAGTCAATTTGTTTGTTTTGTATGAACTTTGTTTATTTGTCACATTGAAATCTCCCAAACTACTTTGCTCTTTCTTGTGTTCTTGATACCTATGGAGAACCCTTGATGAATAGGGGTGCATTGAGGCGGTTTCATAATTTTTAGACCTATGATGCAAGAGTCAATATTGAATTATTTTGTGAAAATAAATTCAATAAAATAACAATAAGAAATATAGAGAAATTCAAGCAAGTTTTTGGTATTGCTAGAAATCCTTAACAAAGGTGATTTCTTGGACATGATTTCATAATTTCAAAACCTAAGGTGTGACAAATATTGAATTTTGAGTGGTGTTTATCATTGTAAATTAATTAAAAATTTATAAAAGGTTTTTCTCACAATTGGGTTATATTGTCAGTCTTGTTCAAATTTAGAACAATTACATAGTCATGTTTACACTTGGCCTAGTAACATACACCACACTAATCTATTTATTAAGGAAGGTAATTTGTTTGTTTTGTTTGGCATGTTGAGATTTCTCAAACCATAAGTTTCCTTGTTAAACTTTTTGTATCGTTGGAAAGCCTTTGATAAGTAAGGTATACTTAGGTGGTTTGGTAATGTTTAGACCTCAAATGCAAGAATTATTGAATATTGAATAAAAATTTCAAAAAAAAATCAAGGCAAGCCTGTGAGATTGGTGGAAGCCCTTGATGAGTGGGATTTCTTTGAAGTAATTTTGTGATTTTTAGACCTAAGGTGGAGGAAATATTGAATTTTGACTAAACTTTTTCATGGAAAATAAATTAAAAATCAAAATTTATTTTTTCACAATTAATCTCTATCATCATGATCGTATGCACACTTGGAGCAATTACATGGTCTATTCACACTTGGGCTAGAGTTTATATTACATAGTCTATAAATTTCAATTCCTTCAATTGAATGTAGTTTTCTTTTATTCCAAAATACATGTTGAAGGGTTTAGGTTTTAGCCAACCAACAATTTTGCTTAAGAGTAAGTGAGCTATGAACAAGATCATTAAATGATTGTTGCTTTAGTTTAAGAATTTAATCTCCAATGGGGAATTTAAAACTTATTGTACGTTTTAGTGACATTTTTCATCTCAACAATAGGAATGATCATACATGGTTTAATTTTCATGGACAATATGTAGGTTACCGCCTCCTTTCATAGATTGGGCCTATGTGGAACAAAAAGTTGTTAAATACCTCACCTCATGAGCATGGAAAAAAAGGTTGTATTGTGAGTTTATATTATTTCAATTCATGGAAACAAGGATTTTGATTTTGCATGCCATATGTGTTACTTGGCTTTGATGTATTGTGATGATGGCATTGTGTGGATTGAACAAAATTGAACTTTGAAGGATGCAATTCATAAGCAAAGATTGTATGATTTTGAAAGTTATTTTTGTGAGATATTAAAGTTATCCGTAAAGTAAGACAAAACACAGCACCAGAACCCTGAGTTTAGTCATACACAGGGTGAGATGAAAAAAACAAACCTGCAAAAAAGTGCATTAGCATTCAACGAGGGGTGAAACTCAGAAACCATCAATTTTAATAGTAAACCGAGTTTCATCCTGAGTTTCAGCATTTCGTACTGAGTTACAGCATTTCATACTCTGATTTAATAAAATGTCTTTACTTTGCTGATACCAGTGAAAGAGGGGATAGGGGGTGAAAGGGGGCCCAAAGACAGGGTGAAGATAGGGTTACTTTATGGATAACTCTATTATCAGACATGAATATTTGGATTATAGAAGGTAGCACAATGGCCCCCAAACTTCAAAGCTTGATCGAGAAGTATGGATGGGTACCTAAAAGGATATGGATGAAGAGGTGCCAAAAGCCATTAACTTAACTTTTTCCATTATCACATGATTGAAACCCTTCTCATCTTAACAATGTCTAGACTAACAATTGCACACATTGGGTTATGTTTAGCTTCAGTGCATGTTGTGCCTTAATGTGCTTAAATGGTTTTGTGCATCACCATTAATCCTATAATGATTGTAGATCCCTTGTTTCATGCATAGATGGAAGTTTTTAGCATGTGAATCAACTTCGCTTATTGTTTGAGATAAAAGTGGTGTGTAAACATGGTTCAATTGTTTGAAATGGGTTTTTGTTCATGATTCCATTGTATTATGAGAATTTACCCTCCAAATTAGGGTTTTACCCTCCAAGAAAAAATTATCATAATACATCTTTTACTTCAAATATAAAAACAAAAATGTTTGATATTTGAGAAAACATAGAGAAAATACTTGTAGTTTTTTTTATCTCCTTTGCATTTAACATTATTACATGATATTAGCTAATAAGATAATGAAGATCATAATAGTTGTCATGTCCATTTCAGGGTAGAATGTCAAAGTTGAAACCTCCATACATTCTAGTAAATGCTGATTTCTATGTAACATGTTATATATGATAGTTGAAACTTGAGAAACATATCTAGCTCTAAAAATTACAATATACTTTGATATGATATTTTGAAACACACCATATTACAATAAACACACACACACATGTCCATGGTCCAAGAGTGTGAACAATAAATTCCAATTTAAATATGCAATCAACTACTATAAAAAATTTAATTTGTTTCTTCTTCGCATCTGTAGCTAGCCTGCTGCCCAAATGATAAAAAGTTATTGAATTCTCATAAAGAGCTTGTCTCTTGGCAATGTATCATCTCTCTTTCTCTCTCAGAACAATTATAGTTGAACCTGGAAATCATTTGTATTTTATCAATTGTCTTGGCGCATGTGAGTTTGGAATACATTCTTGTTGAGGAGCAAAGTTTTGTTAAAAGAAAAAAAATGTCAGCATTAATATCAGGCAACAAATTTTCAGTAGCAAAAGTGAGGTCCAGTTTCATTTTAGAATTCTTTTGGATATATAAGTATCAAAAGTGCTACAAATGCGAGTAAAATGACATTTGAAATAACTAACATATAATTCGTTCAAAGTTTGTAAAAAAATGCAAAATTGGTGGTGAGACAACAATATTTGATACTCAATTATAGTTAAGCCAATTCCATACCTTCTTATGTTGTCATATAATCTTTCCTTTCTTTCAATGTTTTGTGCGGTTTTATCACTAGGCTGTTTGCATGTTTGTGCACCCAATTGAGTTAATAATATCATCATGGGAGTGGTGGCTTAGGTCCAGTTCAGTTTTGTTTGGAGCTTGGCTGCTTGGATTGTTGGAGAGCAGCAATGGCAGATTCCTGAAGTTCATCATCTGTGTGCTCTTGGGCATTACTAGATAGTTGCTCCTTTTGATATTACATGTAGATTATGTACACTATATACTAGACAAGATCTGTTTTTGCAGTCAGATTCTCACAAATGTCTTTTTTGCAATGTTTAGTAGATTTTGTGAAGTAAAGTTCTAGTTCAGCTCTGTTTGGGGGTATGTTTCCAGTGAGGAGCAGCACTCACATTTTGAGGTCCTTCCAATCTTGTGACTGAAGCAATTCATGGGTCTTCTGGCATGATTTCGAAGCAGTTCATAGGTTTGAATAGCACAAACAATTGCAGAATAAATTATAGATGTTTTCAGTTTGAAAAAGGAATTAGAGGAGGGTTGAGCAAAAAACAAGAGTTAAAGCTGCATTTTGCTAGTGTTCAATGTCCTGAAATCTAACAGAACTTTGGAAGTTTAACTGGACATTTGAACACTAAGAGAAGCACTGCATGCTGCCTGAGCATTCTCGTTGCTTCCAGAAATATGACAAAAACGTTGTGAGAGCTCCTTTTGCTCAAAATTATGCTTGATTTTGAAAGTTCCTTCAGGATGACAAATCATAGATTTGTGCACGTTGGAACTTTTTTCTGCTTGCAGCAGAAGTCTTTAGGGGGAGATGAATCTGTTGGGTCCTGTTGTAGGGCCCTGTAGTTACCATCAAAAACAGAAGTGAAAAACCTCTGAAATTTGCACTCATTACAGTCAATGTTTGAGAGAAATAAGCTAATGTTCTTGGGTCTGCATATGTTAGGGTTTGATTTTGATGTGTTAATGCTTGCAAACTTTAAGGACCTAGTTCATGAGGATGGGGGCAGTGCAGGTCATGATCCAGTGACTCCATGGGGCATGAAGCTTACCTAGCCAAATTTATGCAATGTGTACATAATACTTGAATTGCACAAAATCTGCATACAAATCATGAGAGGAGAAAACTGAGTGAACTGGAAGTAATACAATGCCGCCCAAGATCTGATTGTTTGGAGTTACTTTGCAGAATGAGACAACCTGTTGTGAGCAGAATGATGAGCATTGTACTTGAAGCTTCTGAAGGGACAGGCAACTGATCTGTTTGTAAATCTAGTGAGCTGGAGGTTTGCCCTGTTTTTCCTTACAAATGCCGTTGTGTGGGGTGAAGGACAAGGCAAGGCATGCATGACTTTCTTACCTACCTCTCTCACAAGGATCTTGCTTCTTACCTGGCACACTGTACATCTCAGGATTCTTTTACAAGCTTATGGCCTCAATCAAGATGCTAGATTTTATAGATCTTAAAATTGTGTATAATCCTATCTTTAAGATGAAGTAAAATTGTGGGTACAACTAGGAGTCCTGAGACTTTGGGTATACATTATGGATTTTGGACTTGGATAAACAGATTTGAGTTTCAATTGTGGTGAAACCCATGGCTTTGATTGCTTGCACACAGACCAAGAGTTGTTTAGATCACAGCTTTGAAGAAGAGATCACAAGATCACAACTTTGAGCATATTGCTGCTTTCTTTACTTTTCTATACATCGCATTTTAAAAGCAAAAGATTGGAGTTTTGAAGCTTATCAAATACTGAGTATAAGAAGAGCTCTACATCTCTAAGAAGTTAAAAGCTTGAAGTTTACATTTTCCCTTTGACTTCAAACCAGCATAGTCAAAAGTTTGGAAGCGCATTTACTTCTTCACAAAGATCTTCTGAGAGGGGACAAAGAAGTGCTTGTAAGTTTGTGTAAGAACTCCAATTTTTCATTTCATGCTGCCCAATTGCTTGTTGAGTTGTGTCCCCTCCAAAACCACCACCACTGAGGAAGGTGATGAAGCTGCTGCTGGGACAGCACTGAGAAGGCAAATACTACGACTGTGTAAGGTGAAGACAGTTAGGAGCTGCTTGGTATGGGCATTGGTGGTGCTAATCCTCATCATGTTCTGCCTGGGATTGATAGTGTTGGTGGAGTTTGTGGTGGTTCATCCCCAGCCCCCAAAGTGTGACATTATCAGCTTGGTTTTGAGCAATTTCTCAACCTCAAGCATGAATGCCAACAATGTTTCTTCCTATTCAGCTGGAGACAACAACAGCAGCAGTAGCAGCATTATGGTGCCTGTTCAGAAACTAACTGCAGTCATTGCTGTTACTATCAAAGCTCACAACCGAATCAAGCACATTGGGACTTTCTATGACCACGTTCATGTAAATTACAAACTTGCATCCCTCTTCTCACCCATGTTCATTTACTCTTATCTTTAGAAAAGATAGCACTTTTCTAGCCTTTTAAACTCCATGATCAATCTTTTTGGTAGTGCAAACGCGGGGTGGGGGTGGTGGAGGAGAGAATCTGCTTCATCTTGTCAGCTGAGATCCAGGAGTTTTTCTTTTGTTTCTAAGTGTTTGAATCAGTGTTGGCCAGTTCCAGGTTTTTAACTTTGCTGGTATAAACCATAAACTTTCTTGTCAAACTCAGAGATCACAGAGAATTTTTTTGAAGGTTATGTGTAAGGAGGGGTTGCATCTCTGGACCTCAATACCTGGTTTTGTGGGTTGTTAAGTCTCTACAAGTAGTCTCCAAATTTTCCAGAGAAGTTTTGTTTCTGTATACATATAGCTATTGAACTTCTTTTTGTCTAGAGGTCTTCTCACATGATTGTTGTTGTCATTTTGTTTTGTGTGCGTGTGCGTGTGTGACAGGTGATGGTGTCATATAACAGAGATTTGATAGGGCAGGATTGGGTGCAGCCATTCTATCAAGGAAGAAGCAACACTGCTCTTCTTCAAAGCCGAGTAGAAGTTCACAACCTCCCAGTCAGCCAAGACACAGGGATAAAGCTTGTGGCAGATATCAAAGACCAAAGTGTGGAATTTGAGGTCACTTTGCATGTGGTGACACGGGTGAGGATTCTGAACATAATTACCCACCATTTCAGGGTCCACATAAACTGTGACATCATCGTGACTCCTATCACAGGAACAAACAAGCATCCAACTCTGCTCTCCAAAATTTGTACGGAGAAGACACACTGGCTTTCAAACCACTAACAACAATAATGTAAGCTCTTTCTGAAGTTTCTCCCTGTGCCTCATCACTTTGCTCGGTTCCCTTTCGTTGCACCTTGCAAGATTCAGGTTTCAGTCGGCTTTTCAGGAGTCCAAAACTCTTGAAACAACTCCACGTTGAAAGCTGCACACACACTTCAAGCCAGCTGATTGATACTTGACAATCTGCCATGCTGAAAAGACTTTGGAGTTTCATATTACAGTTTTATAAGAAATGCTGGAGCAAAACTTTTGTCTTTGAACAAAATGCTTGGGTCATGAATGTATGGAAGTTCATTGTGTACACACAAATTGCTTCAATCTATCAATACTCTGTACAAAAACTACTCTAATAACTTTGACATCTTCGTAGAATTTACATGGAGCAATAATATATTGTCAGGCCAGTAAGACATACCTGGTAAAGTGGAAGCAAATCCATGTTGAGTAGTATAAGTTTCTGGTTTTTGAAGGAGTGCCAACAGGCCTTTCGTAATCTGGGGTAACTGTCTGGCAGATGAGTTCTTTTTTGGAACAGGCACATTGGTATCTGAGGGAGTAAATATGGTGCTCTTCAAGCAAGCAGGTGCAATGGTATCTGAGGGAGTGGATACAGTGGTTGTTGAGGGAGCAGCTACACTGGTATCTGTGGGAGAGCAACAAAGTCTTCCTGATTGTTTGCACATTGATGTGCAGAAGAGGAAGTTCAAAATCCAGACCAACAACCTGCACCAACCTGCACGTGCTCTCTTAGTAGCAATGATGGGAATCTATGTCATGTAAGAAAAAGATATGAAAAGACTAATTCCATCATCCTGATGAGTGATTTTGGTTACTGAAGTGAAGAAGGAGCCCTCTTTTTGGTGGGCATAAGCAACATTTGTAGTTTGTCTTTAAAAACAGATGTTCAAAGCTGTACATTCTCAGGTTGTAGATAGCAAGTCCAGGATCAGGGGGGGACATTGCTTCTCTCCTGATGTGTGCCCGACCCAGTCAAGATCTCAAAGAACAGGTAGAACACGAAGACAATTGGACGTAAATTGGTTGACAGTTACATACCATTTTCTGCTCCTGAAGTACTGATTCAATATCCTTCTTTTCATCATTGGACTTGTTGTCGCAGATCTTTCTTCACTGAAAGAAAAGATACACAATAACTCTATACAATACTGCAGGAAGCTTGTCCCTGTGTTTGACATTGCTCCAAATCTAATGGGACCCTTGGAGAAGAGACACTCCAGTGAGAGTCCAGTGCTCAACTATCAAATTTGCATTGATATGCTCATGTATTTATGGCCAGAACACCTTCCTGCAAGCTTATACTGGGTATCACAATCATTGAGTACCTTCCAGTGATCATTGGACATCCAACTGTTGTGACCTGACAAAGCTACTGAACTGCTTACAGTTTGCATCTACTAAGACAAAATGGGCTCTAAGGAATGAATACAGAAATTTTTTTATAAAGAATTCAGTCTGTTGCTCTTACATTCTGTGTCAACTTCTCAGTTCTGGACATGTAATGCCGAATGCTGTCCATTGGTCCTCCACAACATGTGCAACAAACAACATTCTTGAGTATTTGAGCAATTGCAGGATGCTGAAGGATGATGGTGCTGATTGTAAAAGGTAAGGAACCAGCCTAGTGGTTGGTCTTGTCCCCTTCTACAGTAATTTCAGCAGCTGAACTTCTCAGATGAGCATGACATGGAGGTGGTTCCAAAATCAGTAACAAACATCCAAACCTGATGAATTGGATATAGTATCTGGTTGATTGCATTTGAAGTTACATCAACCAATATGTGAACAAACTTGTCAAACTGTTGTTGCACTTATCAAATCAGCAGTGCAACTAAAACAAGCATATGCAGCTATATATGGAACAGATTTGAAAGCAGCAAACATGCACTACTCAGTGCTAGTGAATGGGCCACAGAAGGCTGATTCTGCCAAGTAAGCACTCCCTGGGTGAGGAGGGTGCACCTTGCAGAATTGGCCTGCTATGGTCTGTTCACTGGCATTCATGGCAGGTAGGCAGTGGCTTGAAAGCAGGTAGGTTGCTAACAAAAAAAAGTAGGTAGCATAATCTGCTGCAGGGGCCAATTCTGCCTCCCAGTGCAGGACTGCCAGGGCTGGAGGGCTGAATCAGTTGCACCTGCAATTGACATTTGCTTTGAATATCATGATGCATCTCATTGCAGGTCATCTGCAAGGAAATGCAAATTCAGAAAGGCTTGAAAGATAGATCCTTCTCCTTTGCCAAACATCAGTAACATTTTCTGTGATACAGCTTGTCAAAGATCTTATGAAATCCATAAGGTAACAACATTATGCAACATATAAATCATCCTCAAATGTACAAAATTTTATGGTTTTTTCTGTAGGCAAATGATATCAGATCTGCAATGGCAAACCTCAGAGAACCATTGGCCATGTTTCAATTAGGAATCTTGTCCTCCCACAAAGTTAACCTCATGACCTTTCTCCCCAGGATCTTTTCATGTGCGATTATGTCATAAATAGAAGTCACCATGGTCTGAACTACTCAGATATCTGAACCTCCTTGGAACTCCATATGTGAGGATTGAAAACTCTTGCAAAAGAGCTGAAAATCCATCCCTCCCTAGAACATCGACATCATCTTTGAGCGACTTGTAATTGCAAAATCCATCAGAAAGCAAGCAAACAAATTAAAATAGACAAACTTGGCTGGAGAAACACCCACATCATCAATCAGGTTCTGACCTAACATGTGGCTGCGTCCCCTGCTGCCTTTCTTTCTCAATGGGGCCTGTGTAATGGGGATGTGTAATAAAGATGCTTTCAGAACATGTGAAATGGGTGCACAGGGCAGGAGGAGTTGACACTATATTTCAAGACATGCAGCAACAGCAGCAGCAGGAGGAGGAGCTTTAGGATTTAGGTTTACACTGATGGTCTTTGTGCATGTGTGCATTAGTTGGTGATTTCCAGAGCCACATTATCTCAATGGTCCCTAGCTCCACTGCAACATCCAAAGGTGAAGAAGGGTGAGCCTGCTGAGGAAGGATCCCCATGCTACTCTTTCATTATGTATATATCCTTGATACGAAACACTGAGAAGGGTTTATTTCATCTGTAAGAATTCACCTTCCACTACATTGATATAGATGTGACCTTCAGAGCAAAACCTTGATATTGCTACAACCCTTTACTCCTGGAGATTTGCCAGCAATGACAGCAAGGAGCAAGAAGCTAGATCTCAGCAAGGTGAGAGTTTTCTACCCAGTTGCAGTAATATTCTTCTGTGGCTCGCTAGGTTGTTGCTGAGGGACATTTGCAGGAGCCTGCTGCTCCTTCCATTGCTGAGGGGTGAGAGCTTTCCGAATGGAAAGTGCATGAATTTCTTTCATCTCCTCACTCAGAGCAGCATTCACAAGTCGGTGCCGCTCAAGGAGTCTCTTCCCCTCAAAGGCTGCAGAGACAACTTGAATGTCAAAGCTTGCTCCACACCTGCAAAACTCTAAGAAAACTGCCTGAGAAAGTTATGATTTACAGTTTCAGCAGCTCACTAGGGTTTCTGAATCTGGAGGACCTTCAAAGGAGCAAACACAAAAAAATCTTTTGACAGAGGTAGCTAGTCTAAGCTATTGTATGGTATAAGCTATGGGGCGTACAATCATGCAAACACTGCATGACCACAAGCACACTGAAGCAATGCATTCAACAGAAGGGGAAAAAGCTGGTTCAGAATAAGTGCTCAGGGTTTCTTCTACATGCAGTAGCTATGTAGCTACATATCCAACTTACTCACCAGCAGCTATTCAACATCTTTGAATGTACCCTGATGCCATTGCATACAATTGTTTTTAATGCCATGTGTAAAACACTGTATGAACATATAAATATGATGAAGCAAAGCACTCTGCAACCCAGCAGGGGTGGGGAGGGGAAGATGTGAAAACTCCAATAGAGAATGGATCATGTGCTATGATGGATTTCTTTTGCACAATGTAGGAGCTTTGTTAAATGTCTCTACTTTCCTGGAAGCAGCTAGGCTACTGGAATTTGTTCAACTCACCCGCCAGAAGTGTCTACCACATCCTGCACACCATCCCCATATGCCAGTAGCAGCCGGTCAAACATAGATCCAACAACAAACCACTGTGTCAGTAATGGACAATTTTTGGTCTACAACTAACTACAAGCGTCTTCAAAAACAAGGAACATCAATGTGATGTGCACTACATCATCTATCTTCACTCTGGCCCCCCCTGAGAGGAGGATAATAGAGGGCCTGGAAAGTCTTCTCCCCCCAAAAAAAAAAAACGCTTTCTCGACTGGATAGATGGATAAAGCAGTCTCATTCAATTCCACCCTTCTCCTCTGAAAAAGGTGTGACGTCTGCCAATAGACCCTTGCTAAAAGGAACAGGAATTATCGCTGGCAGGCAATCCGGATTGCTGGCAGCGGCAACAAACGACGACTTCACGGAATTCGATGGCTTGGTTCCTTAGATTTCACATACTGAGCGATCGCTATTATTGCCATAGAATCTACCGGCTGCGCTAGTTCGCGTCTCGAAGCGTCTCTCTACAAGGAACAACAGAAACACGCAAATTCGAGAAAGGAAAACGAGGATCTGTGCAAAGAAGCGTTTGACAGATCTACATGGTAAGAAGAATAAGGGAATTGAGGGCGGAAGAGTATAAATAAGATAAAGAGGAGCGTGGGATTTAGGACGACGTGCAAAGGAATCCATCTCCCCTGGAGAAAAAACTCCGAAGAAGAGGAAGACAACACACAACAAGGACAAGCTGAATTTTCTCGTGAGAAAGCCCATAACCATTAGCAGCGGGCGAAGCTCTCTGGTTCTGCATCTTCACAACAAGAGAAAGAATCTCTAGCTTGCAATGTTCGGTTTCGAGACCAGACAAAGCGTAACTTCGTCGCCTACTGAAGCTAAAGGAACAAACAGAAAAAAATTGCGACAAAGCTGATCTCCCTTCTTCCCCCGAGACAAAACAAGAAAGAATCTGGTTGACGAAATATCAAGATCTGTTTTCAAGAGTCTCTTTCTTTCCAGACTATTATTTCCCGCAACAAAAGGTAGAGCAGTAGTTCTGGACAAACGCCCTACTACTGTTGGCGAAAGCAAAAGCCTGTAAGTTTTCCCCAAAGAAGGAAGACAAATCCTGTGATGAAAGGTGAAGAAAAGAGGACGCGGATAATTACAAGGTGAACAGGCTGCAGTTTGGTGGTGAGCGTCGCCTCCACTGAAGCCTTGGACACACCTCCCATAGCTGCGGAATCCTTGAATCTCTCGAGAAAGAAGAAGACTAAGAAGACGGGAGATGAAGAAGCAGAAGCTGCACAACAGCAGTAGAGGAAAGTATCAAAGCTCGGCAACGGTTTTGTTTCTATTGTTAGTTTTGTTATCCGAGTCTTGTGGTGGCTATATAAGGTATTATTAGGTGCCGTGAGGGAAGTGGGAAAGGGAGAAAAACACTCGCGCAAAAGCAACGACGCAAGATCGCGGCCGTCCTAAACCGAAATCGGCGAATCGGATGCGCCAATCGTTCGCAAATCGCTGACGCCGCTCATCGGACACGCGGTTTCGCAGATCCCCGTGCAACGGAGCATGTGCAGGAAACGCGTCGGGTCGTCCTCTGGATGTGCTTACCACTACCGTGGCTGTGCCTGACGCCATCGCTGCACGCTTCTGAGTCTCTCCCTCCTGTCGCATCCGCATGGATAGATAGATCAGCACAAACGTTGCGCCGCTGCCCGGGGCACATATAGGAGGAAGGTAGATACATAGGTGCAATTTTTTTCCAGAAATCGGAACCTGGAAGAACGCGCCGCCCCGCCCCGGTTGGCGTTCTTTCCTCTTTGGCGTGGTGTGCTCTCCCACTTGCTTGGTGCGCGCTTACCAAGCCAAGCAGCACACTCAGGATCTCGCGCTCCTTGACTGCAAAATGGCATAATGCATGATCGATCTATTTGCAAAAAGGGGAAAAAAATTTTAAAAAGCAAGTGACCACAAAAAAATGAGGAAATAAGTTAACAAAGGAATGCCTGCAATCCAGAAACAACAACCACAACAATGAAGACCAAAAACTGCCGAAAAACATAATTTCTCTGACAAAATATGCACAACTGGAATTGATCAATTCCGTTGACTGACGGGCTGCCTGCGTGCCTGCCTGCAAAGAGTATTCAACAACAGAGAAAAAAATAGGACATCAGCAGAAGAAGAGACAGAAGTGTACGTAGCAATTTTGTACAGACAAAAAATTCCTGTCAATGAAGCATTTCCAAGGAGTTTCTTCAAATTATAAGAATCATCATCAGTCCGACTTTTTTTTTGGGGCTCTTCTTTACCGCCGATCGTACCATCCAGTGGCAGCTCTTCAATTCGCACAAGAAAATAAAAATTAAGGTGTGTGTCAGTCAAGGAATCTACTAGTCTTATTCCTATTCTTATTATTTCATACAAGAAACCAAAAAAATCACAAAAATCTCCACATGTGCTTGCTCCCGATTCTACTCTGCTTTCCTTCCTTCTCGTTTCTCTGCAACAAATTTTACTGCATCCAAACAGTCGTCTAGTCGTGATGCCTGTTAGTATAATCATGAAGAATCAGGCACAGTGTTATTTTGCACGTGGTTAGAACTTCGTCGTGGATTCCTCAGGATGTCTGTAGACTGTCCAAAATGTGACCAGAAAGAAAGCAACAAAATTGAACCATGTTTGTGTGATGCAATTGGTGTGTTTGGGATCTATGACAAATCTTTCCTCGAATTCCATTCCGCAACTAAAAGGACACGCCAGGATAGCATGTAATAAGTGAACTGCAAACCTTAACTTAGTGCTCTGCTCTGCTCTGCTTTTGGAAGCAGCAGCAGCAAATCGCAAGTGGGAAAAATATGACTTTTCTCAGCAGCTCGCATGATGCTTACTTTGCTCGGGGCAAGAGGTTGCTGGTTCCGCATTATGGAATGGTCAAGCTCCCTGCCCGTTATGGTGAGCTTGTCGACGCACCCAACATAATGGGCAAGTCAGGCATAATGTTTCTCTTCAGAGGTTTGAGACCTACTTACCGATATGGGATGTGTTTTGTCAGTGGATGAAAAAATGAACACACCCAGCAACTCGATAGATAGAACCAAAAATGCATAATGTGATGTCCGAATGTACAAGAATCAATGCAGGCATATAAGGGAAATCTTTTTGGATGATATTTTACAGAATCAAATGCAGGCATATATGGGACATGTTTTTGGATGATTTTTTTACAGAATCAAATGCAGGCATATGGGACATCTTTTTGGATGATTTGTTGCTTTCTCCATTCAAATGAGAATTAATTTTACTGGTTCACACACCACCACGAAAGTTATTTCATGGACGGGCGCCTTATGTATCCATGAATATTCATCCTAGAAAAGAGGGCTTGGTGTCGTGCTTTACTTGCCTTGTCCTAGCCCCTTATTTTTGGGAAAGCCCCTACCGTGGGGATTTAAGTTCAACTAAAATTACGGAAAAAGGTACAGTAGTTTGAAATCAAGACTGGGCAGACATTGTAAAGAGAGAAAATTTTCAATTGTCGAGTCTTGGTGGGGTATATATATGTGTATATAATTATAGAATTTATAATTTCAAAACCCCACCCTCAACTGTTACTCAGCTATTTATATATTTTTGGTATCAACCTTGTTTCTGAACTCAAATGTAATAAGAAACAATTTGATGTATAACCATGATATAACACGAAGGAAATTAAGAATGGGCATTTGATTAAAACTTTGACTCATGCCCGCCATTTTATACCCAATGGATAATAACAACAATTTAGGTTTATGGTTTACTTTTAGGTTTACATTTCACACATGTTTTGCACTTCAAGATTAAAATAACAAAGCCTCAAACACTGAAAACACTTTCTGCAAAAGATTTATACTATTTTTTTTTTTCCTCGTTTCACCATTTTCATTATTTTCTTTGAATGCAACAGAATTGAATATTATCATTAGTGTCAGTTTAGGGTTAGCGAATGCTTGTCAATGCAATTCATAAGGAGTCCAACTACTTGTGACTTTTGTAAGAATGTGAAGAAGGCAAATTTTCTCCTTCTTTTCTGGTTATTAACTGTTGTTGCAGGTGCTTACATTGCCATTTTATTTGTCCTTATTGTCTAAACGTTTGCACAAGTGCTGGTTTCTTTGTTTTTGTGCTACAAATGCACCTTTGTTTATGTAACTAAAAGAATAAATAAATAAATTCACATCTCAGGTTTTTTTTTTTTTCCATGAACATTGTCAACCAATTTTCTTTTAATTGTATTGTTTCTTTACACTACCAACCTAAGTGTTTCATTCTCAAGTTCAAAACACAAAGCTCTATATGCACCTTTGCCATGGCCTTGCACATATCAACTCTTTGTGTGGTTGGTATATTGTAGGGGTGTTTATTAGAAGGCAACTTTTTTTTTCTTTGTTTATTTTCATGGTTGGTTGCGAAGTGCAAGGTAGTGCATATTTGGGTGCTTTTGGTTGGTTGTTGGTTGTGAATACTTGTTGGTTAATAAGAGATGGCTTTTTCAACTCAAGTGAACTTGGAGGATGTTTGATTTACTTCAATCCTATTTCATTTACCTTCATAGGTTGTGCCAACAATTGTATCATCAAAAACTTGGGAGTGGTTTATGCAATTGAAAAATTGTGTCTTTCTAAGGTTAAAGCATGCCTAACTCAAGTGTACAAAAGTTGAAAAAATAGGGCTTCACTTGGAAGCTTCACAATTATAACTTAATGACATGGGCATTCTTCAAAATAAATAACAACCAACCCATAGATCTAAATGCCAACCAAATCATGATATGCATAATTTGCAACAATCACATATGCAATCGTAAAATGTTGCTCTCGTGTACTAATGTCACAAAGGTTTCATAGCATACTACAAAAAAAACGACATTACTACTATGAAAAAACATGTGAAAGTTACACATAAATCATTTGGTTTCAAAAATTAGTATACATGTTCTGCTTGAGCATGGTCTTCCCATTAAGGAAGGTCTTTGTTGAAGAAGTTTTACTTGCATTGATGCAAGACATTGGTTGAATATGTGCATTTTCCATTAATCATTTGTGTAACATTTACATGTCCATTTGATCTTTAAATTTTGAAGAAAACACATTATATGTTTGTTGTGGTTGTAAATTTCATTTCAAACAATTGTAAGTTACAACATATAACAATTCTAATGTTCCATATCAATAGGTTACAACGTACTATACAAATTTCAAAATAAAATTTACCAACTAGTTAATAATTTAATATTTACATTATCATTTGGTATAACACTATGATAACTTGCTACATCGTCATGCCACATTTTCTATTGTCATATAACCATGTTTATATGAACAAAGATTGAAAATTATTAAGTTATCACGTGAGTTATTAACAAGTGTGAATTGACCTTTATTACATGTAAAACCCGTATACAAAGATAATAAAATTTCATAAAATGAAAAAAACTAGGTGAACAATTATATAATAGAGATTAAACATGTATATCCATTGATGGGGAAAAAAAAAGAAATGAAATTTTAAAAAGAGAATAAAATAAAGAGGAAAAAAATCAAAACATTGTTAAGGTTCTTAACGAAAATGCGAATTTTAGCATGTTTTTTTTTTGGTTTTTCAGGGTTTTGGAAGTGCGTGATTCTCTCTCTCACACTCTTTGTTGGCCTTGCCTACCAAGGCAAAGGATATTGTGTTTAGATTCATTATAGAGTATAGTAGATTAATGGATTTTGGACCCTAGGTAATGATAGGTCTATTTTTACATGAGGATTTTTGAAAGATGATATATTGGCTTGTGTTGAGACTGGGAGTTTAGTTACAGAGTTATAATATCTTGAAGGATTTTGGTTTGTTTTAGAGGGATTTTTTTTTAAGATTATGTAATTTTTGCATGGTGAAAATATTTGAGTTTCCATAATTCTTCTTCTTTTGCCTTCAGATACTTTATAATGTAAATGGCAAGGCCACAGTGCAACTCACATACCCCTTGTTTCTTTTTACTTTGAATTTAGTTTTAGGGTATTGGTATTTTGGGGTTCCGGTAGTGTTGGTTTAGCTTTTGCGTTTCGTATTTGTAGGGTTTTGGTAGTGTCTGGACATGGCGAGAGCGAAGAGCAATCCTCGAAGGTCGAGGAGAGGACGAGGACGAGGACGGGCTTCTTCTCCTTCTTCTCTTCACTCTGGTGTTACTTCGGCTGCTGCTGGTACTGCCCACGAACGCTTCTTTTCTTCTAATTCTTTTTTTTTGGGGGAAATGATAACAGAGCTCCGCTTGTTTCGAAAATCTTGGTGGCAAGGTGTGCACTCACGCTGTGTTTCTCTCGTCGAAGTGCAGAGACTAGGAACAGAAGAGCAGCTAGAAAACCTCACTTTCGGAAGTCGGGGACGAGAGCTTTGAAGGAAATTCGACATTATCAGAAAACCTGCGAAACTCTTATTGCTAGGCTTCCTTTTGCACGCTTGGTATGCATACTCCTTGGTTTTTTCTTTTTGTTTCTTCGTATTGGATTTTTGCTCGGACGTTCAGACGTTCCATTGGCGATTTTCTTCGCACATGTCCAGTATTTTGAGAAGTTCACCTGGCAACAGAATACTCATGTACCTTGAACCCATAATATTCTGGACCGAGTTCTCATGGTTTGGCAAGTTAAGGAAAAAAAATGAAAACTGCAGTTGAAGGAAATCACAGCACAATACTCAGATGTGGTAATGTGGTGGACTGCTGGGTGACTCCTCTGTTCTGCAATGCCACCTTCAGTGCTATTGCTTAGTTTCTGAATTGTATGCTTTATCCGGGCTAATATGTGTAGCTAGTTTTGTGGCTTCCACCTCTCTTACTTTCTCACTTCAATTCAAAGAGACATTGGAATACATGACAACAAACTCCCTCACAACAATGTCTAATGTGCAGCTTCGGATTTCATCTTGTCTATCGATCTTACAAGCAAAGTTTTCTTTTCAGAGCCTGCAGGCAACAGAGGACTACATGGTGCATTTGTTTGAGGACACCAACTTATGTGCAATTCATGCCAAGTGTGTCACCATCAGTGAGGCCCTAATCTCTATCTTCATGTCACTTTCTGGTTAGCAAAAGTATGCATGCACCTACAAAATCTTGAAAAAAATCCAGAGGCTTTTTTTCAAACTGAAGAACCTTTAAGTGTCTTCAAACTGAAGTTTTCTTATCCTTTTCATGTGGAGTTGCAGTGCCAAAGGATTTGCAGTTGGCAAAATGCCTTTGAGGTGTCATGGAGCAAACTTCATGACCCCTCCATTATTTTCCTTGGCTTTCTGGTGAAATAGTCAATGAAAGGGTTGGGGTATTGGTTCAGGGTTTCTTTATCCTTGAAAGAATGCTACATGGGGGCAGTACATACACAAAAGTAAGGGTACAGCTTGAGCACCTGTTGTCTGTATCAAGGAGGCATCCATAGTTAAGAGGAGCTACCCACCAGCATTCCCTGTCATGCATCACCCAGTCGGTTTTCAATTTTGCTTCTAGACAAGTGTTTCAGGTCCCTGCTGATACATGACAGATTCTGGGTTTTGAAGGAGGAATGCCAACAGCAATTGAATGAATCTCCTCAAGACATTGTACACTCAAGACTTCAGGGATAAGACCACCAGAGAACTGATACAGAGCTTTCAATAAAAAGGTTTTCACTCGCCCTCCTAACTGTGTGTGTAAATCAGGAACACTTCAACAGGAGGAGCTAATTGGCTAGATTTCTCTTTCCATGTGAGAAATTCTCTGGATACTCTTGAGGAATGGGGAAACTTTGTGTTCAATTTGTAACTTCATTGTACTTGGGAGCTGTCTGAAAAAATTTAGACTTGAGATGTTTGGGAATGTAGATATTGAAGTGTTCCAATTTAGCCAGATCATTTATATGCTTCTATTCTCACTTTGATTCCGTGTATGACTGCTGGGATTGACAGGATTTACAGATTAGCAATGGCAGAAGATGGTGTAACAATCTACCCCAGTAGCAATCTCTGTAAAATGAACGCTGCAAACAATGGAGGACGTTGTCGACCTAGGCTTCTCAGACCCTCTTTTCAGCCTTCAAGTTGGATCAGAAGGGGTATAGGTAAGCACTAAGCACTGACAGAACTTGCAATGTTTGGCATGTATGGATATTGATCCTAGCACTGTCATGTACGAATGCAACTTGGACATGTACCTTACATTCCAATTTCTTACAACAAGAAGGATACTTCTTGTAAATTGTGTAAAATGGGGAAACTAACTAAATTGTGCCTTTTGTAGAAATAAGTGAAATCATAGTAATCAAACCTTCAAAAGCAAAATGCAGGCCTGTATACCAGATTGAATGCTCAAATATTTGGCCTACATTTTACAGATCACCTGAGTAATATCGCATGGGTTTAGGGTAACAGATCCCTCCCTCCCTCCCCATTCTGAATATTGACGAGGCTCCTGTTTTGCCACAACTAAATCTTCAAAGCCTGATCTAAAATTTCCTCCAAAAATATAATCAGGTTTAACCCATCAACCAACTATTATCAAATACCTTCACCAACAACCCCTTAATAGAAAAGGATCATGTCAGAACCTGGGTTTTAAAGTTGAGCTTGAACAAAGCCATTTGGATTTGAATTTGAGCCCATCAAAAGAAATTTTGACCCAAAGAAGATAAAAGAGGAAAAATACAAAATGGAAAAAGAAAAAACATTTTCTTTTGGAACCCATCATGAGAAAGATTTTTAAAAATAAAGTAATTCTTTGTGTGACGACATATGAGAAATGAAATCGAAGACCTGCCAAGTAATGTAAATCTGCCAAACTGTAGTGCAACACTGAGATTCCAAGAAAAAAGGAAATGTGATCAAAAATAGAAGGAAGCATATGGTCTTTTTCAGAAAGGCTCAACCTTCTCAATGGTGACCAAACATGTGGGGGGGGGTGTTGCAGTGAATCATTTCTCCCCAAAGTTCCATCATCCAAGCATGTGCTTTTGCAGGTGTAAGAAAGAGTACTACCCTACTACTGGCTGGGGTGAAGCAGCAGCACCCACACTGGTGGTACACCTTAACCTTTTTGAGTGATGATGCCTCTTAGTGACCATATTAAGCCCAAAACTTGTTAGATTTGGACTCAGACATCCTGATTTTGCTCTACCATGGGATACCTATTTGAAAATCTTAGAAGCCATTCAAATGGATGTTTTTTTGTGGGGATTTTACCATGGTCTTTACCAGTGTTGGTGCTCTCCTTCATTTCATCTGAGGAAATACATGCCCCTGCCATTAGCCAAGGTCAAAAATGGTGACAGACATAATTGGATTGAGAAATGTTCCAGGGCCAATGAGGTGAGACTTTAGCTAAAGTTTGCTCGCCACATTTACATCATTGGGCCCGCTTTACACTAGGAGTCAGGGCCAATGTTCAACCGAAATCCAGCATTTTTATTGGTGCAAAAGTTGAAATCAGCCCCCAGGCCTTTACACTAGGAGTGAAGGCTGAAATAGAAAAAACACTTTTCAATCTGCCCCAAGTTCCTAACAAATGCTGAACTTTATGGCCTTTGTTGGCCCCAAGGCTGAAACAAGGACACCATCAAATTTGGTGGGCCAATTTGCAACCCTAGGGGGCCAATGTTTCAGCATTTATTAACATCAATGTTCTAGCATCTATCTATGACGGAAGGTAGTTTGTTTTCTTTTGTAGTTATGAAATCTACCCAACCCAACTGGGATGCTTCAGATCGTGTTCTTGGTGTCTTTGGAAAGCTCTCGACAAGGAGGGGTGCATGGGCTTGGTTCCCTGAGGGTGCAAAAGTTCTTGAATACTGAATGATGTTTTCAATGAAAATTAAATTAAATTGTAGCTGAAAATTTCAGAGGAATTGGAATGTGCCTTTGGTGTTGTTTGAAAGATCTTGATGAACAGGATTTAATGGAATTTGTTTGGTAACATTTGGATTCAGAATATTTATTTTAAAGTGATTTCTACAGCCGAAAATTCAAATAAATTCCTAAAAAACCAGGTTTTGAAATGAAAAATCAGTTGAGGATGTGATAACACTTGGGCCAATGGCACAGGCCACACTTGTTCATTAGTAACTTGGGACAAATTTGCAACCCAAAAATCCTCAAGCTTTTTTGGCCTCAACTCCTAGTGTAAAGTGGGCCTCACATGTGAGAATTTTGCCATAAACGCAAAACTAAAACACTAATGACTAATTGGATCTCTGTGGGTTTTGCATTGAAGAATGAGAGAAGCTCTTCTTATCATACATTGCCATGTCGTTTGCAGAGAGGCACAAAAGACCAACAATTCTAATCCTTATTCTCTTTGCAGCAAATGATCCACTTGGCTGTGTATTTTATATGGGTGTGTTAAAAGACATGTTTTATGCACTAAACTTAGAACAAAAAAACAAGCAGATCAACAAGTGACACAATCCTGCAACATGAGATTTCCCAAAGTACTTCTTCATTGCTGATTGTTTTTCTTAAGTAGAATCAAACTTCTTAGGTGGTACTACTGTGCAGTGCGAAGTGAATATGAGCCAAAAACAAGTGATCGGGAAGAAATTACTCTTATTTCTGTCAAGCATTGCTGCACATGCCTCTCTAAGTACAACCCATGTTCCAATCCTCCACCTGCCACTTTGCCACTTAATTGTCTCCT
The DNA here is from genome assembly GCA_963921925.1 of Sphagnum tenellum. NCBI lineage: Eukaryota > Viridiplantae > Streptophyta > Sphagnopsida > Sphagnales > Sphagnaceae > Sphagnum > Sphagnum tenellum. The sequence goes on along the minus strand of OY998143.1, from coordinate 15,671,740 downwards.
TATTGAGATTGTCTCGTTATTGAGAGCACAATGTAAGGGATTAAAATCCCTCCACCATAAATCAAACCTCAAAGACCACAACCATCCATCTTCAATGTCAACACATGTGGCATGGCATGAAAACTTAAGACTAGGTAACCTTTCTTGAAAAGTGAAAAAAAGAAGTAAAATCATCCAACTTTTATACCTATGTGACACAATGTATTTTTTTCCGATTTTTTAATGTTGTGTCAAGTGTGCGTTTTTTTCTTTCCTTTTTTTTTTTTTGATTGAAAAATCATCAAAAGGTGACACAGTTTTTTGAATATGGAATTTTTTGGTGATTTTTTTAACTTGAATAAAAGCAACTATTTATTTTTTGAGGAAGGTGTTGCCACATATACATCTATCGGTTATAGAGTTAAGAGTTCCTTCAAATAATGTTGCCAATAAAATCAAAAATTTACCCGGAGATGTTTGTCACCTTAGCTCCATCAAGAAATTGAAAAAAAATAATGGTTGTGTCATATGCAAACATCCCAAGAGAAATTTCACATTAAATAGCAACATGTTTTTAGAACCTATCCAAAAAATTCCAAGTGAAAATGTGGAGAAACATTTTTTATTAAAAAAAATTCCCTTAAAATTAGGGATTTTGAAACAAATATTCTTTTATCATCGTTATTTTTCAAATTTGTGCAAAATTTCACACACAAAAGGCTAAAGTGGCATAAACTAGGTCATTTGGTTAAGTCAAAAACATTACATTTAACAAAAAGGATGCATATTAGAATTATCAATAAGATTTCTAAAACTTGGCAATGGAAGCTATGTTTAGGCAATACACCAACAGATATAAGAAACACAACATGAAAAAATTGCATTGTGGTTCACCAAAACACAAAATTTATTTTGCCACCAAAACTCACATTCAAATGAGTTTGGTGCTATGTTGTGTGTGCATTACAAAAGCTTTCACAAGCATTACATACGAACTTTGAGTGAGCTTTAACACTTTGCATTTTCTTTTTTCTATGAACATATGAGCTCTTTGTTTACCTTTCCTTGGGAGTTAAAAGGAAAAGTTGTGAAAGTTTTTTTGTTTTTGTTTTCTTGCAAACTTGTCAATTCACTTGGAGCTCATGTGTAGTAACAAAGTTCAACTTGCTAGTTGGTGTGAATCCCATCATGCCACCTAGAACTTTGAAGTTCAAGCTTTCTAGATGGGGTTTAAAGGTTTAAAAACATATCGTATTCTCAACTAGAAATTGATGGTGCTAGTAGGTAATGATTGGAAAGATGAAAAGGTCTTCGATGATTGTTGTGTAAATGACCTTACCTTGTAGGAAACCTTCCTCCTCTCATTATGATTGTTTTCCATTTTTTGTCACAATTAAATTTGTGAGATTCTTGAAACCCTAACTAGTGCATGACTTACACAATCATTGAAACAATTTCAACATGAACCTCCAAAGAGTGAAAAAATTAGATTTGCCTTATACGCCAAAATTTTACCATGGCCATGAAGCCTTTTATGAAGCCTTTAACTACCTTCTCCCTCTTTTCATAGTTGTCGTGATCATTGAACCAATTCTCACCCAAACATGCTTATAAAACTATCAATGTTGTGGCATCTTTGTTGAGTAAACAAAACATGGTTTAACATTGTGGGTGATAAAATACATGGCACACACTTTAGATTGTGAAATATGATAACAATTTTTACTACCAAACAATTTTAACACAAGGACTTTTTAAGTGATCCCTTAAATAACACATGTGATTTGAATTCCAATGCTTAGAATTTTGCGTGTGCATTGCTAATTTGTTAAAGCAATATGACCCAAGTGTAAGAAATTGAATTATGTACATGACAACAATTTGATCTCCCCTTTTTATGCCCATTTGATTTGTGGTTGTGATGGTCCTCATGGTATTCTAAATTTGTGCACATTATGGTTATGTCCAACTTGGTAATAATTGTGATCATGAATTTGTTTTGCCCCATCCATTTGATGTTAGTTTGATAGGTTTAAATCTAGGTCTTCATGTTCATTTTTTGGATCAATCCAGTTTTCCACAACAATGCAAGTGGTGGTGATAGTCATCATGAATTTTTGTCCCACCCACATTGGTTTACTTTTTATGTCTAAATCCTAGTCCTCATGTTTAAGTTTATGATCTATTTAGCTTTGGTGAACAAATGTAATTGGTGGTGACAATTGTCATCAATTCTTTTGGCCCCATCCATGTTTGGTTAACTCCTTAGGTCTAGATTTTGTTGTTCATGCTCTTATTTTAAACTTGTTTAATTTTGATAACAAATGTAGGTTGTGGTGATTGTGGTCATGTCTTCCTTTTGGTTTTCTCCTACCGATATGGGCAATTGGGATTAGTCCCATGGTCACTATGACCTTCCTTTTATTTTATTTAGTTTTGTAATAAGTCCCTATGGGTTTGCAACTAATGAATTGGGCCTTATATGTCCTCTTTGCCACTCTAAGTACTATGTATGAAAGTTGAAATAATGGACCCTAAGAAGAGATGCAACTTGGAATTAGCACCTTATGGAACCTATTTGGTAGCCATTGAAGGTGATTTGAAATTTGTGACATGCATCTATGGTGCTAATAAATTTAAATTATGACTTGGGACCTTTAATTAATAATGGGTACCCAAATCATGCTTCCACAAGGTTCCAAACAACTATAATTTGAGGTTGTATATATATTATTTGATACATCCTTGGAGGGGTCCAAATAGTTGGTTGATGTTGATGGTTGTGTGAAAGCAGACTATGGTGACCCCTTTTGGGGTGTGACATTGTATTAGATGTGCATGTTTAAATGTACCCTGCTTTAAACTTTCAAAATATTTTCACAATATTTTTGCATATTATGTTAGAATATAACCTAGGCAAGAGATTTTTAAAAACTATTTCATTTCATTTTATAAAATGGGAAATTTGAATATATTTGTGGAAATGAATGTAATGTACATGTGTACTCAGAAACATAAATATATTACAAAAATAATTTTAATAAATTTTAATCTTTATGAAAGTTGAAAATATATTGAACCATGTCATTTCACATAATATGAACCATGTTTGGATACCATGTGACTAATTTGAAATTTTTGATTTCAAAAAAGGAGTTTTATCGAACAAAGATGAGTTAAATGTGTGATAAATTAAAATTTTGACCAAAAATCACATACACATAAAAGATGACAAACATAGTTAAATGGTTCATTTTTAAATTTTCATTAAAATTGATTATTTTAATGATTAATGAAGCCTTAATTTAGTGCAATCAAAACCAGATTACAGCCCTATTATACCAATGTATATTATAAATATATTCATGAATCCTTCAATATAAATAATAAAATTTATTATTATTATTTAAATAATATTAAATAACATTATTTTTGTAAAAATAATTGTTGTGAGGCCCAAAAACTAAAATTCATATCCAAAATTAAATGTACTATGCCTTTGGAACAATTATAATATATGTACAATAATATTATACCCAAAAGTACTCCAAAGGTGGCCATTGTAGTGTGCTTTCACCTAGTTTTCATGATGTTAATTAAGTTTTATCCAACTTTTAAAACAATGTAATGTAAATAGTGGTGATGGTTATTACCCTTTTGATTAGATTATGTTCAAGACCTTTTAGATTTGTAAGGTGGTCATGGTGATGGTCTTCATACTTTTGATTAAATTTTATTTTATTCCTTTTAAGTTTGTACATGGTAATGGCCATTTTTTTCTTGATTAAATTTTGTTTAACTTTTAAACCAAGGTGTAAATGGTCATCCTTGTGCTTTTGTTTTGACTTTGTCAAGCTCCTTTTAAGTTTATAAGTGGTGGTTTAGGTCCCCAAGGTTTCCTTTTTGGTCTAACCAATTTTTGTGAGTTTTATAGTTTAAAGGGTTGGCCCTAATGCTCTTCTTTTTGCAAATCCAATTTAGTTTAGCTTTGGTGACTTGTGCATGCCTTTTTAACATTTTGTATGAACCTTTATTTAGTTCTTATTCAATTTGCAAGTGATGGTTTTCATAATTTACATTTTTAAAAATCCAATTTTGTAATGAAAGTGATGCAATTCATGGTTTTTGCCCAATCAACTTTGTATTTTTGTGGGCTTGAAATTTTGAAATGGTGTTTATTCATTTTCATTTTGTTCTTGTATGTATCATAGTGTAACCTTTAGATGCCCTTGTAGCCCTATTATAATGTCACGGGCATGAAAATTATGAAGACAAAAGGATTTTCAAAATACACCAAAACCGAAACAATTATGGCAAACACAAGCTTAAATATAATTCCAAACAAAAAACATGAAAATTGAAGATGAACATGAAATATGCAAAACAAAAGTTCAAAACAAATTTATTTCAATAACATATGAAAACTTGAATATGAAATGAAATGAACAAGGCTATGGTGCAAAATTGCATTTTAAATTTATGTTAAATAGATTAAAAGTAAAAGGGGTTTTATTTTTATTTATACACATTTATGGACTTAATTCAAATAAAATTCATGAATGTTTCCATATGCCCACAATCAAAAGGACCTTTAAAAATAAAATAAAAAGTATCATGAGCACAAAAAGAATTAAACAACAAGGTTTGCAAATCACATGAACAAAAGCATGCCTAGATCTAAATTTAGGTCATGGAATTAAAAAAATCAAGAGCAAAAACATGATGTTTGCACAATGTGAATGCAAAAGGATTTTATTATAAAAACTTAATTTAAATAAAACAAGATAGTGACAAGATACGTACCCAAGACTGATGTTGAACAAACTAAAGGTAATGTGAAATTCTACCTCTATTCATACCCATTAAACATGTATCTCAAGGAAGCTTTTTAAAAAAATTCAACCTACATGAGGCTCATGTTCACCCATGTGTGATCCATGTACACTTATGTGTGACCCACGTCCATTCATGTGGGAACTAATTGTGAACTATGAATTAACTAATAATGCTATAAATGAATTAATATTTAACTAGGAATTAACTGAAAATGAATTAAGATTTAAATATGAGAAGTGAATTGGAAATGAACTAAAAGTTAATTATAAAAAAAAAGAACTAACTAAAAATGAATTGAAACTAAACTAAAAGTTAGATACAACTTAATTACAAGTCATGGATGAACATTCATGTGAACGAACTCCATGGTGTTAGCATTTGTGATAATAAATGAATTAGAAATGAGCTCTAAATTAACTATAAATCAATTAGAAATGAACTACAAGTTAACAAGTTAATTGCAAATGAAATACAAATAAATTATATGTAAATCGTAGGTTAACTACAAAATTGCTGGTGGAGGAACTCCATTTATTGTGAATGAAAAATGAATGAAATTCATCCACAATGATTGGTGATTATGTCAATGGTGATGTTAATGTCCATGACATGTGGTAAGATGTGATTTTTTTGGGCATAATCCAATGAAGAATTTTGATGAAATATAGTGATTTTTTGGCACAATTCAGTGATTCTTTTGGTGAAATCCATTGGATAATCTTGTTAAAATCCAAAAAGTTTTGGGTGAAATCCAATGATTATTTAAACTTAGCTCCTAAAGGTTTTTGGTGGAATCTAATGAGCAAATTGGCAAAGTTTAAATATTGTTTTTAAAAAATCTAGCATTTGGTAGGCCAATGCATGTGATTAGGTTTGAATGTGAATATTATTTTTGTGTGTACGTTTGCAATGATGGAAAAAATCATGGCAACAATAGAAGTGGTGGAGATTGGCATGGAAAAGACATAACAATTTGAGTTTATTGTTTTGCACAAACCAAAGGACCCATGAGAGAGAAGGTCCCCAAGTAGATTGTTGAATTTTGCACTTGAACACCATTTCGTGCAACATGCATTTTGTGGTTTACAACACCAAGAAAAACAAAATTGCTCAACTTATTTTTGTTGTTATGGGGAAACAATTTTTTTTTATTACCAATTTTTCTTTTATAGAAGAGATTTTGAAGACTACTTGTTTGACACCTTAAAAGAACTAAAGATGACAAATTCAAAGGAGGAGAGGTCAAATAAGGTGACAATGTAATGTGATCAAGTGTTGGAATGCTTGAAGGCTATAAATGGACATGCCACAAAAAAACATCAAAGTTTGATTGATGGTGCACCTATGCCCATCAACTCCTATTTATAACTCCTTAAGAGCTAGGTCCTATAACTAACTTGAATACATGTATGGACTTGTGACCTTTTGCAAACTTCAAGTGTTTAAGTATTTTTCTTTTTTAAATGCCACCTTTGACATAACCATTGTATAGATTTGGAGGTTTTATGGCTTTAAAATGATGTATTGTTAGAATATTATATATTTTTTGAATAAGCTTTTCATTATGTATTGTTTTGTTAAACCCCAAGATAAAAAATGATCATAACAAAAATATGGGATGCAAAAGCACAAAATGTGTATGTAACTAGTCCTTTTGTTGTTTAATGGATTCCTAAGAAATTTTGAGATATTGTTTAGGACATATTGGAATGAACTTTTAAATACAACTTTCATATAATAGTATAATGCAACATTTTGGGTCCAAAGATTTTTATTTATTTTTTGACAATGTGTAAGTCATGATTTTTAAAATGTTGTCTAGGAATCACCAATCATGTTGTGTTTTGTTAACTTGATTACATCATCCACTTCATATAAATATTTTGTGAAATTATTGCTTATGGCTCTTAATACAAAAAATGCACCCAAGAAGGTGATGACCAAGTTTAAAATGTTATAAATGCAATCCAAAAATATGGCAACAAAATGAATCTTGCTTCCCCATAAGACATTTAAGATCCTTTCTTAATTGACAAGGCGGACATCAATATGAAAGGAAGAATGATGTGAAAATTATTAACTTTGATAATAGTTAAAAATCTAGGTGTCATCACATAATAGTTTTAATTAAAAATTGATGCAAGTTTGAATTTATAACTAAGAGTCCTTAGGTTGGCCATTTATAGCTAGGTGAAAATTTTGATCACCAATAATTTCAAATGTGAAATTCATGTGTTTTTAAAAAAAGGAAATTGTAAGGTAGAGGAAATGTGAATGTTTCAATTTTGTTAAATAACCCTTTCAATGAGATGCTTTCACTTTCTTTTAACCCCTCAAATTTCCCATTCTACTTGCACTCTTGTTAAGAATACTTTCTTGTATAAACTTAATTAGAGGAGTAATAAGTTTTGAGTATTAACCCTAGTGTGAATGGGTTTCATTTTTTTGGTTCTTGGGGATATTATCTTCTTGAAGGAGCAAGGAAACTCATTTTTGTGAAGTTGAGATTCTTGTTCGTTTCTATTGTGTATGTGTTTTGTGTTTTAATTGTTTTGTTAATATTTGATTTAGAGATTGAACGAGGAATGGATTTTTACATGTTGGAGTGTGTAGGATTTTCATTCTATGTGTGCGCATGTTTATTTAGTAAGATTATTGTTACATACTCTATTTTGTTGGCAACTATGGATGTAAGTGGCTAAATAGGATAACACATGACACTTTGAACCTTGCATGCATCTTGCTGAATATTTTCATTGGATCATAGTTTACATTTGGAACAAGTTCCCATCCCCTTATCTTGCACATAATACACAAATATTCACCCATGTACAGGCCACTTTAAATGCGGCGGACGCCGCATTTACCGCAATTAGCTTAATTGCGGCGCGCCAGAAAACGCAAATGCGGTTAATTGCGGCACTCATACAAAACCCATACAAATTGACCGATCGAGATCTGCAATCATTTGCCGATTTCTCAAAACCTGAAAGCTGACGTCCTTGAAGTTTATTTGAAGTTAATGGACCGCATTTGCTTGAACTGCTTAGCGTGGAGAATGCCTTCCAAAGAGAAGTCCGTCAATGAGGCTCTGCCAACATCCTTCTCCCACTTGACAATCGAGAAGTCGCTTTCCACCGTTGAAGTGCCGGGAAATGCTGTCGCGAGACCACCACAAAACTCTCGCAGAGAGCAAAACCGATCTTGAGTCAGCTTCCAACCTTCGTAGAAGGAGGTATGGGGACCACACGCATCCAGCACAGCCTTGAAACACCTTTCGCGATGATATGCCGACTGCAATTCTGCAAACTCCTGCTCAATGATATCGATTTCGGTAATCGAACAAGTCGTCCGCAAGCGAGGGGTCTGAACTTTCAAAATTTCGCTGAACTCTCGGCCTCGAAGCATAACCAGCTGGTGAGGAAGCACAGGGGGCATCTCCGTGGTAGCTTCGTTGGACGAGTCACGCTCGGCGACGATAGAAATCACGCCCGCAATTAGGTTCACTGTGCAGACAGCAAGACTTTTTAGAAGCTCCGCCATCGCTTCCGCACCAGTTTCTTCAATTTTGCCCGCGACGAACAGGCCAAAGTCCTCCAGCACAGCTTCGACATCGGATATTTTCAGCGAATACTTCTGATCTTCGGAAACGACTGCAATTGCACGATCAACAGCCATTGCTTCTTCCATAGACAATGGCCCAGACGCCTTCAATAAGCGTGCGTAACCATCATGCAAACGCCGCAGACCTTCACGCTGCTGCGCCACGATCGTTGTAAGTCCTTCCAGGCTGCGAAACGTGATCGTGGCTTCAGCAGAGATCTTCTGGCAAAACATGAGAACAATCCACCACGACGAAGACGACGCCACAACAGGCTTCTTCAGGTCGAGATACGCCAACACATCCACCTGATTCGTCTTGAACCAGGTAGACACTTTGCTCATAGACTCCCATCGAGTGTCTGAAACGGTAGGAGCCTTCGTCTTCATACTACTAATAAGATTCTGCTGTCTGCGTAAGTACGAGATCAACGACGTGAGACTGGAGTAGTACTGCTCGTCCATCAAAGACACGAAAAAGGATTGCAGTTTGATGTCCAGCTGGTGCAGACCGCACCAAATTCGATAAAAGCCAGGCAGAGCAGCCTGCTCGAAGCGAGTTGCTACGCCTTGGACACGTCCTGTCATCTTGCGTTCGCCATCGGTAGAGATTGCAACCACCATCTTCTTCCAAGAAGGGGCGAGCACATCCAAAGCCTTCGAAGCATGTAGGAATATCTCTTCACCCGTGTGTCGAGAAAACATCGGAATTGCGAGCAAGTGGAAGTTTAGAATGCTGCCTTTCCAATGCAAATGAATGCGAATGTCGAGATATGAAGTGGCCATATGGGTCGACATATCCATCGCCACCGAAAATGTCCAAACACGAGCCAGCAGATCTTTCAACGATTGAAGGTTGAGTGCACACACAAATCGGGCGAAGGAAGTCGCCTTTCCTTCAGACACAGATCCCAGCGACGCCAAGCCAGTGTTCTCCTTGGTCATTGCCAGGATTCGTGAAGCCATTCTAAACGATGCTCCTACGCTGAGGTAGTCGCAAATGAGATAGAATTGGGCAGGGTTCTTCAAGTGAATGCGATATCTCGCAGTAGATACATCAGCTGCATCATCACAGCCATCGCGATTGCCTTCGGAAGGATCAAGAACGTCCTCGAAAATACTGAGAGCGCGTTCCTTCGTGATCTCCTCATTATTATCGTCATCCTGGAAAAGCATATCGCCAATGATAACATCGACGATGTCCTTGTCAACAAGCAACTGGATGGGAACTTGCGAACCACCAAAGTATGATTTGATGGTGTTGCGATGAACAACAGGAGCATTTGCATCGAAATAGGACGCCTTCTCGGTCTGGTTAAGGGCAGAGTACTCATTCCAGCGCAAGGGATGCTGCGAAGTCATGTGCCTAAGGTACATGTCGGAACGAAATGGCTTCTTGAAGTACATCACATTGGCGGTACGGCTACGCTTTGAGTCGATATTATCCTCGCGTCCGAAGTGAATACAAAAGAGACAGGACGCTGATACCACTTCCTTCGTCGCAGCATCGCGCTCGACAACCTTCACACCAAACTGTAAAGCGTGCTCAGTCCTGAATGGAGTTGCACGTTTCGGAGCCATTGCACGGACGCAACAAGCAGAACGAGATCAAATTGAGCCGCGGTGCGGTGTAGTCCGTTCAGGTAATTGCGGCGCCACGCAAAGGTTTATAATCGGCTAATTGCGGCGTTTGGGTCCGAGGCGCCGCATTTAAAGTGGCCTGCCCATGTACCTTGGATTTCCCAAAATGTGTCCAAAACATTGGTTTTCATAGATGCACTAATGTTGTAGGATGCCCAAATCATAGTAAAAACCAAGGTAGTTGATGTTCATGTAACTGAACAATCCATTGTGATCCAAAATGATTTGTGTTTTTTATTGCATAGATTTTCTTCTTGCCATTAAATCACATCCCACATGCAATTTTTTTTTTCAAGCGTTCTAGATCTTGATCAAGGTTTCATTTATGAATCTAATGAAATACTAAGCAAACAACTACATATTAAAAGTAATTTTATCCTTGAGTGTGAAACAATATATTTCATCCACAAGTGCATGGTTAATGCATGATGCAATGAATAATGCATCATCACACAAAGTGAATTTGAACCGATTTTGCATGAAAGCATCATACATGGTCACATTGTCATGCTCCATGCACAAAAATAAAGTCTAGAAGGTGTTGCTCAAGCATCAACTTTGATGACATGCTTGATATAATTGGAATCTCCCTTGTTATGCTGCAAAGCCAAATTAAGTTTCATCCTTAAACCTAAAACACACTAGAAATTGGATAAACCTTAACCTTTAATCTTAAAAACCAAACCTAAACCTTAAGACTTAAAATAAAACAAAAAATGGCAAAACTTTAACTTTAAGCCCAAAACATGCCCAACCTTAATCTTTGGGAGGAGCTGTTCCTTATATAGTCTCTCATCATGAAAATCTTTGACTAATTTGAAATTCTTGTACCTTATACCTAGCCTAGCCTATGCTTAAACCCATTCATTTGGGGCTGACTTTTTAACTTCGTCATTCTATAAACACACAAAGATTAAATCGAAAACTACATTTCTCAAAATAATTTCATCACTAACCTTAATCCATGCTCTTTAATTTTAATCTTAACCCTAAAATTGATTTATAAGTTATTATAAATCAAACCCTAAAACCTTAACCTTGAAAACCCATCCTTAAAACCTTAACCCTAAAACCCTAAAACGTGAGGATATAACCCTACATCCCTACAACTTTAAAATCTCATATATGAACCTAGAGAGGTGTTTGTGTAGATTCCAATTGTGGAAAACTCAAATTGAGTTAGCACTTTCATCACCTTCTCCTCATCACCTTGCAAGTAATATGTCTATCCTTCCCTGTGCATGCATGATTGAAATGATGCCCATATCAGAATTGTCCACAACCAAATTGCTTACTAACTCAAGCTCAATTCATACTTTTGTGGTATCTTGCAGTGCATGCATCTTGGAGACATGATGTTCTGCAGGACAAAACAGCATCAAATAACCTTGAAAGTTGTATCCAAAAATCCTCAAGCAAACCAAAATCCATGAATTTCGGCAAATCCTACATGACTCCTATTGTTTGATTGCAGATGAGGGTTTGTCAAGACTCTCTGAGCACTGCTGAAGAGATTGGCACTCTTGACCGATGTTGCCTTTCTGTCCACTTTGAGATAGTAAAAAGTATTTCAGTACCCCAAGTTCATGATTGATGCACCTTATACATCATCATCATCCATCAATTTGCCAATTCTGGTTCAGCTGAAAACAAATAAGAAAAAAGGCAGCAGGGTTCAAGGGAGAGAGAACTCAGAGGGACTACCTGCCAGGGATACCAGATTTTGGAGGAGGAGGTGAGGTCCATACAACAAAGTTCAAGAGTTCTTCATACAAGAATCAAATGCAAAATGCATGATACTGCACAACATAAAGAACTGGTAGAATTTTTTTAGTCTATGTGGAGGGCATCTTACCCTCAATAAAATTTCTGGCTCAAGAGAGGATGGCACCTTATACATCCCATTTACAAAAGCAAAATTCTAATGGTTCTTTACACCAGGTAAGGAGTAAGGACCTCAAACAGGGCAGGCTGTACTGGGAATTCAGGTCTGGTGCTTGATTCCTGGCTTGTGTGGGACCCTGAATCCCAGAAGAGCCCCCCCTCTCAGTCCTCATCCTGCACAAAATGCCCAAACTATCTATGCAACAACATAAGGGTGAAATGATCATTTACCAACAATACAGCCAAAATTCAATGAAGAAAAATAAGGGTGAGAGGAGTGAGTCATCATACCTTAGCTGCGAGATCAACAGGCACATCTATGGGTGGAACTGGAGCAATTGAGGTTATTCTTTAATGATCACAACAATCTCTTCCACCACCCAAGGACAGCAGGCCCAGAAGAGAATACCAGAAGGAGTCCCCCACCTTCCATAGCCAGATAAAACTGTACCCATGTCAGGCAATGGCATCCTGGCTTGCTTTGCCTCCAGATGAAGAAGTTGGAGGCAACAAGCTTACACACATACATATCTATGAAATTGCAGAGAAGTAAGTTTCCACATCAAGAATTTGAAAGGTCCATCATAAGGTCCATAATAACACCTTCCTTATGAGAGTCACTCACAAAGTGTGAGACCATCATCACCTTAGTCACGAATTTAGCAGTGATCACGAGCTGCACAATAATGACTACCCACTCACTGCCTTCATCATCATCATCATCATCAGCAGCAGCAGAAGCTCCAAGACTTACACACACAAGAACTCTGGAGCTGAGGACTCAAACGACCACCCTTCTTCCAAGCCACACTTTCAAAGAAAACATACGTTCTTATGCAGGAACCGCATTTTATGACTGTCAACAGCATTTTCCAATAACCATTGCTGCAGCAAAATGCATGATGAGATTGTGCAGAGGTAAAGATTAAAAAGTCCACAAAGAAAAAAAAAAACTATGAGAAAACCCCTCTTCTAGGCAATTCCCAAGGTACGGCCCAGGAAGCTCTTCTGCTCACAAGTAGAAAGAAAAGCTCAGATTTAACGAGGACGATCAGCGTGTGTTCTTGGTGCGGAGAAGGTGATGGTGAAGCGCCTGTCTGCCTGCCTGCCTCCGCTCCGCCACCACTCATTCTTCCCCTTATCTCCGCTCGCTTCGGATTGCCGTCATCACTCCGAATTTCCTCCAAATCTGGATCCGACGGATGCAGTCGCCGGTCTCTCTGGAAATTCGCCGACGACCCCCGAAGAAACCGGCTTGATCGGCCGAGAGACAGAGTGTCCGAGAGCAGTCTAGAGAGCGTTGCGGTATCTACAGTAGTCTGCTCTGGATTGCTGCTCCCATCACCGATTGCAAGGTATCTGCCGTGAAGCTCGTCAGTTGTAGTCGTCTTTTTAACTCTTAAGCAGCGAGTGGTTGCTTGTTTTGTTTTGTTTTGTTTGTGCGCAGTGAGGAAAGGAAGCGAGCGCTTGGTGGTGGTGTGGTGGTGGTGGTGGCAGTGTCCGAGCTAATGGAGGCCACTACGACAACTGCTGTTGCGGCGTTTCGCTCCTCTTGTGTTCTCGCGCGATTCGCAACTGCTCGTCCCCTGACACCACCACACACCAGGAGGAGGAGGACAACAACAACAAAGCTTTCTTGTTTAGTTTCACCTTCTTTCTTCTTCTCACGACCGCCTGTTTTGTGTCTTCGTGCTTCTTCTTCTTCACGCAAGTCGTGGAACGCCGGCAGCAGTGGTGACTGCGGTCGTAGTAACAACGTTTTACCGCGTGTTCGATCCTCTCCCGGAGGAGGAGGAGGAGGAGGTGGTGGTGGTAGTAGTAGTAGTGATGATGGTGATATTGAAGAGTGGAATGATGGTGGTGAACAATCAAGAAGAAGAATAGTGAAGGACGCCGCCGCTGCCGCCGCAAGAGTCGGGATGCTGGTTGCTGCTTTGATTTCTCTTCCGGGAGTTGTCTCTCTCCCTCCGTTCGCAATTGGAGTAGAAGAAGAAGCTAGCTTCTCGCATGTATTGCAACAAGAGGAAGATGATGTTGTCTTTCGCGGGGGATTGGGCATGACTTCGTTGCAGGCACCTTCTTTGGCTGGAAACGAGGAAGCAAGCTCACGTTCCTGTCCCTCCGCAACTGTGAGTGTCCCGCAACTGCTCTCTGTCTCTATCTCACCTTGCTGTTGTTTCGAACCGCTTTCAATTGCAGAGAGATGTGATCTAGACAACGAAATCACGTGTTCTGGAGTGTTTCAAGCTTCTCGCCAAACCTATGATTTGTTTCTGCAAAAGGCAGGGCTTTTCTACTATTCCGTCGAGACTGGTTAGAGCGAAGGAATGCCTCAACGAGACCATGGCAGTCGCGGCAATTTACGAGGGAGGAGTAGGAGGGCTTCCACCTGAGTGCACAGAAGAAGCTGCATTGAACGTCGTAGCCAAAGAGGCAACAGTGGAAGAAGAGGCAGTCACAAACGAGTCAGTAGTTGAAGAAGCATGGCAAGTTGTGCACGAGAATTTCCTGGACGCCCGGCATCACTCTTGGTCTGCTGATGCCTGGCTGGTTTGTCATCCTCCTCCCTCCTCTGACATTTCTTTTTGATGTATCAAGATGCAAACCAAATGTTGTGTCTTGCAGCTTGCGGATGTTTGAAAAAGTTTTGAAGAACATGTTGGAGAGGTCCTTTGGTTGGTTGCAGGAGAAGAAAGAAGAGGCGCTGAAGAGACCAATACGAAGTAGAATGGCCGCATATGGAGCCATTCGAAGCATGCTGTCAAGCTTGAATGATCCCTATACTCGATTTCTCTTGCCAGATCAGGTATGAAGCTTGCCCGTGTTTCGGAAGCATTCCAGAGTGTTTTTTCTGTTTGTTTTATGAGCCTCACACAAACATTAGTCATGAATCCTGAATTTCGGTGCCAGAATTTGCAACATTCACACAAATTTCCTAGTGATCATTTGTAGCTATTTTGAATTATGAGTAGGATAAGATCAATCAACAATTGTTGTGTGCTGAAATGTGCAATTTCTCACCCTGCAGGGCCTGGCCTGTTTCCATGACAGTTTTCCCAACTTGCAAAGTATGATGTAACTGGAATTGGACTCAATATTGGCGAAGTGGCGAATGGTCAAGGTGGAACCGCTCTCAAAGTGCTTGGTCTTGTGCTGGGGAGTCCAGCACAATCTGCAGGAGTTCGACAGGTATGTGTTGATTTTGTTGCTCTCCTGTTTCTGATTTGAAGTACAATGTACCCATTTCTAGACTGACTCCAAATTCCGGTCTGGCACACCAGCCATATGATGATTGTCTTCTGGTTAAGCACCAAATCCAGAGAACAGACTGTTTATTTTGTGAAGTGATCTTATCTTACAACAATAATGATGGGAAAGTGTGTGACATCTGCAACCTCAACTGTTGTTCTATCTTCTGCAGTGTTTTTCTTCCATGTATTGTTCTATTTCATCTTGCTTACTTTATGAGGTGATCTTGTCTTATGAAGATGATGATGTGAAAGTGTTTTGACTTCTGCAACCACAATTGTTGTCTGTTGCCTGCAGTTGCTTTTCTTCCATGCGGGTCTTGATCTGTTACATGTTTATGTGCTGATTTGAGAGCAGTTTAACAGACTGCAAGAGTGGTTCTGAGAGAGGTTATAATTATGGTGTTTTGGGACAGGGTGATGAGTTGCTGAGTGTGGATGGGAGCAGTGTGACTGGTAAGACAGCCTTTGAAGCAGCATCTCTTATTCAAGGACCTAAAGGCACTCCTGTGTCTATTGAGGTCTCTCCCTTTCTTTCTGTTATCAAAGCTGTGTGTATTTTGCCAGTGCAAGTGCAATGTCATGTCGACACTCTTCATATTGTATTCCTTTCCTGCATGCTTCTTTATGTGAGCATTTTGTAAGCATGATTCATAGTTGATTTTGGACACATTTGTTGGCTAAGATGGGTTCCATTTCTTGATCATACAATCGTTGTTGCACATTTACATTAAAGAGTCTTATCAGCTGTGTGTCAACAAGCATTCAAGTGGTGATGATTGGGGAGAGGCTTAAATAAGTTAATAATATTCATCTTTCTGTTAATTCACACTCCCATTCTGTGTGCACTTAGGGCGTTGGGTGCGTGTTCATTAGTTGGTCATTGTTTTGAACTGTGTGTGTCATCTGCTTCTGGTGCAGATTAGGCATGGTATGTGTGGGGAACCACAGAGCCTCACTGTGGAAAGGCAACAAGATGTGCGTTCTCCAGTCTACTATCGTCTGGAACATTCACAGGATTCTGGTCAGCGTATGGGCTATATCCATCTTCGAGAATTCAATGCCCTTGCAAAGCGTGACCTTGTCACTGGTAAGCACTTCTGTATTTTCACTATAAGTTATTCTGTGAAACAGATTGGATCATGATTGCATGATGCATCAACCAGGGCGATGGCCAATATTACTGCAATCTGGCTGTGGTATCTGACAATTTTAGTATATGCAGGGCCTTGATGGCTGCTGCTGTAATCAAACATATTATCCTCTGTCAACCTGAGATGTGGAGGACCATTTAGGACAATTTGTCCTTTATGCAACCTGGGATTGGGTTGTGAAGTGTATAAATTGACTCCCTATTTTCCTCTGCATGCAGCTATGAAAAGGCTGCAGGATGCAGGTGCAACATCATATTTACTGGACTTACAGGACAATCCTGGTGGGCTTGTACAGGTACTCCAGTTTTCTCATTATCCTGAATTATGCAAGTGCTGCCATATGCTTGTGATGTATGCAACTGACAAGTTTAGATTTGTGCTTGAATTGTTTAATCTAGAGTATCAGCTAAGAATTGCACAGCAGGTGCAGCAGACAGAATGATTTCTGTAGCTTCCAATTTTTGTTGCAATTCAAGTGACACTGTTTATGTGCAAAATGCAGGCTGGCATTGAGATCGCAAGACTATTTCTGGATGAGGGCGAGACGGTATCCTCATCATTGCATCCTTGTATGTGCTTGCATTACAATTGAGACCCTATTATGCACAGATGTGATGTTGATGCCTTGTATGTGTATGGATGTAGGTAATTGAGACAGTAGGCAGGGACCCAGACTCATTTCGGAGTATTACTGCATCAGGCCCACCATTGACCAAGGCTCCTCTCATGGTATAGTAATGTGGCACTACCACAACAACCCTTAGTCCAAGAATGTGGTTGTTTTGGCTGTGGCATTCAATCACCAGTGGCTCCTGTAATATTTCATAATTTCAGTGAGATGACATATCTCTGCATTCCATGCAGGGAAGCTACTGCAGTTCTCCAGTCAACTTTCTGATTGAAACGCAGGAATTCCTTAACAATAATCTCATGCATCTTGTCCTGGATCTGGTTGTGCAGGTCCTGGTCAATGATCATACAGCAAGTGCTAGTGAGATTGTAAGTGTTCATTTGTTTCTTTCGCTGGCTTTCACTGCTCAGGGGTTATGTTCTTGCAGATATTGGAGACACTGAATTGTTTCACATGGGATCTAGATAGCTCAGAAGTGCTAGCTGAAATTTTCCCAGAAGGTTTTATGATTCTAGTGTGGGAGCAACTGCACTTAGCATTGTATGAAAGATCTTCTCAAAATTGGTGATGACCTGTAAATGCTTCTCCTTGTGATGTGCATGATATGGGAGGGCAGGTGGCTGCAGCACTTCATGACAATTGCAGGGCATTGCTTGTGGGCCGTCGAACATTTGGCAAGGTAAGTTTAAGGACTGCAGTTTCAGACAGCCCATACCAAGATTTATCTCATGGTGTTGACCAACATTGTCAAAAGATGCAACTTATTTGAAAGGAAGATTTGAGGTCTACATGAGATGTGTGGCTCATTTAATTAGGGATCAATCTGAGGACATTGAAGATGCTGATACTTTTTGGAGTTCCTGTGCATGTGGCTCTCAAACTGTGGCAGGGCCTGATCCAATCTGTGTATGAGTTGAGTGATGGCTCTGGAATAATATTGACAGTGGGCAAATATGTTACTCCCGGTCATCATGACATTGATGGCAATGGAATTGAGCCAGATTTCAAGCGTCCTCCAGGTTGTCACCTGTCTTTGTTCTCTTGTCTATTCTATGAATTGATGCAATCACACTCAAATTGATTATTTCCAGATTCCACAACGTGCTGACACAAAACTGTTGGTGAAACAACACAGGCCTTCAGGAAGCGAAGCAAAAGTTGGGCCGCTGTCACTTGGTAAAAGAATCAAGCAACACCACTCAACCACTGGAGCTTTTGCTATGATGTTTCCAGTTTGTACTTTGAGTGCTGACAGGGGGAAAGTACAGTACTACAATTGGGAACAGTTTCTGCACTTTGAGCATAGGTTTTTTTCTTGTGATTCTGGTTTATGACCATTCATACTGGGCATATATTCCTGTTGTAGGCGAAAAAAAAAAAAAAAACTTACTGCAAGGTTTACAAAATTCCTTGTTCAGGCACGTCTTGCAGGAGAAAGCTCAAAAGCTTCAATTGAAACTTGGAGATCTGTAGGAAGTAATTTATCTTGCCCTGCCCCCAATTTGAGCTTCTCATCTTTGGATCATCTGTTCTAGGAGGTCAGGATGAGTGTCAGAAGCAATGTTGGTAAGTAAGCAAGCAGCAACTCTTGAGGTGGCTCTGATCTCTACTGACACCCTGAAGCCCAGACTTCTACAATGCAATCTGGGCACTTGAGATGATCTCTGATTGCATAATTCAGCCTAGTGACTGGTACCTTGTGACTTAGAAGGTCCCAGATATAAGTCCTAAAGATAGCCCTTCCCCTACTTAAAAGCCTGTTGGAATTCGATGACACTGTATGACACTGTTTAAGGCCTACAAAAGCTGTAAGGTCGTGTACAGGCCTAGTGACGGAACCTTATGCTACATCATCTCTCCACGGGGACGGACTCTAACAAACTTACCAACAGCCACTAATTTTTGGGTCATCCATTGGAAGCCTGCAATGAACCAGTTATGGATGGATGAACTCTGACTGCGTTCAGATTGGGTTTCACCAGGGTAACCTATACTACCTAGGTAGGTCCTTTAGGTAGGTAGGTATGTAGGACGGCTGGTAGGAAGGTTAATAGGCAGGTGGCTACTAAATAATAGGTGCATATGTGGGTGGATAGAACACACCTGGAAGCCGGAGGAGCCCAATGAAAAAAGGACTTCTCTGTTCACTTATCATTCATCCCTCATAATGGTACAAGTAAAAAGCAGCAGCAAAAGCCGATCACGTCTGACCTTATGTTGGGCGTACTCTGCCTGGGTTTTCACTCCAAGACCAATAATGAGATGACACCTGGACGATATGCGTTGGAAATAGGGGATTTTTTTTAAAGCACTGGCTTTGAAAGAACGCACACGTTAGGCGTATCTTCCAAGGTTGTGCCTGACCTTACACCTAATACACACCTACTACTGTACACAGGGTCTTAGGTAACTAGGTAGGTATCAAGGTACCTACTGGCTATCTCGGCCGGCCCCCCACCCCCCCTTCCTTCTCTCTCTCCTCCTCTCGGGCTCTTCTTGTAAGAGCTTTGCAGAAGTGTGGATCTTCTGCTTATCTTTCTTTTGGGGGGTGGGGGTGCGCGTTTGTGGTGTTTGTGCGTTTGTAATGGCGGTCTCGTTGGCGTCGCGTGTAGGAGGTTTGGTTAGTTTGGATGCTTGCTCTTTGCTGGGGAATAATGGTGTGTGTAAGCAGGCGGAGCAGAAATCGCATTGTTCTGTAGTGGTTGCGGGAGTCGCAGCGTTTCAGAGTCGGTTCTTCTTCGGTGACAATAGTCCTTATACTAGTACTAGTGTTGTGTGGCGGGGGGCGATGACTGCTGGCGGATCTAAGGCTGGAGGAGGACGAGGACGAGGAGTTGTAGCGGCGGCGGGCGGGGAGGGCAGTACTGCTACCATGGCTTCTGCACCTGAACTCGTGAAGCCGAAACCTAAAGCCAAACCTCAAGAGCTGGTTAGACATTCTGCAACCTTCGTCCTACGGAATTTGGTTTTTTTGAAGCATTAGTAGACCCGCTGGGCGGAAGTTGGGAAGTTCCGTTTCTGACATGAGAGAGAGAGAGAGAGAGAGAGAGAGAGAGAGAGAGAGAGAGAGAGAGAGAGAGAGAGAGAGAGAGAGGAGGGGGATGGATGGGTAAGGAGAGGAAAGGAGCTTCATGTGACTGGTTCAGCCTGTGTGGATATAGCTATTTATATGTCCTTCTCTGTTTGTCTGGGTTTTACTGATGTCAACGGTATCCTGGGACGTTGCAGTTGGTCACTAAGGAGGAGGGCTTGGAAATCTATGAAGATTTGATGCTGGGGAGAACGTTCGAGGACATGTGTGCACAAATGTACTACAGAGGAAAAATGTTTGGATTTGTCCATCTTTACAATGGCCAAGAAGCAGTGTCCACAGGCTTCATCAAGCTGTTAAAGAAGGAGGACTTTGTGACAAGCACTTACAGAGATCATGTCCATGCCCTCAGCAAGGGGGTTCCTGCACGGCAGGTGATGAGCGAGCTCTTTGGGAAGTCAACTGGCTGCTGCCGAGGACAAGGAGGTTCAATGCACATGTTCTCGAAGGAGCATGGACTTCTGGGAGGGTTTGCATTCATTGGAGAGGGGATTCCAGTTGCAACAGGAGCAGCATTCACCACAAAGTACAAACGGGAGGTTCTTAAAGATGAGAATGCAGATGCAGTTTCCATTGCCTTCTTTGGTGACGGAACAGCCAACAATGGTCAGTTCTTTGAGTGCCTTAACATGGCAACTCTCTGGAAGCTGCCAATCATTTTTGTTGTGGAAAACAACTTGTGGGCGATTGGAATGTCACACTATAGGTCTACCTCAGATCCTGAAATCTGGAAGAAGGGACCTGCATTTGGGATGCCGGGCATCCATGTTGATGGCATGGATGTGTTGAAGGTGCGTGAGGTTGCCAAGGAGGCAATTGCAAGAGCTAGAAGAGGAGATGGTCCTACTCTAATTGAATGTGAAACATACAGGTTTAGAGGCCACTCTCTTGCCGATCCAGATGAACTCCGTTCCCCTGGTATGTTTCCTTTGTTTGCATCCCTTTGCTCACAAGTGAAATTCTTTTTCTTTTTGGCTCTGACTAGAGCAATGTATTAATTAACCATATTGGATGCATGGAGTACATTATCACTAGCAAAGTTCACTGTTCAAATTGGAGACTTTTTCCTCACTGTGAGAGCCTACTCACATTCAATTACAGAGCCAGATCCCTTTTCCTAACACAAATATTTTGTGACAAACGAAAACTTCAATAGTGATGTGGTCCAGGTCAAGGAGTCAGTAATCAGAGCATTCTGACAAGAAAGAGGGAAAATCCCCAGAAAGTATGCATTTCTTATGTTGACATTTGTGGGTGGAGATACAGCTGAGAAGGCGCACTATGCTGCAAGAGATCCCATCACTTCTTTCAAGGCATATCTTCTGGAGAACAACCTCGTGACAGAAGCAGAGTTGAATGCCATTGACAAGAAGATTGATGATGTGGTAGAGGATGCAGTGGAATTTGCAGATGCCAGTCCCCTGCCTATCCGGAGCCAGCTTCTTGAGAATGTCTTTGCTGATCCAAAAGGCTTTGGGATCGGCCCTGATGGCAAATACAGATGCGAGGACCCTGGATTCACTGCAGGAACTGCTCAGGTGTAATGAGTGATCCACCCATTCTTCCTACCATTCACAAGACCCACAGCTCCTGGTCCAGTGGGGAGATGGTGGTGCTGCTGCTCCTTCTGCTCCTGAGCACCAGAATGGTGCAACTCATTTTGCCATAATGCATATAGAGGAGTGTGCGGAATTATCTGTGCAATGAATTGAACCCACTCTTTTTTTTTGCATATTCCGGCCAAAGAAAGTCATCTTGTAGGCGTAGTTTGTTTTGACCAGCAACTTAAAATTACAATAGTTCATAAATTGTGGATCAGTAAACATCTCTCAGCTCATCATCGTCATCTTCTCCTCCTGGGGACTGTCTGATGAAGTGACTCACTGCACAGCATTGTTTGACATTAGAATGTACCAGGCTAGAATGAAGACAAGAGTCTGAATTTGTGACATCTAAGAGGCTGACATGCAATTCACCTTCTTTGGCGGAGGCTTTGCTCTTGCTCCACCAAAATTTGCTCTGGTTGCTGTGAGCATCATTAGTACTGAATGACTTGCTCTGCTCCACGCTTGGAATTTCAAATGTAAGCCATGATCATGCTGAACAACAATGGCTTGCTAGCTATAATACACTGGAATCATCATCATCATCATTATCATCATCATTGTCTGCAAGGGTATGGTGTGTATCTTTCTATTAACTGTACCAAAGAGGTGAGAGTTCCAGGACTGAAGATGGCAGAGAAGGGTGATAGCAAGGTGATAAAAATGTGATGCTTGACTGTGAAACTGAATATGTTTTAATGAAACTGTACACCAGGCAAATGCTTTCATTTCTGGCTACATGTTGAATTTCATTTCTGTGACACATGAGATTGACCTCTTCTGCTTTCAACAATACACTGAGGTTGAGAAGATCTGCTTTGTCTGTCCTCTTGTGTTCTCAACAATACACCGAGGTTGAGAACACAATACAAAGAGGTTGAGAATATGCGCTTAATTTTGGAAGATTCATCGGTCTGGCTCCCTGAGACATACCTGTTCTCTGCTCAACAACACACCGGAAAGACGGAGCTGTGGAGACGTGCCCGAAAGACGAAATGCCATGAAATTGTTATCAGAAGCGGGTTCGCAATCTGCACTGCTAATCCCTTCGTTGCCAATCAGAAACATCGTTGTTTCTTTGAAATCTATATTCGCGGTAACTGCGGCGGCGGTTTGCAGATCAGGAAGAGACCTGCAACCAAAAAAGAAGAGTAAAATAGAGAGAAATGGATGTGAGGACGAACACGAGCAGCATCTTCTTTCGTGGCGCCACAGGTATTGCTGCAGCAGAAAATGTGCTGTCGACTCTCGCTTCGTTGAAGAATAGAACATCATTCTTGGCGTTCTCGCGTCCCTGTTGTTGCAAGCAGGCTACGACGGCAGTCGCAACAACCTCCAGCACTTGGTGCCTCCTCCAGCTTGCAGATTGTCGCCGAACTCGCGGCGTCAGAGGTCTAACATCTGCTCAGCGTGAACAACAAGGAGGTACGATGGTGCGTTTTCAAGCGCAAAGCAAGGATTTCGTAGGAAGAAGTGCGAAATGCGCAAGTGAAGAAGAAGAAGAAGATTTGGAGACCAGGATGAAAATGGAAGAGAATTTTGCTAGTACTACAGAAGCAATTACGAGCGCATCCTCCTCCTCTTTAATCATGCAAGAGACTTTGGAGCGCATACGCACGGCTGGTATTATCGCCTGCCTCAGATCAGAAAGGTAGGGTTTCTGTCACCGAAAAACTCTTGCAAAATCAGTGTGAATTTGCTGGTTTTGTTGTTCATAATCTACTACGTGTCCAATTTCAGCAATAGGACCAGAGCTTATTAGCACCAGTTTCTGTCCTAGAGAGTTTGAGATTGTTAACCATCTGCCAGAGAAAACCAGAGAGACAATGAGGGGACCGGGACACACCCCTTCTTAGTTAGTGGTACCACCATAAGAAACTAAGTTACAAGCTGGCAGGCAACAGGATATACAGTAACAGATTTGTTTGTGAACTTTGCTGAGACAATTGCACCTATTATTCTGTGTTGTTATAAGGTTGCATGTGTGTGATGTGGTGCTTTTTTTGTTGAAATGTTTTACCTATGCGCACTTTGTTTGTTAATGAAGAGAATGGTGAAATGCAGTCCAGAGCAGGCTGTTGATGCTGGTCGTGCAGCTCTCGATGGTGGAATAAATGTGGTGCGTGACGCACAGCTCTCCTGTGAACCCTTAATGTGAGAGAGGGAGGAAGTTAGCATATCTATGAATATATATGATGATGATGATGATGAGACATATTGAGACATATGAACCCTAAAACCCCTGATCATTTTGTTTCTTCAACATGGAAATACTTATGCCCCACAAGCTGAGGAATCAAGGTTTGTGTCCACATAAGACAAATCTTCCATCTTCATCTTGCTGAGACTGACAACAGTGATAAATTCACCCCTGGACAGCTGGAGGTGACAATGACAACCCCGGGAGCCTCAAAGGTTTCTCACATCCTCACATTCTGATGATGTTGAGCAGAATTCTTCATTCAAAAGAGTACTGTGTTCTTAATAGGAGCAAGAATGGTGCACATATGTCTTTGAAGAGCTTAACTATTTGCTGTAATGGGACATGGTCCAACTACTGTATATTCATGGTTCCTGAGTTTTGAATTGATCTTTCCTTTTGATTCAGGTGATCATGAAGCTTGTCCATGAGTACTCATCAGCGTTAATTGGGGTCAGCAGAGCTGCTAAACTTTTGTTGGAAACCAAGTTCTAATTCACCAATCTTTGGTCACACACCACCTGCAATTTTGTTTCTCCATTACAGTGCTCTTTTATATCACAAATCTCATGAGTCTCAGTTTCACCTGTACTGACTGGATGTCATGTTTTGGGTGCAGGCTGGTACAGTTTTGACATTGCAAGAGGCAGGTATTGCAAAAGAAGCAGGGGCAAGGTTTCTTCTGAGCCCTGTTGCCATCCAGGTGTGTCCCAGCCACATGACCTTGATCATGATGTGTGTCAAATTAACTCAAGTGATGATAACTTCCATCATGAAAGTTAATTGTGCATCAATGTTGGGGTTTTGGTCTAGGAAACAGTTACTGCACACAGCAATGGTCATGTGCTCTTCATACCAGGGGCAATGACACCAAGTGAGGTATGATCTATGCCTCTAAATTTCTCTTTTTGAATAGGTTGTATTGAAGTGTTAATGGACAGTAAAGCTTACGTGTCCCATCTGGGATGCAGGTCCTGAGTGCATTCAATTGGGGCGCAGCAGCTGTTAAGGTATACAATTATGTGTTTGTTTGCTTACTCATAAACTGTTTTTGCATATCTTGTTGGCTTGAATGCTTCTCAAAAATAAATATGGGGACTTTTCTCTTTCACTATCTACATGCATTTGTGTTGTTGACATGATTGAGCACCTTTGTTCCACAGATTTACCCAGTATGCCTTCTTGGAGGTGTTCAGTTTGTGCGGGCACTCAAGAAGCCATTTCCGCATATACCTTTAATTGCCTCCAGTGGCATTGGCTTAGGTGAGTAGTTGTCATCAATAGTCTGATTCAACAAGCCTCATGTTGATTGGATTTCTTAAAGACCTCTTGATCCAATATAGCTGAAGTTGTAATAGGGATTGTTATGTGCATTTGTTGGGTTCTTGGCATTGCAGATATGGTGGAGTCATATATAAGTGCAGGTGCAACAGCAGTGGTTTTGTCTGACTCAATTTTCATGAAGAGTGCGATGGACAAACATGATTACCACCAAATTAGACAACAAGCCACAATTGCTGCTTCAAAGTGTGCAGTAGCTGCTACAAAAGTTGCTCTGGCTTTGAAACAGGGTTCATAGCAGGGACATCACATCCCAGGTCAATCCCTTCAGCACAAAAAAGCAAAGATTAAGGAACTCTTTCAATTCTGTAACTTGGCTGGACTTTTCAGAGTCATGAACTAAGAACCTACTGAAGAACTTCAGGTTACATACTGACTTTTAGTAAGATCAAAACTCTTCCTGACTATGGGACTTGGTTGAAAGTGAACACATGCAGGTTTTGGTGGAATGACAATGTTCCTCATTCCCTGTATTGCCAATTCAAAGCTGCACAGAAAATTCAAGGTGTGGTTGTCAAGCAAGATGGTAACATTGTACTTGTGCTTGAAAACAAAGGAGCCAACAAGTCCTGCTCTTTCTGATTGAACAAATTGTGGGCAGATATTAGGTTAAACTCCTGTACACCAAATTAGAAAGTCACACATCAGGATCATTGCAACTGTTCAAGAAAATTTTCATAGTTCTCAAATCGGTCTAATTCTCATATTTTCTGCATCTTTAGAATACCCTCACCCAACATACGAATGCTGAATGTTAGATCCAATGTCAATCAGGAGAGATTCTGTCCTTGATCCTTACCTTCTGAGGTCTTAATGAATGTGGCAGAATCTCTTCCACTACAATTACCTGTCCTAATGCAGATTACAGTGGATTTTCTGATGCAAAGAGAACTAAAAGAGTGCCAAACAAAGGTATCAAAAGTATAATCAAGAGAAGGTGTGAGAGAGAGAGAGAGAGAGAGAGAGAGAGAGAGTACTAAATCACTTCAAGTTGAAACAGGTATGGTGGTTCCCTGCATGAAATAGAAACAGGCAAAATAGAAGAAGGTCATGCAATCAATCTCCCTTTTTGTTTTTCCAGATGATTTGGATTCTCTGAGATTCAAAAGGGGTTTGGCATTGTTTTCTTCCAGAACAAAAACTGACAATCTCTTCGATAAGAAAGTTTCTTATACTAATCAGATTAATTCTGAGCTCACAATGAATTTATTCTTGAAACTCTAAATCTAATCTCTAGCAGGAACTGTGCTGTGCAACCCTAAATGTATTCCCCAGGAGGTGAGCACAGAGAGAGACACACAGACAGTTGGAGAGAATGGGATAAAGAGACAAGCTCATTTATAAACACCCTGTAGTAACCGCACCATGATCAAGCTTTGGCCCCAGTGCGTGCCCACGACGCAGTTTTCTGGCAGTTTCCGTGGACTTCTCCACAGTCGAAGCTGAAGACATTTTCCTTTTCAGGACTGATGATCGACTGTTGGGTTGTCAAGCCCATTCGCGAGGCTTATCTGCCATCGCTACTACTACTGTAATCTGAATATCAAGGGTGATCCTGGATTTCTGGGACGTTGTAAATGCTGGATGAGCCAGAGTAATAAGAAGAAGTGCCAGAGTCATAAGAAGAGCCAGGGTCTTGGGTTTGGAGCTTGAGCCGTCTTCTCCATCCTTCCTTTGTGGCATTCGTATTTCATGTGAAAGCTCGTCTCGTCTCGTCTCTCTTCGACTCACATATGCTATAGCTTCCTAGTATTTGAGAACGACTTTGTGGTGCACTCACTCAACCGGGGAGGTGGTGTTGCTGTTGGTTTTCCTTCCTTCTTCAGAAATTTCTCGCGGATTTGAGGTGCACAATTCGTCATTCATTGAAGAAGATTTCAGGTTTGAACTTATGATTCAATCTCTGAGGTTGTAGTCTTTGGATTCACCATTCTCTTTTGACCTTCCCGTGGACATGTATCCTTAGGATCTTCTTTTTGTTCTTCTTGTTCTTCTTGTTCTTGTTTTTCCAATGTCAACTTTCTTTGTGGTAGAAAGGAAGTTTTTCTTAGACAAAACAGAGGAAGAAGTTTTGTTTGAACTTATCAGAGGCAGGAGAAGATCGGAAGTCAATTTGTAGAATCAACTACAATCGTTGTTACGGCAGGTGATGATGCTTCAAGCTGCTGCAGAAATGATGTCAAGCCAAAAACCCTGGACATGAATTCTGGAATGCAGGATTTCCATCTGAGATTTCTCCCATAGCTTTTTTTAGGGTTTTTGTTTTCTTTCGAGTAGAATCTTAACCTCTCTTTCTGAGTCTCTCTTTGTGTAAATGGTGAGCAGTACCCTTGACATCTTTGTTACAGGGAGGGATTTTGGGCTTTGATTTTCCAAGCTTGGCTAGTGCTGGAGTGCTGCTCTCAGCAAGTGCCTTCTGTGCATCCCATCTCTCACATCCCACAGCTTGTAGGGGTGAGTGTTTTCTTGAACCTTAAGGTGGAATCTTAATCCCTCTGAGTTGCAGACCACAAGGATCTTTCTCTAGTGATGAAAAATAGCCTTGACATTATCTTCTTCTTCACAGGGATTTTGTCTCTGATCTCCAAGTCTCTCGAGTGGAGTGCTCTCTCTGCAAGCCCCTTGTCTGCATCTGATTTCAGCCTTCCAGATGGTGCTCTCCTCCTCTTCCCTGTGCTTTTCATTTTTTAGGGTTTCTCAATTTAGACCTATCTGCAGCAGTGAAAAAAATTGGCAAACAAATGCTGGGACACCACAATGCTGATCTTGCATTTCTAGAACATTAGCCAGACGAGGAAAGGGTTACATGTTCTTCTGACTGTAGTTCTGAGTGTGACAAATATCTCTATACAATTCCAGAGTGCATTTTCTTCTGTTTTGAGAGAGCAGTATAGTAGTGTGTTCAGTTGGTGTTGCTGGCAGTTTTAAGGATTTAGTTGTCCTCACTTCAACAAAGAAAAATTTCTGGATTGCCAAATTGATTGCCGGTGTTGTTCTCATCATCTTCTTTCCTGAATTGAGGATTGGGTTTTTAACCCCAAATTCTATGTTGCACCCGATCCGTTGTTGACAGGTTTGTGAGAGGTAGCTGAAAGGATGTTTTGGAAGCCTTTAAAGGCATGTCAAAATGATGTCAAGATGTTAGAATAGAGCCTAACATTCAACCTGTTTTTGCATCAAGCATTTCTCTCAGTATCAACTTGTCATGTATCTGTTATCCTTAGTAAATGTATTCCTTTCTGGGGACATTGTGGGTTGGGGGGGTGGGGAAATTTAGGCAATGTTTATAAGAGTGAAGCGCAAGAGGACCACTTTCTTTCTGCATTGTGATCCTTCGGAAATGGTTCTTGAAACAAAGCAGAAGCTGCATACCCTCAGTGACTTCCCAGTTGATCAGCAGCGCCTCATTTTGCTCAGCACCAAAGCTGCTCTTGATGATAACAGGAGCCTTGCTGATCAAAAGGTCCCACATAACCTTACACTCAAATGAAGGTGGCTATGACTAGCTTTGGTCTAAATTAACAGATCTCTCTATGAGTTTCAAGTTTTGGAAGGCTGACTGACACGTGTCCATCAGCCCCATGGCAATTTAAGTGAAACCCAACCTTATAGCCTTGTAGGTCAGAAATATCACCTACCAATTTCAAGCAGGATGGTGTCTACCCTTCTGTAACATTGTAAATTGGTGGCACTTTGAAGAATTGAGGCACGCACGGTCATGGATTTCCAAGCATATACAGGAATAATATGCAAACTGACAAACTGTCCTGAATTATCTGGTGTTGTGCAGGTTGAGAATGATGCAGTTGTTGCTTTGACATTGAAAATACCAGGTTCAAATTTTGATCCTTATTTTGACCACCCATTTTCTCTATAGATGATGAAGATTATGACTACATTCCAACTAAATGTCATAGCTGGATGCTACAAATGAATTCTTATGATGCATGTGGTGCTGCAGAAACTGGAGAGTGGGAGGATGTGAATATTGAGAAGCCAGCAGATCATGCCAATCTGATTGAGTCAGAAAGTAGTTGAACCTTGAACAGCATATTTAGGTCATGATTGTCATTCTCAGGGATGTTGACATGCTCCACATCTCTTGTCTTGCTTTCATCACTCATGATTTCTTGTGTTGTATATCTGTTTGGTGACTTGGGTTTTTACCATTTTGAAGGATTCCTATATGATTCAGAAAGCTTAGAGGTTCGAGTTTGTTCTTATGTTTGGAGGCTAGTTTTGTCTCTGACACTTTTGACTGCTGGAAGGGGTCATGTTGGGTTGCTATGGCACTCTTATAATGGCTTATCATACAATTCAAGCCTTCTTTAATGGATTTTACCACTGATTTAATTTGTGAAGCTAATATGTGAATATATACTTCTACAGGAATGTTAATGAGACCCTCTTGTCTGCTTTTGGTTTCCTTGTCTTTGTTTAGTGCATACTCCAAACATTAAATACTTGTGTTACCGAAGGGATTTGATTTGGCTGCCTGTTTGGGTGGGTATCACATTGGATTCTGTTACATGATGTGCTATATTGAACCTACTGAATAATGAGTAGCAGCATGTGCTTGAGCTCTTACTGATAACCTGTCAAGTTGCAACCAAAACTGGACTCTTTCCAGGTGCATGGCAAATGCTAAGAGAAACATTGAATAAAGACTCCTAAGCAAGTTGCTCCAGAAATAAGATCCTCCTTCAAATCTTACAGATATGCTATATTATGTTGCAAATACCAAACTCTCAGATATATCTTCATGTAGATGTTAATGCATCATGCCAGTGGGTTGAAGTGGGAGAACAGAATCTAAACTGGTGTCAAAGGTACCCAGTACACAGTGGGCTCAACACCAGAAGGACATGGCATACCTACAGAATTGTGGATTCAAGCTCTCATCACATAAGGTAAGCAATCAGTCCTTAAAATCTTCTGTGCTTGGTACTACATAGCTGTTGTGGAATTGTTAAAGATCTAGTGTTTCAAGAAGTACATCATGTATAAGGTAGGCAGTTGTGACCAACTGACCAGGCACCAAATTAATCCATTTATTATAGGAGTTTAGAATCACCCAAAAGGAAGTTGTGACCAACTGACCAGGCACCAAATTAATCCATTTAATATAGGAGCTTAGAGTCACCCAAGAGGAATCAATGGATGCCTTGGCCTAGAGTCTTGTTGTTTTGTTGTAGAACTTCCTATGCACATGTTGGCTTCACAGAACTATATTTCTTGTACTGCAGTTGGATATCTAGGAGTTCTTCATCTTTGTCTGTTGTTCTTGTACTACTGTTTATTTCATCTCATCATTTTCTTAAAGTTCTTGACAATCCCTTTGTAATTCAGAACTTTTGTACATGGTGGATTCAATGATCTTCTCCAGGTCTGGATGTCCCTGCTTTTCAATGGTGGAACTATATGAAACTTACCTCAACTCCCCAATTCATGAAGCCCCAATTTTAACAATAGATCCAGATAGTACAATGGAATTCATATAGTGAAAGAAAAGGACTTATTTTTCAATTAACTATGTACTACTCAAAAAACTAGTACAATTTACTACGTACTACACAAGCCAATAATATATGGGTTGAAAGGAAGGTTACTAATGTTCTAGAGTTGACTTAGCCAAAGAAGAACCAAAAGATGTTATTTCTTACTATTGATAAATTATCATAAAGGCTAGTTACTTTAAAAAGATTAAGGTGAAAAATTAGGTAGTTGGGCCAAGTGGATGGAATTGATAATAATCAAGTTCAAGGCTCATCAAAATAATTAAGGCAAAGAGAAGGATAGATCCTTGAAAATTCATTGGTCATGAAGATTATTATCTTATCGTGAATGGGGGATGAAAACTCTTTTAGTGTTTTCATTGAATGCAAGGATTCTGATCCTAATCATCATTGGAGAATGGAATCATCTTCAATTCCCATTGGTTCATGAAATGAAAGGAGGTCATTGATTAAAATGAATGTTATTCTACGCTATGATTTAAGAATTGTTACATTTTATTTCAAAGATACATTTTACATGTTTTTTGTGCCATGGTTTTTCATTTTTTCCTCTCCCAGAATTGATCAATCTAATGTGCATTGCTTGGTTTTCCTTCTCATTAAAACTCAAAACCCATTAACCATGTATTGGAATAATTCAATTTAGTTGGAAATGGGTCTATCATCATTATCACAAAAAATTTCAAACGCATTGATAATGAAATGCACTATGATTTCAGGTCTACCCAAAAATCATATTTGTAGTGAAATTTGATGAGCTTATAAGGACTTATTGTTTGGACAAAGATTCCTAGACTTATTGGCTAAAATCAAAGCACAACATGACTAATGAGTCTATTGTAGATGTGTAGTTTATGTGTTTTGCAAGAAAAATTTCAAACTTATTAGTGCACACTAAAGTTGCTAATTGTAATTTCAATTTGATTATGGACTCAAAGAATCTAATATAATTATTGATGTTAATCTGAAGTTGAAATTTGATTTATGGACTTGAACAATCCAGCTTAGGACTCTAATTGCAACTTGTAATTTGATTTATGGACTTGAAGATTCCAACTTAAATATTGCTGCTAATTGCAAGTTTTAATTTGACTTAAAGACTCAAAAAATGTAGCCTAATTGTTGCTCCTAATTGCAAGTTGGAATCTGATTTATGGACTTGGAGAATCCAGCTTGATTACTACTATTAATTGTAAGTTGGAATTTGATTCATATACTTGGAGAATCCAATTTAATCACTATTGCTAATGTGTAAGTTAAAGGACTTGATCTGTGGCTTTGAAATATGCAAGTTAAGGTCTGTTGCTAATTGCAAATTAAAGGTTGATCTATGGACTCAAAGAATTCACCTTAAAGCAGGAGCAATCTTTGACTGTGAGTGTGTGGTGAATGGGGCACCAAACATATTCACCTGAAATGGGTTTTTGTGAAATGGAATATTGCATGAAAATCAACCATTTTTTCAGATGCATGTGATCTTCATTACTTAGGCTAGCAAAAAAACAATGTGAAGTTAGGTAATGTGTTAATTATATTCTATTCAACAAGGACTAATATAAGGCTACTTTATGAAGATTGGATAAATGAATCCAATAGAAAGATGAGGATCAACTATAGTTATGATAATTTAATGTAATTTTTGTACTATGTTAAATATTATGCTTATGTTTACATTTGGTTGGCTTATAATTGATCAAAACCATATACAAAAAAAAAAAAAAAAAAAACATGTTCAAGTTAATGCAATTTTAGATTTCAAGAATTGACATCTAAATACACAAGTCATGTGAGAACAAAACGTTGTCAAAGACGCGACCCTACACCATGAATCCAAATTCAGTCAATTGGGCTTAAGTGTTTATGCATCAAAGTATTTGCAATCAATCCAATTTTTTATTTTTAAAAATTTATTTATTCTTTCTCTCTCTCCATGCAAGCCTCCTCTTTGCATCCTACTATACTATTTTAGGGGTGAAATTAGATATAGTTTAGGGTTCTTGAATAACCTTGTTTATAAATGAGGTTAAGTAGCATGAGTAGTTTTGCTTGAATTCTTGTTCAATAAAGCACATCAAGTAATCAATGAAAACATCCAAAGTTTAAAATCTTTTGCAAGCAATGTTCTACATATTTCCTTGTCCCCATACCCAAAATCAATCTAAAAGAAAAAAAGACAATGAGAAAACACATGTTTTCAACAAAAATGTATACATTTATGAGAAAATTGACTTTCTTTTGAACCCAAAGACTTTCAAGTCATAATAAACATCCACCACCATGATCAATTAGGTTCTCAACCACATATTCACCCTCCAAAAAAAGTTACCCTATCAATTTTATGAACCCTAGGAGAAAGGAAAACCCAATATCATCAATTGTGCCATGAACATCTTTAATATTTGAGCTCTTGCAAAACACCAAAACACGAACATCAACTATGTTTAAGAACAAAACACACAACAAAATCATGGAAGATAATCTTGCCCAAATATTGTGATTCCATGTAAATCACTACTTTAACATTGACCTAATAGGTGAGCCAACATTGATCATCATCATCAATGACTTGGTAGTTATCAGCATGATCATTTTAAAAAATTGAAACCTCCCACTTTCACAACCCTACTTCCCAATTAACAAGGCCAACAATTAAAACATTTAAAACTTTTCATTTCACATAAATTGGGAGCTTGTAATTTAGGTCCAAACATTGGCAACATTATAGATGGATGTAAATGCTTTTAATGAAAAGCAAAACATGAAAATGGGAAACTTTGTGAATGATGATTACAAAAGACACCTAACTTGCACATTTATTTGAGTAAGCAAAAATTCATAGAAAAAATGGTAGACAATTTGTTGCATATTTTCAATTTGGTTCTAATGAACCTAATTTGGAAAGGGAAAAGGTTGGAGAACATTACAACAAGGAAAAAAACTAAATTGGAAGTGGATTTTCATTTGAATGTAACAACTATTTGGCCACATCAAGTAATAGCAACATAATCAACTAGATTGAAAAACGTCCATTTAGATATGGGTAAATGCAAGGTAATTGAAAGTAATAACATCTTTTTGAATCATTGTGATTAGTTTAAATTGACTAATGTGCCAACACAAAATTATCCAAAACATTTCTTGAGACAATGCTAAATAACAATGCTTAAATAATGTTTTTACATTGTAACACTATGTAAAAAAAATCAACTATGAACTTAAAAATGTATTGAAGAGTATTTTATTTTATTGGATTTCTTTCAAACTTATTCAAATGTTAGATTGATGTGTACAAATATAACATACATTTCCAACATTAACTTAATTTATGAAACTTGTGAACATTATAAAAGAAGGTTGGTTGTGCTTGACTTGATCCTTAATAATGTGATTACACCCATATGTGTTTAATCAAGTTATTGATTTGGATTGATTCAAAAAGTTGAATACTTGGCAATAAATTATGGGTATAAAAAACCCATATTTAATGTTGATTGCTACAAAAAATGCTAGTTCCAAAATGATGAACAAGATAGAAGCAAAAGATATATCATTTATAAGAAGATTTTTTTATTTTTATACACTCAACCTTCTATTTTCATTCATCTTTCTTGCTCCTTGTAGTAGCAATTAATCAATCCTTCAATCAAGGGGGAAAAATAATTGTGCAATTAACCTTCTTTTTGTATTTGTATTTTCCTTCTCCTTCTAATAGCAATTAATCAATCCTTCAATTACTACGATAACACTAACATTTAATATGCATTGATTTTTGGCTAAAAATACTTTGGTCATAGTTTGCTTTAGCTTTCATGATGAAAAATAAAAAATTATATGTTTCTTTCCTTTCTTCTTTCACAAAAGTTTTGCGTCAAACTTCAAACCATAGACTCTAATGTTCGAAAGCATAAATCCTTGTTTTTCTAAACCTAAGAATTTGATGGTGACAATCAATCTCATCAATTTGCATTCAAGGATTTTTAATATTCATGAAATGTTTATGTCAAGATATTGAAACAAAGCTTGAGCAATGTAAAAAATTCACCTCTTAATAAAACATTTGTCACAATGCCCATTTGTTGCAAAAAAATGTGAAAAAATGTGACTCTAGGCTTGTAAGTAGGTATGAATGACACAAACATACGTTCAAAATGATTGCAAGAAGTTCTTTTTACAAATTAAAACTTAAGGTCCTCCACATTGGTCCTACACTCCATACCACTTGAATTATCCCCATTACACTTTCAAACAATACAAGTCCTTCTAAACTAGACCGACCTTTCCCCTACATCTTGTACATGTGAATGATAAAATATGTATTCAAAACTAATTATGTGTAAGTAAAGATCCCAAGTTTATGGCCTAACCCTAGGACCTCTATTTCAGTAAAATTGAAGTTATCATGGGAATTTCAACACTATGGTTTTCAAGTTACAAGTTACAACCCATAAACCTTTCATTAGTGACCTACTCATTATATCAAGGCACCACCTTGGGCTTTCATTGGTGCAATGATTTTTTAACCCTTCATTATTTGGATGAACATTTTACAAGCATTCTTTCCAATGGATGAAAAGAAAGTATCTTGATTTTCATGAGGATGATTATGTTTTGGTAAGGGGTGCATGTGAGGCCATTGGTTACCGCACATAGTCTTGAGACATCCATGCCTCTATTATTTCAGTAATTGACACCTTTTCCTTGTTGTTGGTTATTTAGTTCACAACCCTAAACATGTGTAGATCTCCTTCAAGGTCTGTTTATTGTTTATTGTTTATAATTGTACGTCCGTTTGGGACCAGAAAGTCCATTAGACAAAAGGTAGATCATGGAGGAGAGATAGTCCTCTGGTATTGGCATCATGCCACAAACTTGGTCAGGGCGACTATGTTCGTAATTTTCATGAGCTCAACAAAGTGCTAATGTGGGTGAGGCGTAAGGCCGAACAAAAGTGTTCCCTAACTTTTTGTGTATTTGGATAGACAAGGAGCAAGTGTTCTTCATCCTCAACTTTCCCCAAGTCATAGCCCCAACAAAGCCTCTTTGCATATGGCACGCCCTTCCACGCACTTAACAAAACCTTAAGCTATGTGTTGCCACACTGAAACCAAACCAGAGCTTTTCGTAACTGAACACAGCTAATGTCACACAAGTAATTTTCACTTTCGTACGACATACCCTTGAAGCGCAAATATCTTATTTGCACGTTGGTCCCGATCTTGTGGTTGGTAAAAAGTTTTTCAATGAAAGCATGCCGCATATTATCTTTCACCCTTTTTAGATTCAACATTGTGTGGGGAAAACCTAGGGCGGGTGGGGCCTCAGCCTCCTAGTTGGTTGGGCCTCCCGTCGCAAATCTAGCACCAAGCTGCACTAGTTGTAGTGCGGCTAGCTTAACCATTTGATCTCCCACCCATGCGTGTTGCACCAAAGTACTTGGCTTTCAACCCAGTCTTTCGCCCTTGTTAGACGAGTCGGATGTATGTGCTTTGTTCTAGGAGCCATTCCCAATGGTGGTTGAATAGCCCCGCTTATAGTGCGTAGGCCGTTGTAGGTTGAGGTGCCATTTCCGACGACGATTGAATCGGAGGTAAAAACCTGCCACCTCTTAGGGCTGATTCTTGAGTAGCCATTTTTTCACACATCTAGCCCAACATTTCTTTCCCGTAATAAACATAGCGAGTTGGGGTTCCCATGCCTTTCTCAATATGCGGTCTTTAGTGAATGTGCTCACAAGTTATAATATAACAACAATCGTCCCCATGCAAAGTGTTGAAAGGGGAACTTGCCAAATTTTGCCAACACGATGGACGTGCTAGTTGTTTTTCACATCCTAAGCAAGGACTTGAGGAACCTTCGGTACACTACTTCAATAGCTTTTATTTTCTTGGAATCCACCCAAACCTCACAAGCATAACTTGTTATGGAACGCACCAATGTGTTGAAGAGGTCACAACATATTTTAACATCCATAATATGTAGCTTCGCACAACAACGGTTTAGTGCGAATAGCGAATGCATGTTGTCAGACACTCCACTACATTGTCCAGGTTTGAGGTGGTCTCGAGCAAGATCCCTAGGTATTTGAAGGTTTGCACACATTCAATAATATCACCTTCAAACACAAATTCTTGGCATGGGTCAACAGAATTGAACACCATGACTTTTGTTTTTTTCACATTCACCCTAAGCCCACGTTGAACACAAAACTGTTGGAGTGTGTTAACTGTTGTTGCAGTCCTACCTCTAATTTTGATATTAAAGTGAGGTCATTTGCAAAAAGCAATAGGCATACGTGCAAGTTTGTTAGGGTTGGTGCATTGCATTCTTTGCCGTCCAAGTGCCTTTCCAGGGCATCCAAATATAGCCCAAACAACAAAGGGCTGAGAGGACAACCTTACTTCACACCTTGTTGGCACCTAAAGCTGGATGTGACACCTTCACTTGGGTGGTTGATGCATACGGTATCCTTGGCATACATTGCTTGCAGGCATCGAAAGAAGCATCCCTTCACCCTGAGGCCATCCAACACTTGCCACAACATTTCACATGGCACATTATCGAACACCTTTTTGAAGTCCACAAAACAACAATAAAGTGGTTTTTTTTTTGCCTTGTTTTGTTCTTTCAGAGTCCACAATATGAAAAGTTGGTCAATAGTGTGGTAATCATTATGAAACCCAGCTTGACCCTTGGCACACAGCCCATGTTATTCGGCCCACTTGATTAGCCTTTTATCAAAAATCATAATGAATAACTTTGCTAGGATAGGCCCAACCATTATCCCCTTGTAGTTGTCAAATTCGGAGGCATCACCCCCTTTAAAAAACACATGGACCACCCCAATGGAAAGGGTTTTTGGAAAGCCCTTTGCTAGAAAGCAATTGAATGCTGTCAATAGTGGCATGTGTAGCAACTTTCTTACATCCAAATGAACTTAGCTTTCATACCATCCAAACTAGCAACCTTATTCCTTCGTACATATATTTGATGAAACACATGAAATAAGTTCTTTTTTTCCTTTTTGGTATGTTATGAAATATTGAAAGAACGTTTTTATTTACATTAAGTATATATTTGAAAATGTTGATCGCATATTTGACTAGTGTGGCCTGTGCCGTTGGCCCAAGGTTTACCACGTCCTCCACTGATTTTTCCTTCCAAAACCTGGTTTTTTGGGAATTTGTTTGAATTTTCAGCAACAGAAATCACTTAAAAATCAATATCTCCCACATTCTGGATCCAAATCATACCAAATAAATTCCATTAATTCCTGCTCATCAAGATCTTTCCAACAACACCATAGGCACATTCCAATTCCTCCTAGTTTTTCAGCTACGATTTAATTTAATTTGATTTTCAGTGAAGAAATCATTCAATATTCAAGAACTTTTGCACCGCAAGTCCGAACGTCATGGAACCAAGCCCATGCACCCCTCCTCCTTCGAGAGCTCTCCAACGACACCAAGAACACGATTCGGTGATCCCGGTTCGGTGATCGCATAACTAAAAAAACAAAACAAAACAAACTACCTTCCTTCATAGATAGATGTGCTAAGCAAAAATGTTGAGTCTTTACAAAATGTGTAAGAAGAGCCCCCCTAGAAATGGAAGACGAGCTTGTTTGTCAAGAGGGAAGTCTTATAGAATTTAACGTGCCTTCCTAATACATTGCAAAATCTCTAACAAGTAATTTCAAACTCTTTAGTATCGGTTTTTGTTGTCTCGATATTGTCGAGAGTTTGAATGAACTTGTCGATTACAACTCATGTGATCGTCATCTCATCTGTTTCACCATGTGCTTCAGATCGGCATGAAATTCTGCATGAGATTGTTTGTTCGTTGTAGAAAAGTTTATTTTCATTTTTTAAAAAAATTGGGAGGTAATGGGTGGGTGGGTGATTACTAGAGGCAAAAAGTGGAGAAGAAGCGGCTGGCAGAGGAAGCAAAAGCTGCGGAAATGAAGAGATGTGAAGAACAGCGGGCTCAACAAGTGATCTACAATGCTCAGGTTCTTCCAGTCACCCTTGCTTTGATACTCTTTTTTCTCTCTCACAACAACAAATCCGTGTGAAAAAACGTTGGAAGATTGAAACCGGTTCAATGCTTTCATTTGTACAGGTGACAGCAGAGAAGATCATTGTGAAGGCAAAGGAGGAAGCCTTAATGATTACAGCTAAAGCGAACGAGGAGGCACAAAACTCCATAGCTGATGCAACCA
This sequence comes from Sphagnum tenellum, assembly GCA_963921925.1. Taxonomy (NCBI): domain Eukaryota; kingdom Viridiplantae; phylum Streptophyta; class Sphagnopsida; order Sphagnales; family Sphagnaceae; genus Sphagnum; species Sphagnum tenellum. The sequence continues at coordinate 15,632,797 of OY998143.1, read as the reverse complement.
TGGAAACAGAGCGGGTAAGTGGATTCTCTGTCTAACAAACCACGGTTTTTTGCAACCCTAAACCCTTAAAGCCCTAAAAATGATGTAGGGTTTGGGGTTTATTCACAACAAACCTTGAAAAGCATCATGGGTCATTTTGAAAATCAGATTCCACTCTTCTTCTATATCATTAATTTGTAGTCTTGAGGCTTTGATGCTGAATTGAAATTTGTGGAAGCTTTTGAACTTTGCCAGAGAACAAAAGCTTGGTGCCTAATTTCATTAGATGACATTTGGTCATGTGTGGGTGACAGATGAAGGCAGAAATAGAGGAAAGAAAAAAACAAGAGATTGCTGAACTAGAAGATCGAGTGCAAAAATTGATAGCTATGGGTCAGCTACCAACAACTGAAGAGCACTGTTAATATCCCTTGTGAAAGTCTCACCTGCCATCATGAGTGAAGCTTTTCCATCTCTAGATCCACATGTCCAAGGTGAGCTCACTCACTCCTGCCATCACATTTCCACTTCTAGATCATTTCCAAGGTGAGCCTGACCAGGCTGCCATCATGAGTGACCCTAATTTCCATCTGTGGATCATGTCCAAGGTGAGCCCACACAGGCTGCCATCATGAGCAAATCTTTTCCATAGACTCTGGTCATGTCCAAGGTAATGAGCTTGCATATAAGAGACAGCAGCTTCATGCCTGCCATATCCAGACCTGTGTCCAAGGGGACTTCCAAGTGTAGGATGTAGATATTTGGTGATTGATATCCCTGAAGTTGGAAAGAATGAGTTTTTCATACTGGTAATTAGGCTTGTGGAAAACATGAGAAAGTGTCCATTTGTAGTTTCTCAGGCTATGGCACATTCACAATAATAGAAACCAGAATGGTTTGTTGCAGTGCTCCTTCGGTCCCAAAATCATTTTTTGTGTAGGTCCACAGTGCAAAGCATTGTGAAAGCTTTGTACAGAAGATCTTCTCAGTAGCATTATGAGATGTGAAATATAATGAGACTTACTTTGCGGGAAATGTGTATCAGTTGATTGTGACACTTGTAGGGTTGATGTGTGGATTACACTTGCATAAATGCATGGAATCCCCAGTCACACACTTTGCAGTCCCATATGATCAGCTATGTTCGGTTAATTGGCTCATCACTAACACACCTCAACTATTCATAGTACCCAGCACTGTTGAGGTGGCAACCTAGTCCATAGAACTTCTGACTTTTCTGCTCCCATGATTCTTCTCCCAAAAAGTCCCAAATTTAACAATGATGTTCCTATAGTAGTAACTACAACGTTCTTATATTTACCTGTAGTGCTTCATGCAACATGCCGTGAAATTGAAGTGAGCTTGTCTTCACAACTTCCTTCCATTCATGCTTCTCTCCTTGTATCAACAACATACTGAAGGTGCTCTCATACATGTTACCAAAGTTGCCAATGAGAACCCCCACAAAACCTCTCAATTCCTACTACCATTCACAACATTTGAAATGCCACCCCCTACTTTGTTCCTATTGATGTTAACAAAGTCATCAAGTGACAGTCTTCTTCAACCACCAGGTGTATGTATACCCACTCTTTATGTATTGTCAAACTTGGGTTGAGGGTGATCAGAAGATGTCATAATACATTTTCTTATCCATGTGTCCTTATCCAATACTGGGCAGCAAGAATAGCTGAGGAACAACACATTGGGGGTGGTACTATACCACCACCCCCACTTAGAAAGGGTAAAGATAGAGTTTCAAAGGACTAGAGTAATACATCCTGTGAGAGTCTCCCTCTGCAACCACGTATGACCCAGAACAACTGGCCTTTAGATCCCGCATGCAGATAGTGCTACTGCTTCCAGTAAGCCATCAAAGCAGCAGTGCTTGCATTGCATGAAGCTCCACACATATGAGTCCAGCAAGTAGAATGAAAGACATATCATTGCAGCTGTTTCTGTCAGCATGTGCACCGTTGCAAGCACCAGGGTGATGCATACACACAGCATCTCTGGGGAATCCCCACTTTTAACAAGGGTTCTCATCCAGTTTCCATAAGTCATGTAGGTTAACATCTCTGCTGTCTGCACAACCAAGCCCATAGTGAATAAGGACTGTAAAGATCTCTACAACAAGATGTGTGGGCTCCATGACACCTTGACCAGACTCAGGATCTAAAATGCACCAAAAGAAAAAACACTGCTCAGGACACATGCATGGGTAGTAGCTCTCCTGTACTGGTAGATACGTTGGAAAACGTTCAAGAGTCAAAACTTAGCAACAGGACTGCTTCTGCTGAAGTGAGTACACCAACATATACGACTGGTAAAGACAGGAAGGTTCACACCACAGGCTGATCTGTTGCTCCTGTTCAGCAAAGGACAGCTCAAAACATCTATCTTACAGACTGGTGAGACAATCTTGAAAAAACAAAATGTCATTCTCATTCTAATTTCTACAAGATAACATGTCTTGCAATTGAGGTTCTAAACAGCCCACAAGATGTTGTGATGTCTATCACATTCTTTTCAACCAGAATGACTGGTCACTTCCTTAACAAAAGGAAGCTCTAATGAGTTGGCAGATACTAGGGAATAAGAAACTATTGTGCAGCTTCAATGGTCACTCTTGACAAACTGGCAAATCAACTAACTTATGGCAGGTAAATAGCAAGGAACTTTTGAGGCAATTTTGCTGATTCCACTCTGCTGCCTACCTTTTGCCATGAATCTACTCAAGTCCTCTTTTCAGTCTTGTAATCTCCTCCTGTAAATGGGCATTTTCCTGCAAGAATGACAAACATAGACAGCACTTCTTCACCTGTGTACATACCAAATCTTGAATTAACTCTGACGTTCTCACCAAACCTTCCAAACCATGAACTCTGTATGTACATGTAATCACCATCTCAATTCATCAATTCTCAGCAGTGGTGGAGGTCAATATAAAATGTTAACCCATGTACTGAGTCTCTGTCACAAGACCAGCAGTAACAGGAAGAGTTGGGAGAACCCATGCCACATGAAGCTTGTTAATGCCCTTCATATTATTGTAGAGTGAATATGATTCAACCATGGAGGATAAAGAACAGAGAATTACCTCCAGCAATGTCCTCTTCTCGCTCTCCGCAGCCTTCCTATCCAATGTGCAGTTCTGCAGTTGCTGTTCAACCTGCACCTACCCAAAGTATTCTTAGACTAAGTTCAAACTCAAGGAATTCAGAGACTGACCATGGAAAAGAATAGCAGCCTTTATAACATCACAATTTACTGACTTTACAGGGGTACAGGACCGTCAATAATAGCTCAAATGCAAAACCCAATAGTGGTGTCATCCACAAGAACAACAGCAAACTATCAATCAGCCAGTGCTGCTAAGTCAAGGAACCATTCAGCCTTCATTTCTTTGCTGGTTAAAGGTTATGTTGGCCAAAACTCTTCATACCAAGTCAAAATTGAGCCAAAGTACACTCTGCATCCATATTTTGGACTTGATACCTTCATCTCAGGGTAACGTACGAATGTGTGACATATTCATGCATGATAGATATGTTGGTGGGGTGATAACTTACAGCAGCCAGTCTCTGGAGAATCTCAAGAACTTTACCGTTCTCATCGTCATACTTCTTTCTCCAGTCTGCTGCTTCATCCATTGAAGATGCCCACATTTTCTCAAAGTGCCCCCTGCAGACAATCATGCCTACACACAAGCTGTCAACATAAAAAGAAAGAACAGACATAATTTGGAATGGTCCATAATCCTCCAGGCCCCCTGTACTGCACCGCCTATCATATTATCACTATCTACAGGCTCTTCCTTCCCACTCTCCAGTTTTAACTCCATGTGCTGAGATGAGGTATTGAACAGAGATCAAACACAATCAGAGTCCTGATTTCTGCATTAGTGCAAATTCATGCCATGATTCTGCCCCCCAAACTCAGTTCCATGAAGATTAGAATGACAAATGCATATGTTCCGATGCTAAATTCACTCTTTGTGAAAACTTGGATCAAAATTCTAATAGTGTGTCTTCAACTATCTGCTTGATTGCTCCTTACTAAGCAACTTGCCTTCTTCTCAAACATGTGCACATTCAAAAGAGGTGTACATTCTCATGTGCAAATTCTCACAGCCAAAAGGGAATGTTTGGCTGTGAGAGGTGTGACCAACTTGGTTGCTGAAGCCTTCCCCACCAAAGAAAGCATGTGAAATATACATGGCCAATCCATCATACCTCAGTTGACTACTGTAAGAAACAACCTTGCATGCACCAGATGGGTGATCTAATTTGAGCCCTAATTGAGCCATCTATGCTTCCTACTGATGGAGATTAGCTGATGGACATCACTTGCGCATTGCCACTTTCTATAGCTCTCAACTCTAGACCAAGTTGGCTCATAAAACCCTAATTCCTGCAGGTACCTAAACCCCAGAAGAAACCTGCTGCAAATGCTCTGACATCAATCAATTGCCTGCCAACCAACCCTAACAGAATGTCTCTGATTTCATATGTAGTATAGATGGGTGACCTGATTTGAGCCCTAATTGGAGGAGGCTATGCTTCCTACTGATGAAGATTAGCTGATGGACATCATTTGTGCTTTGCCACTTTCCATAGCTCTCAACTCTAGACAAAGTTGGCTCTTAAACCCTAATTCCTGCAAGTACCTAAACCCTAGAAGAAACCTGCTGCAAATGGTCTGACATCAATCAATTGCCTGCCAACCAACCCTGACAAAATGTCTCTTGTGTAGTATCTAGTATCCTACTTACTCACTCAATGACCAATGGCTCTTTCAGGTGGCAGCAGCAGCTTTCAACGACCAAAAGGAGTGCACACAATTCTTGTAGCCAAAGGCACTTCTGGGGCCATACATATATACATATCTGAAAGGAAACACGTGGCCTGATACATAATGGCTCTGCCCTTTAAATGACATCCATTAAGATGATAAATATTCAACAGAACAAATTCGAAACACATGGTGCTCAGCATGGTGAAGCCGAAGTGGATCCTTCAGTGAAGCTGGAAATGTTTTGACAGTGGACTCCACATGACCCTAGAACATAGCAATACCAAGCTTTTGGCTGGTTTAAATGGCATCCATAAGGATGATAAATATTCAACATAATAAATTGGAAACACATGGTGCTTAGTACGGTGAAGCTCAAGTGGATCCTTCAATAATCCCAGAAATGTTTCTATAGTGGACTCCATATTACCCTAGAAGGTAGGGATAGGAAGCTTTGCTTTTGGCCCGTTTGTAGGTGCATCACACTGTCTCTACCCTGAAGGACAGAGCCCAAGCAACGAATTCATCAAAAGAAAGAGTAATAATTTGCATGGGAGAGCGGGGCGAGAGAAGTTGGCAAACTAACTTATTTCGTTGTGCCCGCATCAGGCTGCTTTGCGTGGTCCAGAACTTCTGGTAAAGCGGCACTCCCGCCAGCATGACCATACACATGAGCAAGCACAGGCTCCCAATCCGCGGCCGCGCCATGGCTTCGTTTTTTCTTGCCTGAACAAACGAAGGAAGCTCCTCACAGGAACGAAGCAGCAACACGCGTGGCCTGAGTGCTCACAGAACTTCAACCAGGGTTTGTTGGCCTTGAAACCCTAGAAAGGCAAGAAGGGATATCGTTGTGTGTAGATTCATTATAGAGTGTAATAGTAGCTTAAGGGATTTTGGCCCCCCCTTAGGTAATAATAATAAAAGGTCTATTTATTTTTATATAAGGATTTTTTAAACATGATATTTTGGCTTGTGTTATCATGTTTCAAAAATCCTCATATAAAAATAAATAGACCTATTAAGTAGGTAAATAATAATAGGTCTATTTATTTTTATATGAGGATTTTTGGACCATTATATTTTGGCTACAGGTTAGAGATGAAAGTAGATTTTTAAAAAAAAATTTAGAATCCTGTTTTGTTTTGGCGACTTCCCTCAGGAGCCTACTGTCTAAATATGGCGGCTTCAGAATTTCTTTCCTCAAAATGTGGCGAGTTTGGTGCAATTTTTCCAAAAATAATTTAATAAAAAAAAAAATCCCTTTTTGCACTGTATTTTGTTTTCTGTCGCCACAATGCCAAATTTCTTTCCTCGAAAAATGTGGTGACTTTGGTACTTTTTTTTGTCCAAAAGCAATGTTTTGTACCCTTTGCATTGGAATTTTTTTCCTTCTTGTTTCGCCAAAAGAAGATTTGCCAAAATTTCATTGTTCAAAAGGGGTACAAAGAAAGTTTTGCCAAAAAAAAAACATTGCTCTGAAGTATTTTGCTTCTAGGGATTTTTTTTTGCAACCAAAATGGTGATCATCCATACAAAGATGTAGAAAATTTAGTGATGATTGTCACTAGGAAGATTTAGCCAAATCTGGCACAACATTTTAATTCTCCTATATTTCTAGCTACTTATTGGAACCAAATACAATGATTTACTGATTTTTGATTTTTTTTTTGGCCTTGTAGTGGCAACTAAAAACCCAAAAATTGCCTTCATTTTCTAATTTTTTCAAAAACAAATTTGCCGTCCAACAAAAATTTGCCAATAAAAAAAAAGTTCTCTCAAAAGGCAAGAACTAAACAAGAGCACCAATTTAAATGCGATTTAAGCTTGATGTTTTGCATGACAAACACCCAATTAAAAAATGTTTATTTGAAATTGATTTTATTGTACCTACCATGTGAAAACATGTAAGTATGTGGTGCAAAGGTTTAAATTTTCTTTTTCAAATATTAGGGTTTGGGTTCAAATCTTGGGTTCAATTTTTTTTTTCCTAGCAACTATCTTCTTATGTCAATGATTTTCTTGGATGAACTCTTCTTTGGGTTGTTGATGTGATGAAGGAGGTGATACTTGGGATACTTTGACGATATACTTTGGCCCCCCCTTCCCTTGATGAAGCTATCTTTTTTTTAACAATCATTTTTCCATTGGATAGTTATGTTCCATGAGTTGCAAACCTTTGCATATTCAAAGTGTATTTTAAGTATTCCAAGGTGTATGGATTTATAATGATGTATAATATATATTTTACTCAATAATATATGGGTGAATATTAAAACATGTGTATATGAGGAGCCATGTATAATATTTTTATTTTTTATAAAAATTATTATTATTATTCAATCATAAAAGCAATTTCCTCCAAGGGGAAAGGCATCATGTTCCTATGAAAAGCCATGTCCTTGGGAAAAAGGGACTAAAATCCCCCGAGAAGAAAGAGATTATGTTCCCTTAACTAGGGAACAAATTCCTGAATGTTTGAGTCAAAATTATAGGGGATAAAATTTGTCCAAATAAAATGTTAATAAAATCATATTTATCTAATTAATGTATATTAAATATCAGTAATAAATATGCAAACTAATTATGTTAGTAATTTAACTAATTAATATTTAACATGAAAAATGAATAATTGTATATATATATTATTATTATTACTGTTGCTTTCTCCATGGAACAAAATTGCCCCAAGGAACAAATTTTCAAAGGGAGGAAGGGACTAAGTTATTTATCCCCTTGGCGGGAAGGGAATTAAGTTGCCTTAGGGAGAAGGGGACTAAATTCCCCCTTGGAGTAAATTCCTAAATGTTTGAGCTAAATTATAGGGGCTAAAATTTGTCCAAATCAAACATTCTTTATACCATTGAAAATCTTTTATAGTGTAGATATTTAAAATGATATTGAAATTGAAATTTGAATGTATGAACTAAAAGTTGTGATGAAAAGAAAAGCGCAAGGGTCAAATTTCCCCTGGGAACAAGTTATTGAATGTTTGAATTGAAGTTTCAAGGGATAAAACTTGTTCAATTGAATGTTCTTTACACCATTGGAAAGCTTTCAAAGAGTAAATATTTAAAATGAACTTGCAATTTCAATTTGAAAGTATGAACTAGAAGTTATGATGAAAAGAAAAGTTAAGGGTGAAATTTTCCCTTCTCCCCATGGAGCACCCATGGAGCAAGGGATTTGACCCCATCTTTTCTTTTTGTCAAAACTTTTCGCTTATACCTTCAAATTGAGAATCCAATATCATTTTAGACATCCATGTTTTGAGAGCTTTCCAATGGTATAAGGAACATTTGATTTGGAAAATTTTACCCCCTATAATTTTGATTCAAATATTTAAAAACTTGTTCCCCAGGGGAAATTTGACCCTTATCTTTTCTTTTCATCGTAACTTTTAGCTGGACCTTCAAATTGAGAATGCAAGTTCATTTTAGATATATGTTCTTTGAGAAATTTTCAATAATATAAAAAAATTTGATTTGAACAAGTTTTACCTTTTATAATTTTGATTCAAACATTCAAGAACTTGTTCCCCAACTTTTATTTTCACCATAACTTTTAGCTTGTATCTTCAAATTGAAAATCCAATATCATTTTTAATATCTATGCTTTGAAAGCTTTCCAATGATTTGAAAAACATTTGATTTGGACAAATTTTACCCCCTATATTTTTATTCAAACATTCAAAAATTTGCTCCAAGGGGAAATTTGGAACCTTAGCTCTTCTTTTCATCATAACTTTAGCTCATACCTTTTTCCCTAATGGAATTTAGTCCCCTTCTCCCCAAAGAACTTAACCCCTTTTCCCCAATGTCACATTATCCCCTTCTTTATAGGGGAAAAAGTAACTTAGTTCCTATTCCTTCGTGAAAAATTACTCCTTGGGGCAACTTAGTCCCTTTTCCCCTTCTCTAACATTAATAATAATATTATTATATAAAATTATTCATTATTCATTTTAAATATTAAATAATTAATTACTAACATATATATAGTTTGAATGTTTATTAATGAAATGATATAACTTTATAATTCAAAATGTAGGCCATGTGGGATGAGCCAATTAAAAACCTTAACCCAAAAAAATTAAATAGTTTAGGTACCTACCCCTTAGCTACTTACATCCCTAACCAACCTATCCACCTAACTATTTATATGTATCTACCTAAATAAGTAGGTAGGTAGGTGTTTAGTTTAAATAAATAGGTAGGTAGGTCTTACCTACCTACATAGTTCAACCTACTTACGTACTTATCTAGTTAAAAGGTTTTGGAAATTTTTAATTAATATGCCACATGGCACAATCTAAAACCATCCAAACATAGATTATTTTAGAATTTCAAAAAAATATTAATATTTAAAAAATTTAATTAATGACATGTGGCAACATATGATAAGAGCACAAGGTTGACCAAATTAGTTACAAACTAGTTGCAAACAACAATATATATATGGTGGGTCAATAGATTAACATGTATTTTGTTCATTTTGTTTTCCATCCATGAATGGTTGTCACTTGTAACTAATGTTGTTTATGACTTGTCCAACATAACTAAAGGAAATTTAGTTGCAAATGTGATTGGTGACTAAAATCTAGTTGTAGAAACCAATTGTAAAAACCCAATTTTTAAATGCACACTACACTCACCCAAAAAGGGAAGATGAAATTCCATTTTTATGGTCCAAATCTAATGGTTTTTCAAAAAAAACATTTAAATGATGTTGAAGTTCACATGTTTTTTCCATTTCCAAATTCATACCACCATAATTTGATTTTTTTTTGAAAACTCTAAAAATATAGGCCTTGAAAAAATCAATTTAAATATTGAAATGTACTTTACAAATTTGAAATTTTCATTTTAAACCTTAAATGTTTTTGAGAGACTTTTTCTTGCTTGATTTTTTCATATAAGTGTTATGATACTTCAATGTGTGGTGGTGAAAAGTTATACGCTTAGTTTCCAATTCCACTAGAAGAAAAAAGTCCATAATGATAATTTGTTTGGGGTAGTTTGGATTATGACATTGGATGTAACATCCTTTGTAAAGTCCACCTTGAATTGAACATTAATCCTTTTGCTAAATTTTTTTGAGTTTGAAAGATTAGAATGTAGGTTTAAATTTTTCATCTCACTTTTACCAAGTTTCTCAAATAGTTTGAATACAATGTAACAATATTTGATTCATTAAAAAAAATTGCCACTTTGACTTCCATAAAAGTCCACTATAGTGTGCTTTTACCCAATTTTCTTCTAATGTGACAATCTACCAAATACCTCATAATTCCATAGCCTTTGATTGATGTGCATGCAAACAACATTCAAAATTGTTTTTTGGTGAACATGAAAATTGTAATACAACAAAATTGTCCAAGCATTATTGAAGTTGGAAACTATGACAAGAAACACACATTTAAAAGGTAGCGAGAAAAAAAAAGAAAAAAGGAAAACAAACAAATGATATTGCAAATGAAATGAGATTAATCAAGGAACCTAGATAGCCCAATTGGGAGCATCAAGAAGTTGTATATCCCTAGTTCAAACAACAAAAGATGAACATATAACTTCATTGGACATGGTGGATTCCATGGATTACTTTGAAACTGTAATCTTCAAATGGAAAAACACAATTGCAATTGTGATGGGATTTAACCAAAACACACATATAAGGAATAGGCCCACCTATAAGGAAAAATGGGTTATCATCTTTGGGCATATTCATGGTTAGGCTACCAAAAAGGATGGTTTAATGAAAAATAAGATTACAAAGGATTATTTTGGGTTTTTACTGCATTTTTTATTAATGATTACAATGCATTGGTGTATGATTATAACTAAAATGATTTTATGTTAATTTAATAAAAAATCCTATGAATAGAGTGGATACAACATAGATGTCCTTTTGAGTTTTTTTAAATAATTTGATTCCTTGTTTCAACTACAATTTTAATTTTCATAGAATTAAAAGAATGTGTTAAATAGTGAAATTGGCTTCAATTTTCTCTCATAAATAAGTAATGCATACGTCCATGTTTAGAAATGTTCATATAATGCATTTGATTAAATAATATATGATATAAATTTTTGAAGGCCACATAATGCATTTTGAAAAGGCTGCAAGGGAAATGATTCCATTTTTGGCCATTGGGTTGATCTATTATATTCACTAGGCTTAAAATTTGAGGCCCCAAGTGTTGGCAACATGTGCAAAAAAATTTCATTCAAGAAAACATGTCAAGTTGGCAATAAAAACTTACGTATTCATCTTTTGCATTTTTAGTTTTTACCTTGAAATATTTGTGCATTAATCACATATGCATATGAAAATCACCACCATCATGCAAATGATCAAAAATTGAATTATCCAATATTTGTCACTTAAATTTATTCCATGTAGATTTTATATTTGGAAGATAGAAAAACAAATTCCTTTAATCTTATGTCTAAAAAGTGGCCTGTTAACCATGAATAAGCCCCTTGGGGTGTGTGTAGTCTAAGGTGCCTCATTTTCAACGGATGCTCCACTCCTTGAAAGTCCATAGGATAGTGTTGAAATGACAATCTATTTTGATATCATTAATTTAGTAGGGGATTACACCGTCATTAATGAACTAAAAGCCCATATGAAAATAAGTCATTCTAGACAATTTTTTAATGTACATGTTAAAAACATAAAAACTGAAATCCACCCAAAAATGATTATTATGTGGACTTATAAAAATATGGCTCAATTTAAACCATTCAAAAGTCCATAATTGTATTTTGGTTAAAAAAATTTCAGCAATTTTTTTGCAAATATGTTCTTTTTGTTTTAACATATCATATATTGAGTCCATATAATATATCCTAAATAAATTTCATAGACAAAAATGCATATATATATAAAAGCACAAATAGTAAACCAATCTATATTTTTCAACTTCAAAAGTCCACTATTATATAGTTGGTGTATGTATGTTGCAATGTTTTTGAATAGATGTCTTTTTCTTCAAGTTGACAATCTAAATCTAAGCACAAATTTGAATTAAAAAAAAAATTATGCCATGTTAATAACATGTAAATGCACACAATTCTCAAAACACTAAATTGTAACACAAAAAGTGAACCACCCTACCTTGCAACCATCCCCAAGTGGACATTACTAGAAAAAAACAGAAAATATGTGAATAAAACAACAAGTTTACATGAAACTAATGATTTACTTTTCTTTTAGGTGAATTATCGATGCAGCTTGTATATGTGTCTTTTGTGCATAAATGATACACAATGAGATGTATAGAATCGAGTAATAGAATTGTTGCAAAGATTATATTGAACATTTTTTGATCCAAAGACTTGATCAAATATATTTCAGAGTTTGAGTATTGTTTTTCTGGTTTTAAAAATGAAATAGATCATCATAACATGCTATTTAGTGGATTTCTTCACAACTAAACCATGTGCTTGTGCACATATGTGGATGAGGATGGGGTAAAAACTAAATTGTGCACTATATATGTGTTAAACATTAATGGAGGGTTGTTGTTGGACATGCTTTGATACTTGCAAAGTTCATAATGGGAGCTTTAAGTGTTGGAGGACTTCACACCAAACTCCCTTGAACTGAAATGTGTCTGTTGTGTAGTTGGATCCTTTCAATTGCATTGCCATGGAGCTGCCAATTGCACCTAGCCTATCTTTAAGCTTTTCTATGTTTATGAGGAATTTTTTGATTTTTTTTTTCACATTTCATTAATATCCCTATGGTTAGAAGTGAACCAATATCCATCTAAACAATTCAAACAATTTATAGGATTTCATAAATTATGTGGCAAAATAAGAAGATTGTTGATATCGCAATATGTGGACATGCACAAATTCTAGACAAATGAGTTCCAAAATGTCAGTTGGATGGTGTTTGCAACTAGTGTGAACCTGGCCATGAGTATCCTCCTACCAATTTGAGTATATTGTTTTCATTGGGTAACGATTTTGTTTTTTGGAAATTTATTTACCCATCTGGTAAGGTTATGTTAACATTTAAACTTTTCCATCAGGTTAAGGTCTAGGTATACCAAAAAAAAAAAAAAAACATTTGGCAGATGGGTAGGATAGTGGACCTCCGTATCATATACCCCTTTTTGGAGCAAAAAATGAAGGAAAATGTCCACGTTTTGAAATTTTACAAATAACTTTCAGAGGTCAAATATAATGTCACAATACAATAATCAAATATTAGGATCAAACATGCCTATGATTGAAGACTTAATCTATCAAAGGATAATTTAGCATCATGGTCAATGCTTGGTTGGTGATGGAGCCTAAAAGAAATTTGTAGCTCATCTTTGGGTGATTTTATAAGTTTTTGAATCATCTAATTTTATTAAGTACCATGAAAGTTATGGCCCTCCAAAGTATGGAGGTCTTCCATTTGAAATATATCCTTATCACACATGCCTATTGCTCCTAGCACATGTGCTTTTAGTACATGGTAACAATCCTCAATTTTATATCATATGGTTTGCCCAAAGTTTCACCTTCCCACTTGTATAAAGAAGAGACTTTTCATTCTTACAAATATAACTTATATTTTGGAGAGCTTCCAAAGTTTCCAAAAAAGAAAAAATCTTTTGTGATGAGCCAATCAAATTGGTTAATTGCCAAAAAAAAAAAAAAAAAAAACAATGATCTTGGGAAGTATCTCATTAATTAAAAAAACTAACAAACTTTATGGTTTAAAGCATGTTTACCCTTTTTTTTAAAACCCAGATACCAAAATATATACAACTATGGGTACAAGTAATTTTACATATATTCAAGGTTGTGAATAAGGTATAATTTTGTAAAGTTTACATACCCTTGCATATACACTTCTTGAGGGTATGTTGATTTGAAGGAAATTAAGTTAGATTAAATAATATACTTTATTTGTACTTGGTGGGTAGATCCGAGTAAATGATACCCACACAACATTGGTATTTATCTCTACTCTAGCAGTGCCACCAAAATAGTCTCTGAAACTAACAAATGATATTAAAAATGTTTTCTAACTTAATGTTAGGTGGTTCTCACTTTTGATATTAGCATGAAGTTTTAGAAATTGTTGAGATTATCAGTTTGATTCTTTTTTTAAAAAAAAAATCAAGTTATAGAGAACCAACTCAAATATCAAGTTCTTTTTAAAAAAATTTATAAATCCGATTTTCAAATTTCAAGCTCTTGTAAATTTAAGAATAATCTATTATACCTAAGGTGGTTCTCACAACTCAATTATCAAAATTAATTTGATATCTCATCTATTCATTGCAATCAAAAAAAAATTCATGAAAAATGGAAAAAAGATATGTTCCAACAAATTTAGTAATTAGCAAGCTTATCAAATTCAACATACAAAAGCAATTTACTATCATTCATTTTTCTAGTACATCAACCTTTTTCCCCCAATGAAAGAAAGCTTGTACAAAATATGTGTTTTAAAAATTTATTCAGTGTACCTTTTGATGTGATATGGGTGTTTTTTTTGTTTTTTCCAAGGTTGTTCAAGAGTAATTTATTCATATGTATACATGTAGCGGCTTTAGTAAGGACAAGGGTAAAAATGTGTAATGATAACATAATCCTCATAGCTTGAGAGCCAAACTCAAGTAAGACCTTTGAGTTCACTTAGGTTTGAACTTTTTGAAAATTTCTAAATGCACCTAATTCTCAATTGCCAATTCTCACTCGAGTGAAAACCAACAAGCTAGTTATTGATTTGGGTATACCACCCAACATATGTGATACCCAATTGTTCTTCATGAGAACACGAACCTGAAAACCAGCTATGTATGTACTTTTGCCCTATTCATGATACCCGCCCAAAAGTTTTTTTTTAACCTACAATCAATCAACACTCAAAAGAAATTGGCATGAATGGATGCCTACCAATTTAACCATCAAGTTTTAACTTTTAACTAGCTGCAATCCTTCTGTATTCATCCATTAAAATTCAATTAAATTCTGTGGATGAACATCCATGGAATATCATTTAAAAATTTTCGATGGCTGAATGGATGAACTTTGGATTTGAGTTAAAGTTCATGATGGAATGAATATAACTGTCCAAATTTTTTATTTCATGCATTATGTTCTTCATGAACTTTCATCTAGAATAATGATATTTTTACCACCAATTTGAAAAGAATATTGAACATTCATCAATTGGTGGTAATCACACTTTCATATCATTTCTCTTTCTTGGTTTGCTTTGTTTGCTGTGGTAAGAGGCAAATAGACTTCACATTTCTATAGCATTTGGGTGGCTTGAAATGGGAACCAATTTGTGGGTGACATAAGGCTCCCTTTACATTACAGAGCCTCAACGGCCAACGACCATTGGAATATAAAATTTGTGATTTGAAGAAAAGGATCGTCATACTATAATTTCACGTTATAGAAAGCTTGAAGGTCAAAGGGATCAAGCAAATGGAGGTGGATGAAAACTTGACTTGGAATCTTACATGACAACTTATGAATAATGTTTCGTGGTCTAATGAGCTATTTCACAATAGGCCCACATATTTGAGGTGAACTTGACACAAAGAAAATTGCATATTGTTAACTAATATACCTTATTCATTTGAAGTGTTACCAATTTTATGAATTGGTTATAATACTCACCCATAGTTTTGCCCCTGCCATTAGACTAGGCCAAAAATGGCAAAGAACATAGGTATGCAAAATAAACTAAAAAATCATGTAGCCAAGAAGGTGAGGCAACATGCACTTGGGGGCCCAAGTTTTTGTTTCTTTTGGGAGGGTGAGGATGCTGGGATTTTGTTTGTTCCTATTGAGTTCTCAACATGTTCCCCAAGTTCCCAATGTGTTCCCCAGCATGTTCCCAATAGCTCCTCAATGTATCCCTTATTCTTTGCCATAGGTTCTACTATTGAAAACTTAGATATGGAGCCCCAAAAGGAGCTTGCACCCTATCTATTTTGGGACTGTCCAAAGCTTGATTTTTTACTTGTTTTTTTGACGGGCCAAACAAAAGATGCCCATCACATTAAAAAAATATTATTATTTTTTTTTGGGGTTTCTCACAATTAATTAATTAATAAATATGAGTCACAAAATATTACCATGTTAAAGTAAGTACCTACCTCAGCAAAGTCTTTTATCACATTACATTACAGTTCACAACTAGGGCTCACACATAAGTGATTTCAGAATTTTTAATATGGGAAGAAGGCCTTTTAGATGTGTTTGGAGAGCTTTCAATAAATTTTCCATGGTCACAGACTCTCATCATAGTGTAACTTGAGACCTAGCTTGTCCTTTCCAGGTTGCTCTTCTTATCAAAATTTCTGTTTCTGCATTCCTTTTTTTTATTAAATAATTTATTTATTTATTTTATTTATCTCCACCCACCAAACTGAAGAAGATGCATGATAATTATGTTTCCCATTATTTCAAGCTACCTACATAAATGCAAGCATGGAAAATGATTTCGGGTTTGAGGAGATTCTTTGAGGCCACTCACTCTCCAAATAATTTGGTATAATTTGCCAACAAACATGCTGTGGTGTCTTTTTTGATTGTGAAAAAAAGAAAAAAAGAATGATTATTTTTTTATTCTACCTTATTTGTTGCATGTTGAAGGTACAAGACACGAGGTCGAAGGCATTAAAAGAATTATTTTACCAGCAAAATGCTGCAACAACAAGCATCTATCTGTAGGTACACACTCTGTCCAATACATGGAGAACTAAACCCTAAAAAGAGTGCATTTGTGCTTCACTCTAAAAGGACCAAGCAATCAACTAAAGACTCCACAAAAGCTCCAAAAAGCTTCTTAAAAAGCTTCTCAACCTAAAGTCTCTACAGCTCCCACCTTATTATTGCATGTGTCCCCACGCCCCCGGCCCTTATGGAGATTGCATTTGAAACCATCCTTCATTTGCAACGAGATAGACATCAAAAGAGACCTTCCACCATTTCAAGAAAGAAAAGAGAGGTAAGGAGCACTTTTGTACTTTATGCTAGCGAAGGCTTGCTCCCGAGGGCCTCCCCTAATTTTCAGGCCTTACACCCTTAGGCTACCACCCCGAGGTCTTACCACAACCTCCGCCATCGTGTGTAAAGAACTTTTCAAATTTACTACTTCTACCACTAGATTTCGGATCAAGTTTCTTCATTCCATTTCACAGGTTTCAAGGGTTTTTGAGTGTTAACGAGTGGCTTGGATGTAGGATAAGTGCAACATGAAACCAACCTATTTTTGTACAAGTTGGTCAATGTGTTTGGAAATAAAGATACCATTGGTAAACTAGAAAAACTTTTTGTATTATGGAATGGTTAAGCTCCTCCAATTATGTTAGGTCAGGCACTAGGCTAGCATATTAGGGTTGGGCTCGACAACATGCCCAACACAATGGGCAAGTGCGAAACAATTTCACGACATTGAAGTTTGGGGAGCCAAACTCAACAACCTTTTAACATGAATTCTATATGAATGTATGATCATCTCTTCGCACTCTTCACACAACCTATGTTCTTTGCATAGCAATCTCTTTTTTGAATAATAATTTGATTTTCATGCAATTGTGTGTTGTTTGCATAGCAGTTTGTTTGTTGTGTAACAATTTACTCTACATGAAACCATCTTTTTTGCATAGTCCTTTGTTTTTCATGTGATCATGTGTTCATTACATAGTAATCCACTACTTACAATTGGAATTATGGTCTTCACACATTATTTGCACTCATCATCTTTTTGTCCTCCTTGCACATGTTCCATTTAGGTATGTCCATCTTTCTTTCTTTTGTTGGCATGTTTTTTATCTTCTATCCTCTTGAGTTTGTGTGTTTTTTTTTATTGCATGAAGTTCTTTAATCTTTGATCTTTTAGTTGCTTCTTGTTTTGATTGTTCATTGTCCTTCTATCAAGTATTTGCAATTGTTTGGAACTCGCCATGGATACTAAAGAATTGTTGGCTGCATTGGGAATGATTGTCCTCCTCATTTAAACATTGCAACATGTTTGGAAAGAAAACAATTCATCTTCAACAATTTTTCTTTCAACATTTAGCAATGAGAGGAAAATCTTAATATTCCTTCTATGATTGTTGTTCTGCATGATTTATGATTAACATCCAATTTGGTTATAATGGGGTCTAATTTAAGGTACTAAGTCAAGTTGTATAATACAACATGGTATTCTTTATTTCTATCAATAGAATATGATGATGAATGATGTCAAATGACACATTTTTCAACATAGGCAACAATATAAAGCATGTGATTGTAAATAAAAGCACCAAATATCATTTTGCAATCTGTTGAAAGGCTAGGAGGGACATTAGTTTAAAAAAGTAAAGAATACATGAATAAAAATATAGGGTGCAATATATTGGTTGTTCGGTAAAAATTATAAGTTAATTAATTAAAAATAAAGTAATGGATTATAATTAATATAAGGTGGCTTTAATATGTATATATTGGGAAATCAGATAATAATAGGGTGGTAAAAATAAGTTGGACAATTATCTTATACCCCCCCCCCCCCCTCCCTCTAAAATGGTCATTTGATGCATGTAAATCCCAAACTTTACAATAAAAATCCCCCTTGGGTGGGAAGGTTTGAATGCCTTTTGATCTCCAAATTGTCCCACACATATGTGATTAATGTGCAAATATTTTGATAAAAAATCAAAAATGCAAAAAATGAGTACATAAACCTTTATAGCCAACTTGACATGTTTTCTTGAATGAAAATTTCTAGCACATGTTGCCAACATTTGGGGCCACAAATTCTAAGTTTAGTGAATACAATAAATCAACCAAATGGCCAAAAAAAGGAATCATTTTCCTTGTAGCCCTTTTGGAATCAATTATGTAGCCACCAAAATTCTTGTATCATATATTACTTAACCAAATGCATTATATGAACATTGATAAACATAGATGTATGCATTACTTATCCATGAAAAAAATTGAAAGCAATTTCACTATTTAATACATTCCTTTTGATCCCTTCAAAACTATAATTATAATTAAAACAATGAGTCAAATTATTTAAAAGGACTGGAAAAAACATCTTTATTGTATCCAATCTATAATTAAAATTTCTTATTAGATTAATATAACACCATTCTAATTACAATCATACATCACTCCATTAGAAAAATTATTTTGGAATTCATGCATGATATATAACACCACAATAGACTCCTTTGCATGTATATAATATTATATGTGATATGATCACTGTCCCTTTTGGTACTTTAACCATGAATATGCCCATAAATGATGACCCGTTTTTCCTACTAGGTAGGCCTATTCCCCATATGTGCGCTTTGGTTAAATCCCATCACAACTAATTGTATTTTTCCACTTGATGATGACATTTTCAAAATAATCCATGGACTCCATTGTGTCCAATGAAGTTATATGTTCATCTCTTGTTGTTTGAACCAAGGATATATAATTTTTGGATGCTCCCAATTGGCCAATCTAGGTTCCTTGATTGATCTCATTTGATTTGCAATATCATTTGAACTTTGTGTTTCTTTTTCATTTTCTTTTTGTTACCTTCTAAATGTGTGTTTGATTATATTGAATTGTCACAATTTCCAACTTCAATAATGCTTGGGCAATTTTGTTGGATTACAATTTATCATTTCACCAAAACGATTCTTTGAATGTTGCTTGCATGCACGTCAATCAAGGCTATGGAATTATGAAGTATTTGGTAGCTTATCAAATTGTTCATTGTTGTTTTATGTTGTTTCATATCCCATTTCCATGATGTTGTTTGGTGTTGTTGTGATTGGCATTGTTGTTATGAATCTAATTATTACAAAGGAAACACTTGTGAATTTGCTAAATTTGTCATTACTGTTGTGATATTCGCAACATTATTGTAAAATGTGGGTGTAGTTCATTAGTCCTCACTCACTAATTCTATGAAGTCACTACATCCCCAATAATTTTTGTTCGTTGGAACCAATGAATTCATTCAAAATCCAATGAAATCACTTGGCATATAAGAACACCTTTTGTTATAATGCAATGTTGTTCATGTTATTATGAACAGAAGCAAGAACTTTACAACAATAAGATGAAGTTGTGACAATGTTCATGTTGTTAATTAAAAACACATCATGAATCTCTACAATGAACTTGAAATGGGCTATGGTGGGGATGATGTGGGTTTATACAAGTTGCTCAAGGTTGTAGGAGAAGAGTTTATAACTTAACATTTAGTTATATCGGGATTTTTTCAATTATTAGTTAACATTATGCAATTATTTTGAAATTTACATATTCTTTACATTACATGCTAGATATTTGCTCCTAAGTCATACATACTATAAGGTGGTTCACTTGAAAAAAAAAATGGTCCATTCTATAGTGTTAAAATTTTGAAATTTTCTAGTATCATGGGTTCAATGGTAAGAAAATCCATGTAACAAAAGCAATAAAGTCCAATTAATAAAAGCCCATTTACATATTTGCTAGGCGTAGATTTTATCCATATTTATTTTTTGCCTACTGACAAAACAAAACAATCATACTTTCAAAAGTGTTCACAATTTGTGGTTTTATTCGTCCTAATTTCTCTATAAACTGTGTTTACACAATTTTCTCATTACAATTATTGTTTTTTTCCCAGATTCTCTATTATCATCAAACTTTGTGGTCAAGTTTCACAATTTAATTAAAAAAATAGCAGTTCAAAATAGTTTCACTATTCTTTCATCAATAGTTTATTGTTTTCTTATTCAAAATTGAATATATCAAAAATTTGTAATATTAAATGTAGAATTTAAAAATGGAATACAAGAAAATCTAATGGTTTTAAACCTAATAAAACTTTAAACTACTTAATGTTTCTATAATTTCTAGCAACCATCTCAATTTCTCTTTTGTGTAAAAATTAGTCCCTATAATTCATCAACTTTCAAAACTGCCTTTTAAGTTCTTCCTTCCAAAAATATTTTGAATCTTCAAACCAATGAAAGGTCTTCATCCCACCAATTCACTAGTTGTCTGCATTTTACCTTGTCTAATTTCTACCATTTTCCCTATTATATTTTACCTTGTTTAATCACTACCGTACACTAGGTAACAATATTCCAAATGTATACACCTTTAGAAAAAATAATTGAAATTTGAAAAAATAACAGCTATGTTAGTGACTTATGAAAATATGACTCAATTTTGATCATTCAAACATCTTTAATTAAAGTTCGACTATGACTTTTGTGGAAAACTTTCACACACAAAATTATTGTTTGCTGTTACACCATATATTAAATTTTAAAAAATAATTTTTAAATTTTTAAATGCTGAAATTTTCAAATAAACGTCTCTCAAGGAAATTTTTTTTGTAAAGGTAAATAAAAAACATTCAATAATATTCAGGAATATTTTAATTTTCAAACTTAATTGATTTTTCAACAAACATGTGTTGAAGCTTTATGTGTATAAGGTAGTGATGATGCCAATGATGTTTCCATAGTTCCTAATCACATTACAAAAAGTTAATTTTCAAGTTGTTCCATATCAAAATACAAGGAGATTGATGTTTGCATAGTGCACAAGTAAAAAATATGAGACCAAAATGTTTGTAGATGTTATGTCACAATTATGTGTCATTTGCAAACATTTAATGGGTGAGAAATTGAATTATTGAACTTCAATTTCTTGAGTGCCATATGCCATTTTCAATTGCCTAGAAATTTTTAGCAGAATAGTAACATCCTTAAAAAAATACAAATGTAGATTCCAATGTTGGGAAGGTATTTGATTTCATCAAAAACCTCCAATTTGGCAAACACTAAACAAGTGCAATGAATTAAATGTGGCACCACACTCCATGTACTTGTAGGATAGTGCCCAACAAGAAAAAAACATTTTAAATTATTTTTAATGTATTCAAACTATGATTGATGTTTTAACTATATTTTTTGCACAATAGATTCAAGCCCAAAAAAAAATGATGTAGTGGTTAGAATTGTTCCCCCCCTCTGCGCCCCTCAATGTAAGGGTTTTAGGTTCAATTATTTTTTCCAAATTTTCTTTTTCTCTCATAGATGAAAAAGAAATAAAACCCCATGGACACTTTTTTCAAGCTAGTTGCCTTTGAAGAACAATTTCTTTGAAGAGAAGGGACTTAGTAAGTGGTAGCCCAACCAAGTCCTTTGGGGAAAATCTTTTTATTTTAGAAGAGAACATGATTAACTAGTAGCCTCAACCACAGTCCCTAGAGAAGAAATTCCTTGGAGAAAATGGCCTTTCTTGCATAACAACTCCTTCAAGGAAAAGGGGATTAAGTTGCCCCAAAGAAAAAAAGATTTGAAATGTCCCAAATTTTTGATAAAAAATTAAAATTTTTTTTGGTGCAAATAAAAAAATTCATTATACCATTGGAAAATTCTCAAATGTAGATATGAAAAATGAACATGTATTCTACGTTTGAAGTTGTGAAATAAGAATTATGGTCCCCAAAAAAAGAAAGTCTAACTCAAACTATCAATTTGATCCGCAATCGATCAAACCAAGGAAACATGGGTCAAATGACATTCACATTTGCACATTTTTATTGAATGTAATTTGACCCACATTTCCTTGATTTTAATGGTTGTAAATCAAATTGTCAATTTGACTTTCAACCTTTTTTTTTGCCCTAATTTCTAGCTCACAACTTCAAATGTCACTTTGAAAATTTACCTTTTGAAAGGTTTACTATGATATAAGGAACTTTTGATTTTGAGAAATTTTATTTTTTGCATTTTTGTCCCAAAAACTTAGGACATTCCAAGTGCCTTTTTTCTTGGGACAACTTAATTTCCTTTTCTTATGGGGAGTTAAATCCATCCACACCACCCAACCCCCACCCCTCAGAAACTTGCTCCTCAAGAAACTTGATTAGGGCTATCACTTAATCTTTTTCTCCCAAAATCTTGCTCATTAGAGAACTTAGTTGGGACTATCACATAGTCCCCTTCTCCCCATGAAAAATCCTTTTCTCTCCAAGAAACCTGGTTGGGCTATCACTCAATTCCTTTCTCCCCAGGAAAGTTGCTCCCTTCCCTTGGAGAAACAAGATTGAAAAAGTTGCCCAAGGTTTTTTAATTTTTTTCCTTCATTCATTTCATCCATGGAAAAATTAAAAAATTGAGGAAAAAAGTTGAACCTTGGACCTTTACATTGAACAGAGGAAAGGGGGGATTCTAACCATTGCATAATTTTTTTCCCTTAAAAATATTGTGCAAAAAAATACTTAAAACATTAATCATTGTATAGTCAAAAAAAATTTGAAAGTTTTTCATGTTGGGCATTGTCCTACAACTGCATGGAACCCAATGCCACATTTAATTTTTCACTCCTATTTAATGTTTGCCCTCCAGTTCCAGTTTTTGAAGAAATTTCAGAATCAAAGAACCTCCATCTCTAACACCCTCAAAAGGACGGATGATTTTTCCATGAAAGAAATGCTGAAGTACCAGCACTTTCATAGATTCATGTTGTTTGTTTGGTTCTTAGAAATTTTGAGAACCATGGCTATAAATTCAAAAGAACCATCCTGATAACTATTGGGTATATGGTGCCAATTTTTAATAACCAACCAACATGGATAGACTCCTCCAACCACAACAAGGGGGGTGTGTCACACTGTGGTCTAGCCATTTACATGAAAAAGTATATTAAGCCAAAGGAAGAATTACGAAAGCTCGAACATTTCACCATGCAAAAATTATATAATCTTCAAAAAGTCCTCTAAAAGAAACCAAAATCCTTCAAGATATTATAACTCTATTATAACTAATCTCAAGTTTCAACACAAGCCAAAATATATCATGTTTAAAAAATCCTCATATAAAAATAAATAGACCTAGTATTATTATTACCTAGGGGCCAAAATCCATTAAGCTACTATCTACTCTTGTAAAGAAATGGTGTCCACGTCCTTGATGCGGTAATTCAGGATTGGTGAAGCCTCCGGAATGTTCGCTCTCAAACTGTGCCAAAATTCTGGGCCAATAAATAAAGGTTTTGTGTGCAACATTGTTCTAAGATTTGTGAATCTTGATGAGTGTGCCATCAATAAACCCAATGCAACCCTAGAACTAAGGTATGGTGGTGCCCAACACAAGTTTTCTCATGTAAGGTGAACCATCATATTTCATCCCTAATTACATCATTGATGCAAGATGTAATGAAAATGGTATCATCACAAATGGCATTATTTGACCAATTTCATAAAAAAAATATTATCAATTTTTGTGTTCAAAAAAAAAAAAAACCTTGACCTAAACCTTAATTTAAAATCTAAAATCAAACCCTAACCAAATGGTAAAATTAAAACCTAACCCAAACCCTAAAATTAAAACCTTAATTCAAATTTTAATCCAAAGTCTAAAATTTAAAATTTAAAATTATAATTATAATCCAAACCCAAACCTTAAAATTCAAACTTTAATTCAAAGCTTAAAAACAAAACAAAAATCCAAACCCTAAAACCTAAAATAAATTGTAATCCAACATTAAAAACCCAAACCCTAAAAGGAAAACCTTATCCGAAATTTAAACTTAAACTATAACCCAAACTTTGAAACTAAAACCTTAATCCAAAGTTCAAAACTAAAACCTTAGCCCAAACCCTAAAACAAAAACCCCAATGCAAACTTATAACCAAAACCCAAACCCTAAATCCTTATTCTAAAACCTAAACCCCAAATTGTAACCCAAACTTTAAAATTATAATCCTAAAATTAAAACCTTACGATGAAATGAATAATCCAAAACCCCAAACCTAAACATTTAAAATCAAATTAAAAAGCTGGGGCGCCTGAGTGGATGCTGCACCTTCCCATTGGCTGCATGCAATTTCTATTTCCAAAACTGTTAGTTACCTTTTTTGGCCTAGGCTAATGGCAGGGAAATAAATTTGGGGAAATAGTCACCTCTCCTATTAATTAAATGAGGTGCCTCCCAAGTTCTTTACTTCTTCTTTTTTTCGTGCCAATTTGATTGGCCCATCACTCCAAATAAAATAAACAATGGATACTCCCCAACACAGAAGGCTCTATTTTGAACTGTGCAGTTCCTCCCCTTTGGCCCACGTATATAGGTGAAAGGAGGACACCATTTTCCAAGGCATATGGGATAAAAGTGAAGAGGTATGGAGAAAACGTTAGGGAAAATATTGGGAACCCATTGGGAACTTGAAAGGAACATAGTGCGAACACATTGGGAAGCCCGGAAAAATGAAAAAAAATCTCTCCCCCCCATCCCCCCCACCCCAAAACCTAGAAGCAAGGCACCTTGAGTGCATGCTTGGGCCTTCCCATTGGCTGCATGAAATTTCTCTTCACCATTTTTGGCATGGGCTAACGCCCCTTGCAAAGAACACCCCACCTATTCAGTGTTGGGGCACATTTGATTTTTAAAAATAATTGATGGATAGAAGTGGACAAAATGGACTTTGATACATAACACTTTAGTCTTTTGTTTATTTGATCATTTTGCAAGCAAAATGGGTTTACAGACTATACTCTATAATGAATCTAAACTCAATATCCTTGCCTTGGTATGCAAGGCCAATAAAAGAGCATGCTGATCAATCTGGTCAATTATCTTTTCTCATGCACCTTGTCCTCTGTACTTGTCTGTCTTTCCTTAAGCTTTTGACATAGAATATTATCACTCTTATATCACACAAGAATGCATGTACAAAAAAAATTTGTACTCTTATGACAGGATCCATAGTTTTTGGAATAGGGTCTTGTACACTTTCCCCCACTATCTTATCATTCCAAAATTTGGAGGAATAAATAGCAAGGGAACAACAACAATTATAGCTGGAATATCTCAATGTTTGGGTGGACTGGGCACTTAGCAACAACCGCTTGTAAAAAGTTGGTTGTTCATAACTTCCCAGACAAAATAACCCTTATAGCTCTCAATTATGGAAGCTCCTGGAAGCTTGCACCATTATTATTATTTTTGCCTTCAGCTGAATTATAATCCATAGTCTCTAGGACATTCTTGTCACATTGAATCCTTCCAAATATTTACATTATGTTCCACCCATGTTGGAGAAACTGCCATTTTCCAAGCCCAGTATGGTCCCTTAGTGGATGTACTGAAAATGCCAAAATATATTACTTCTCAAACAGTAGAGTTATCTGTAAAGTCTAGCAACTAGGGGCAGAGAACTGCCAGTTTGATATACTAAGGCATCAAACGTGTAACTGGGAATGAAAATTTTGCAAAGCAATATAACTGAGACCCAAAATTAGTTTTTCCACCAATTTTGGTGGTAAACTGAGTTTCATCCTGTCTTTCCTTTTCCCTGATCACCTCCACTGCTGCTAGGGTAGAGAGGCTGGTCATAGTACACTTCAAAACACCGAGGAACTTGAGGATCCCATGCAACCTCAGTTGCCTCTGAGGTCCAAAGATGGATTGTAGAGGAGGTCTGGGCGCACCTAATATACTTTAGATCATGCAATTTGGACTTCAGACCAAAAAGTTATGGGCTCTACAAGGTTTCAGCCTCATTGCCAAAAAAAATAAAGAGTCATAACATTAGGCCTACCTATGTTCAAACATTGCATATCCTATTAATGAACATTGTAACATTGACACTTGTCACAAATCCTGCTGATCACCAAACATTATCATAAGAAAATCAATCACAAATATTGAAAATTTCATGCACTTGTATTCAAGGGCCGAGATCAAAACCCGAAATAGGCCAAAAATGTGTTTGGTGATCAAACCCTAAGGGTTTGCTAAACTATCATTAACCCGCCATTCAAGAACTCGCTACCCCCTCCCCCTTCCCTCTCCACTTTCCTTTGCCCACACTCGATTTTGACTTTTTGTCTTTCATTTCCCACCCACAAGCTTGGATGCATGTTTTCGTGAAGCTTTGGAGGTGATGGTGGCTCGTTCTCATGGAATTGTCAAGGCGATTACTCGCGGTTGTACTTGAAGCTCCTAACAGAAAATGTTTTATGTGTGCAGGTGGTGACCCTCATCGAGGTGATTTATTCTTGTTGTTCTTCTATTGCGTGTACACTTGTTTTTGTTGTGTTGTTCCTCAAATCTTGATCCTCGTGCATTGTTACGTTGAATTGCTCCTCAGCTTTTGACCCTTTTGTGTTGCTACATGCACTACTCCTCAGTTCACAACCCTCTTGCATTGTTGCATTATGTTGTTTTCCAGGTCCTAACCCTATTGCATTGCTATGTTAAATTGCTCCTCAACTTTTCACCCTCTTGCGTTAGTATCATGCATTGCTCTTCAATTCATGACCCTCTTGCATTGTTATGTTAAACTTCTTTTCAACTTTTCACCCTCTTGCGTTGCTATCACGTAGTGCTCTTCAATTCATGACCCTCTTGCGTTGTTATCATGCAATGCTCTTCAATTCATGACCCTTTTACATTGCTATGTTAAATTGTTCTTCAACTTTTGACCTTCCTGCATTGTTACCATGCATTACCTTTCAGTTCATGACCCTCTTACGTTGCTATGTTAAATTGTTCCTCAATTCTTGACCTTCTTATGTTGCCTCATTGCGCTACTTCTCAGTTCTTGATCCTCTTGTGCTACACGCTATTCTTCAGCTCTTGACCTTCTTATGTTGCTTTTCAACTCTTGACCTTCTTACGTTGCTCCTCAATTCTTGACCTTATTACATTACTCCTTAGTTCTTAACCTTCTTACACTACCCCTTAACTCATCTTCAACGACTGCTATTCTTCTCTTTTCTTTGTTCATTCTCACCAAAAGTTGATGGTGTTTTTCTTTTTTTTTGTTTTATTCATTGTTAGCAACAACTATTGATGCCCCTCTTCTTTTTCCTTTATTCATTCTCACCTATAGTTGTTAGTGTTCTTCTTTTTTAAATAAAGAGCTTTTCTTTTCTATTCTTTATTCATTTGTAACAACTATTATTGTTCCTCTTCTTTGTTCTTTGTTCATTCTCACCAACAATTATTATTGTTCCTCTTCTTTAAACAAAAGCTCTTTTTCTCTATCTTTATTCATTTGCAACAACTATTATTGCTCCTCTTTTCAGGCCTTTGTACATTTTCATCTCCTCTTTTCTATATTTTGTACATTCTCAGTAGTAGTTGATGTTGTTCCTTTTCTCTATCCTTTGTTCATTTGCAGTTGTAGCTAGTTTTCTCCTTTTTCCTTTGTTCATTCTCAATAGTAATTGTTACCACGACTTTTTTTTTTCATTTTGTCAAAATCACTAGTAGTTGTTGTTCCCTTTTTTTTTTTTTTTTGTTCATTTATTGTTACTTTATTCTTATTCATCCTTAGTAATGTTGTTGCTCCTTTTGACACTTATTTGCATTTAGTCTAACCCCTTGTTGCTCTTTGTGATCATATTTTATTTTATTGAATATCAAACCCCTTACATCCACCCTTTTAATTTCAATTATGTTTTTGAAGTCATTGTAGGATGTTGCAACTTCCCTTTTAGTTTCCATGTGAGCCTTGGCTTGTTGTTAGGCTTATTTTTATGCAGATGTTGTTGAACCTAGGTTCACACCCTATATCCAGAAAGGTCGACTTGCATACCCACCTTAAAGGTGTAATGAAATTGGCCCATTATTGTTTTATAAGTTTTTTTTAAGCCAATTTCTTAGTTGTAATCAACATTGTAAGTGTTTTCCTTGCCCTTTTTTCTTATCTTTCTTTCCTTCTGCTATTTCTTATTTATTTTGTTGCCTCCCTATCCATTGCCTTTTGTCGCATAATCTTCAAATATTCTTCTAAAGTTACAACATGGTTTTGAATATACTCCATCAATGGTTCTCTCCCATGGTCCTTCTTATAGGCAAATGTGGCAATGACAACAAATCGTGACACCCTTGTGCCAATGCCAATTGAGTTAAAATTTCAAATTTTCAAAATTATGTAGTTTTATCCAATGAAAGTGGTGCCAAATTTTCAACCATGTTCTTTGACTATATTACATATGCATGGTTAGTGACTATAGGAATTCTAAACATGTTCACATAATATTTAGGTTGATCTTTAAATAGACCAGTAATTGAAATTTATATTGTTGAGCTTATGTTGATGATCTATTATGCAATTGTATGTTTTGTCCATTCTTGTTCACCATCCTCCTATTTTGATTTTTCTTCTTCCTTAACTAGATTTTGCAATGTGTATGAAATACTAAGGTCAATTTTTGAATCCATGGCCCTAGGGTTAAATGGCCAAATCCCTATACATTTGAATGTTAACATGACATTTTTTCTTGTAAATGCTAAGTCTAATGCTTTGTCTACCCACCCTACCAATGCTATCCTATCTGGTTTTGTGTAATTTCTCTTAGCCATTGATATGTCTCTTTCCTTTTTGAAAGTAATCTCGAAAGGTTTAAAGCAAGCCACATCCAAGGGTTGAAGTGCATGAAATGTAGGGGAAAGTAAAGTAATCATATCCACCCCAAAAAATTTAATTTGTTCAATTGCCTCAAACATGACATGCGATCGATGCACATGTAAGATGAACAAACGCCTATTTGTTAAAGATATTCCGCTTAATATAGACCTTTTGAAAAAAGATAGAAACTATTTGAAAAGGGAGGTAGTCATCCATGCCTTTGATTGCATAACCATATAAGTTCTTAGTTTGCAAAGTTGTATGTAATCATCATATATCCTCTCTCCTCTAAATATGTAGAACCTTGGTAGTGTTGTTCTTGTTACATTGACCACATAATCAACAATCAACCATTCTTTAGATTTTGGGATAATGTTATACACCTAGTGTGAACCTCATTTTGTAAGAACCCTTATTCCTAATTGTTTTCCTACTTGAATGTTCGTTTCATCATAATTTTAGATATGGTCTATAGCATAATTGTGTTTATTGTAAAGGGACTATAAGTAAATGGTAGAAGCTTTCACAACATTGAATTGTCAACCTTTATGCTCAGCTAATATCCAATCCTTTAGCTTGACAAATGCTAAGCTTAAGATGTCTCCTTTTGAACCAATATCGCCAAAAGGTCCTTTGTATTATTCCTTGAAAAGGTGTTAGCCTTATTTGAGTTAGTTTTGTCACTTTCATTTTTAATTATTGTAGTCTAATTGATAGCCCAACTTCTTGCATAGACAAAACCCAAGCAACCACAACTTGATCTTCTTCTACTATTAGCATGCTTGCTGGTCTAAGTTTTCTAGATCTTGTTTTCCCATACAAATGATCACACAATGAGGTAAGAGGTATGTTATAATGCCTATTTGCCATCCTTAATGAAGTTATCCCATTTTAAATTTCATCCATGGCCTTTTCCAATGCTTCATTGGTTCATTTGCTTCTAATGATTAGAAGACTACATCTATTAATTCTTTTATGTTTTCTTATTAGTTCTTGTCCCAAAGATGGTGGGACATTTTCCATGCTTAATTTGGTTCCTCCTATCGTCCATTTTGCCTCCTACAAGGTACATTAATCATCATGATGTAGATCCCCTTAGTCCCAACCTCCAACACATTGGGGTGTGTTATCTAGCTTTACAAGAGGTATTGATTTGAATTTTTTCTATTTTGCCCAACTTTGAAAGAAGTATGACAAATCAGGGTATGTCTAAAATGCATATTTCTTTAGTTGTTTGGAAGAAATTACCAATGCATAAAATTCTTCAAACTCATCCCAAACTAAATTATGGTATGTTGTTTTTGTGCATGTAGTAGGTGTGTACAACAAACTATGATTTCTTGGAGCTAGATAAAATTTGCCTTTTTTATGACTACTTAGATTATATTTCTGAATTATAGAACTTTGCACCCAACAGTAATATAAAAACTTCTTGAACTTTTGGTTATAAAGCTGATCTATTGTAAGTTTTCCTAGTTGTCCCTCTACATCCACCACTAAATCTTGAGTTCCTATTTCCTCTTTGATAGCATTAAAATTTGATCCTTGATATTCAAGTTCTTGTAAATTTTTTGTGGCTACTCTACTATTTAGATTTTGCAAATTTACCTTTAACTCTTATAACTCCTCTTTGGCTACTTTAAGATGCCCTCTTTGCTTTGGTTGATATGTTAGGACTTATGTTTCAGATCTAGAGCTTTTTCCTTGTTGGTCTAACCCATATGCTTTCAAAATGTTAATGAAAGATTTTAGACTATCCCTTTCCCAATTTGGAAGCTTTGACATGTTGAAAAAGTTTTGCTTGTGAATTTGAAAAATAGATTGTGAATCCAAACCTTGCACCATAGCCTTGTGAATTTGGGCAAGTTAATTTGGGTGGGAATGGGATGTGCTTGAATTTGGGGGGAAATTGAAAGTCCTTCCCTAATTAATGTGTAGCTATTATTTTCGCATTAGATTATTGTAAACCCTAATCATTGTTTATGGTCAGTTGTGTGTTATTTAACATGACCTTTGTGCCCCATCACCAAATGGTGATGCTCATTTTAATGTGTAATTTGATTGCCTATGACCAAACACTCATTCCCACCCCAAACTTAGGGTTGCTAAAAAATTGAACCATTTTTTTCTCATCACCAAACATTAAAAGTACCCCTCATGTTTCCCCCCTTGCATAATGAAAATCAACTCATGGCCCACTATTGAACTAGTCCCTTTAAAATTATTCAACTTTACAAATGTACCCGTCTAAACCCCTAATACCAAACACTTAAATTGATGGCAAGTAACCAATATGAAAAGCTTAGAACAATTTTTTCTCAATGAAACATTTGGTAATGGACTAAAAAGACAACGCCCATGAACAATTTTTTGTAACATAGATTAGTTGTTGCACTACATGGGTGCTCAGTGACCAGCCTCTATTTGATGGTGGTCCAATTTACATTACATATATATTTTTTCATTGCTCCTACTTGTACAATTACAATGATTAGTCTCAAACCTTGTGCATTAAATGCTGAGTTTTATCATTTCACATTGAGATTTACTAAAATTTTGTTACTTTATGGATACCACTAAAAGACGGGATAGGGGGGTGAAAGCAGGCCCAAAGGTAGTGTGACTTTACGAGATCAACAATTTTTAGGCTATGTAACTTGAATGAGGTTACAAGTTACAACCCATCCTTTATTTTTACATAGTACACTCTTACACAAAATCAATAAAATGAACTAAAACCTCACATAATTACACATCACATGTAGCTCAAACCTTTTTATGTTTTCAACTTGAATCACCCACATGTCTAAGGTTTATTCCAGTGTCATTTGCATATATCTTTTACTCAGATATACCACCCAGGTACAACTAGAGTTGTTATTTACTTTAATTTATTTTTGATCAAATCAACATATTCTAATAAGCACATATCCAAGAGTACGTAATTTTTTTTAAAAAAGTGCACTTGTAAACATATTTATCCTAGTCAAGGATGAATCAAACATTTTGATTCTTGCATTTTGACATTGTACTTGATTTCTGAATTTTTTTTCAAAGTTCCAGAATGTGGACATTTTTTTCATTTTAAAATAAATGAATAAATAAAAATACATACCCATTTTTAACCCCAAAAGGATATATAATAAGGGGATACTTGGACTCTACCCATCTACCAAAACATCTAGTTTTTTAATACTTGGACCCTAACTTGATGGAAAAAAGTGAATATTAATTAATAGACCCTTACCCAATGGATAAATAAATTGAAAAAAAATAATACCCTTATCCAAGGATATATCAAAAATAATGTACCCACACAATATTGGTTTATTTTTCATGTGGGTTATTTCCTTTTTGAACACTTTGACTTATTCAATTGGGTTGGGTTTATTGCATTACAAGTTTCATTACACAAAAGTCATAATGGAAGAACAAGCTTAATGCCTTTCTCAAACTTCCTTAAAATGTTTTAAGAAAATGAATTATTAATCCCCCTTTTCACTTCAATTCAATAAACATTTATCGTTCATCATCAAGTTAATTAACTTTCATCCATGTCTGGTTCTTATAAACCCAAAAAAACTAAGTTAACATGTGTCCAATCATAATATTATTCACCTAATGTTTCATATGAGTCCAACATAGGTTCTCCTACCTGAGCCAATTTAACACTAATTATATTATTTTCAGAAATGTTAAAATTTTCAAAAGAGAATTTTTTTATTATCACATACCCAAACACTTTGCAATCTTTAGTTCTTGAAAGTCCATTATCAATATGGTAACTATAATACAATGAATTGAATTAGAGTGATAAGAAGTGATAAGAACAATAAAAATATTTGATCAGAAATTATTGTATGATAGTTGCCATATTAATAAGAAAATTCTCACATCTTATTGTATTTGATTCAAAAAAACATTTTGTGATCATTTGGGCTCCTTGAAGCATTTTAATTCCTACGTAGGAAGTTGATGGGAAATCTTGTTTCAAAGGTTCATCATGGACAAAACGTTCCCTCCGTGGTTGGTGCATAGATGGCCACAACTTCAATTATTTATCAAAACCAATGTTCTCGAAGTTTCAAATTTTTTAATATGAATCCCTGTTTAGAAAAACATCCCAATGTTGTGCCATGTCCAACTTAAAGGAATTTCGTATCTTTATATTGTCAAAATCCCAATTTAAAACAAGGCCTACATATTGATTTCCAAATTTAAATATTTGTTCAAAAAATATCTATGCTCTTCCATCCAACAATTAAGGGAAATTCATTGCCCATTATTCACGAGTTTGTCCACCAATTGTTATGAGAATGCAAGGTCCTTTGAATCCTAGCAAGAAAACAATTCAAAGATTCAATTTGGTTTGTGTTTACAACCTCAACCACAATAATAAAAAATCTAGTTTCTTATTTTAAGAATCTAAAAATGTACCATGTTAAAATTGCATTTTACACAAAAAAGACTATAAAATTTGAAAAGTACATTTACATCTTATTTACAAAAAATAGTTCTCCAAAACTTTCTATATTTTCAGCCTCCTTTCTTTTTCTTTAGTTTCATTAATATGAATCTTATTAAGCCAAGTCATTGTAAGGTGTCATTATATTAAAACTCCAAGAAACTCCAAGGTAAGCTACACTGTAAGCTCATCAAGTTAGATTTCACAATGTATTGAAAATAATTTTAAAGAGAAAATTTTAAGTATTTAATTATTTAAATATTTGAAAAACTTCAAGAATTTTTTAAAGATCATTTCAAGATTTTTTAAAGAGTTTCTCAAGAACTTTTGATATTTTCCAACAAAATTTTAGGATCTTTTGAAAGGAATACATTTTTAAATTACATTTGGAGTTATGCAAGAGGAAAATTTTTAAGTTCTAAAAATCATTTAAAGAGTTTTCAAGAACTTTTAAGAACTTTTCATAAATTTGTAAGAGGAATATATATTTAATATTTTAAAAGTCTATTTTGAAGGACTGTTTAAAGAGATTTTCCATTCAAATTCTATAGATTTATTTTCTTTTCAAATTTGATTTTGTTGTAACTCATTTGCAATAATGTCCATTGTCCTAGGAGAGAAAACTCTTTTTGGAATGTGTTAATTTATTGTAGTTGTGAGAGAAATGCACCCAAAAACTTTATGATATGTATACTACCACCCATGATGAATCACCTATAAGTTTATATAACAAGAATGGTCCAAGGTAAAAAAATTATAATTAAAAAAAATACTACTTAAAACTAGTTTACAAAATCATTGGCCACAACATATTTTAATGCATTGATCTACTTAGTAGCCACTAAGTGCCTTATCTACCAACCTATAATAATAATCTCTTAAATTTGTTATGTTTTATTTTTTGATATTTATCCCACTTATAGAAGTAATTATTAATGTTGGTTGAATTTTTTTAAAATTTTTTAGAGAACATGTAGTCTTGGGGTTTTTTAAAAATTAATTACTTTGCAACTTGATGGAACCTCTAAGTAGGAGTTTGAATTTTATGGAATATGTAAAAAACTTGGTGTAAAGTTTTGGGCTAATTTTTGTAAATAACATGGTGGTTCTTGGGTATGAAACTTTTGGAGGAGTTCTAATTAGGGTTTAAGGTTATTAATTGAAGTGATTCAACACTTTTCAAAAGACTTGTTGATTTCATTAAAATTTGTAAACATGCTATGACATTTTATTCTTATTATTTTGCATTCCAAGTTATAAAAGATTTAAGGTACATTACATCCTAACATAATTGAATTTCACATTAAACATTAATTAACTTACACATTAACATTTGCAACATGGTTTTTCATAAATTATCATTCAAGCATTTGAAAAACCTAGAGCTTTTAACCATACACAATGCATTCAATCTAACTTAACAAATGGCATGGCTAAACAAAGTCAAAAGTGCCACACTATTAACTGATAACTTCAAGCACATGACAAAATTAGAACAACAAAAATCCAACACCATTGACTTGACACATGGTATGATTACAAGTAACAAGAAACACAAATTTTGAGAACATATGACAAATTCATTAAATAATATTCATAATTTTAGAACAATATATAACTTCAATCATCAATAACATATGATAGACTTAAAAAACACATGACTAAATCATTAGCAACAACAATGAGTTGACAACACATAACAAAATGAAATCACCAATAAATAACAAACATAGTTTAACCCTAATTGAAGACCAATTTTCATTATTGGAAAAGGGAAGAACTTACACTAACTATTTGTTGCAATCATGTATAACATGACCCATTCCAAGTGTAACCGATGTTTTGTTTTACATGTTTTAAAATGACAATTTAAATTCATGTTCAAAATGTGTGATTTGTTTCCATAATAATGTTTGAAATATAACATTATAACGAGCATAAATTTCAAATGAAAATAATGACTATAAAATATCCAGTTTACAATTTGTTAAGGACTATTACTAGTGTTCAAAAACAGAATTTAAAGAATGAAACTAGTGTAGAAAAAAATCAATCAAATTTTCATGTCAAAATGTCCTTGACATCCTTAATGTCCTTCCAAGTGTCTAAATAGTTAATAATGTTTTTAACCCCCATTTTACTTTTAACCTAAACTTATTATTTTTGTTTGTAAAAGGTTTCAACTTATTTCATCCTTGTGTGTTTATTGTCTTTCTAGATGTCCTTGACATGCTTAACATCTTTTTTGGTGCCCCAAAGTCCTTCTTGATGCTACTTTTTGTTATTTTTTAATTCACCAACATCTATTCCCAATGTCATTTCAATCCCCACCCCACTCCCCCCTCTCTCACATATTCGCAAGTGCTTTTAGGTTGCCCTTAGTTAATGGTCTAGTGCTCAAAAATCAACTTTTCCATCACATTGGTTGTTCATTCATTATTAAAAAAAAAACCTTTTTTTTCAAATTTCCTTTGAACCAATTCTAATTTTATTTTTAATTTGAGGCTTCTAATTTAGGATGTTGAATAAATCCGTGGGACATCCCATTAAACACTAGGACTTTGAAATCGACCAATCCCAGGTTTTTTAGATATGTTTATTTCAAAATGAATTCACATTTTAACATACATATAAATATTTGTGCATTATTGAAAGAAATTTATGAATAATTTTTTTTTTTTTTCATTTGGACAATTTATCAATAAGATATGAATCATCAAATTTGAGGTTGTGTGTAATGTTTAAATGAAGTATGGTCTAAATAAAATAAACACAACAAGTGGGGTGGCTTGGTGGTAAGGAATTCGATGTCATCCTTGGGGTCCAAGGGTCAAACTTCACAAATGATGTTGTTGTGGTTAATGATGAAATATTGACCGAATAGTCCATATCTAATTTGACTACCTAGGTTAAGTGCTTACCTAGGTAGATAAGGTGGTCTACTTAGCCATTTAAACTAGTAGTTTAGGTGGTGACACGTATCAACAATTGATTGGATGAAAAATAATGAAATTAAAAGTAGTGGAAATAAAAATATATCTCATTATTTAAATTATAATAATATCTATTATTACAATTTGTAATAATAAAAAACAATAACACAATGATTTGACTATGACTAATGATTTCACATATGTCCTTTATGATTAATGAATGAAATGTGCCACATCATATTTTAAATTATTACTATCTTCAACAATTTGTCTATGATGACTTTAGGGCTATTAATCAATTTTGTCCTTTATGACTATAATATCAGTCATAAATTCAATTATATATTTGAAGATTTTTTCTAGTGTTTTTTACTTTAAATTTTGATTCCCATAAAAAATAATGAGTCAAAAGTTGTTAAAAATTTCAAAATGATTATATTTTAAACCATTACAATTCCAAATTCCATTATAATCATCCATAAATGTGTTTTTACATGGGAAAACAAACTAAGTAAAAAAGATAGAAAAAGGTGACACTGTGACAAGGTTTTGGTACACCTTAAACAATTTGGACCCATGAAAAAAATATGGAGGAAATCAATATAAACTAATGTAAATTAGTTGTAATGTCCAAAATTGCTAAAAATTGATGTAAACATAATATATTTGTGAAACAAAATTGGAATCAATTGCATTACTTAATAAACATTCCTTTTGATTCTTTTTAAATGAAAATTTAATTTAAACAAATATTCAAATTATTTCAAAGGATTCAAAAAGACATTTATATTGTATCCGATATATTATTACATTTATATTATTTTGACATGACATCATATTAGTTATAAACATATAACAATCTATTATATTTATAAAGCAATAAACATTATTAAAACCCAAAGTAGTCTTTTGCAATCCTTTTTTCATTTAATAATCCTTTTGGGTACCTCATTGTGAATATGCCTTTAAACTACATTTTTTGTTGTGAATGGATGGAAGGAATTTTCAGTAAAAAATAAATGTTGCTCATTGAGGATTTTTGATTATCCATACGCATAATTTTGTAGGACAATTTCACTTCTAGTGATTTAGATGAAAATGTTCCCCATTGATTGCATTTAATAACCATTTTTATATATGTATTTTTTCACTCAATGATTATAGTTATTTAATGTGTGGAAATTGAGTCCCTTTTTAATATATGTATTCTTTAATTTATCACCTAGGTCTTTTAACTTGAGAGGGTGCAAAACAATTTGCCCTTGTACATGATTTTATAGACTATCTAGTTTACAAATGCCCACCACAATTAGTTGCACCTAACAATAAGTATAATCCCACATTTGAAATTTCAAGCCTATACCATTGAAAATTGGTGATGATTTTAACAACACTATAAATCATTCAGTTTCAATCTATGAACC
Source organism: Sphagnum tenellum (assembly GCA_963921925.1). Taxonomy (NCBI): domain Eukaryota; kingdom Viridiplantae; phylum Streptophyta; class Sphagnopsida; order Sphagnales; family Sphagnaceae; genus Sphagnum; species Sphagnum tenellum. Next base: position 15,594,812 of record OY998143.1, on the reverse strand, counting down.
CACATCAAGCACTTAATGAACCAAAAAAGACACGTGAAGATTGAGATGCATGTTAACTACATCAAACCTAGGGATCTTAAGTTTTTAATGGCTGTACAAATAATTGATGAAATAATTCAATTTATTCCTTAAGGTTGATTTAATTGCATCATCACTTGATAAAATCGAATCAATTCAAAGAAATCATCATTTTCCAACTACCATTGCCTCCACTAGTGCCCTCATAAGATTGAGACAAAAATAAACTTGTAACAAAAGTAGATACCATGGTATCTAGGTGGGTTCGAAGTGCAAGTGTTGAATGATTAACTTATTTTAAAATTTAAGATTTGCCATGTAAGTTTCTAATTTTGTACTTTTCAACATGTAAGGAATTTAAAACATATTAAATTCAAACTCAAATTAAAAGTTCTTTTATTGTCCTTGTGGTTAATGTGTTCACAATTAATATGCATATTTATATTAAGTAGCTAGGGTCCAATTTTAGATTCATGCAATTTAAGTTTTTTGTATTTTTGACAACATGGCCAAAGATTTTCAAAATTTTTGGCAAAATAAAAAGTAATTTAATTTATGCCGAAATTGCCCATGTACTACAATATATAATCTTTGTGGATTATATTTTGCAACAACTTGAATAACAAGTGAGAAAAATTCCCACATAGTTTTGATTAATATTCATTTTTGAAACAAAGATCAAGCATGATTGCCAACATGTTATGTGCCCTAAGCTTAATGAAAAACTTTTTTAAAATATAAAAAATGGCCTTAGTGGGTTGATAATTTGTGTAATCATCTTGAACTCGAACTCTTGTAACTTTAATTCAAAATAATTGTGTATGTAAGGTTAATTCAAAGCTTAAAATTTTCCAACAATGCACTGTAACCCAAAAAGAGAAGGTGTGATCTATCACCGAACACCCTTACAACCCAACAGACCCTTTAACAAACCAAGTCTCTGAGGTCCCGCCACTGATCGTGACCTCTGATCTGCTCTCCCTCAGATATTGCACAATGCTCAGCCTGAATGCACTCTCAGTCCTTCACATACACTCAGTTCACACCATATTCTCACTCACAATTCTGACCATAGCCATAGAGGTTGCATTTCATTCATCAGAAATTGTACAGAGACATGCTACTCCTGCCTCAAACGGATCTGTCACGGAATCAGACAATCCACCAAAAACTCGACCTATCTGAGTAAAAACTTTGAGTATATACACACGTTTGCAATAGCCCTGATCTGTTACCTCACCCAACTTCGACAATTACATCTGTACTAGACCTTCCTCGACTCAAAACTCAGACGCGTTATAGATCTAAATGTGTAAGGATCAAAAAGATCAGATGGACCCGCTCCATGGCTCACAGGTTCTAACCTGTCTACCATTCCTCTAACCAAACTCTCCTCTCCAATGTCTCTCTCTTTCTACTTCTGTTTTCGGATGCTGATTGCACTTGCTTGGCTAGCAACTGGCGCAGCGGAACATTCTCAGCTAACCAACCATGCTCATCACCAATGCAATTTACTATCCTTTCTATGCATCTCCTTCTTACTCCTCGACTACTTCCACACTACTGACTGAGCTAAATTTTTCACTACCGTCTTGCAGACTCTCTTCCTCGAATCCTTTCTTCGCTCCTTTTTTCAGACTCACTAAACCGCCCCATCCGCCGTTGCTCCAAACGGACCTTACCCATAATTACAACTCCGTCCCAAGTCATAATTTGACGCCGCCAACCATGCTTGATCGGCCTCCATGCCCATTTAGTAGCAGCCGCCATTCATGCTTCTCTGTATAGCATCTCACACACACACCCAGCAAAGCTTCCCATGTAGTAGTAATGCAAAGGTAGCCGCCACAGAAACAAACGGCCCAATAAAACAAATTTAATTTCCCTGATCAATGAGCATTCACAAAGTAGGGTGACCTAATTTTGCATTACATATGTAACCCCTCCCTTCTTTAAAAGCTGAGTCCCTCAGCTCTGTTCAATCTAGTTGCATGTGGTAGATCTGTAGGTCCCTCCGAGACCTCTCCCATTGACTCCCAATAGCGTCCAGGATGATACATAGGCGACAGCCCTCTTCAAAGTTGTAGTTGCCTTTCCCATCTACATGCCCAATGAACCGGTATGGGCCTTCCCAGCTTGCAGCCAACGCACGCTTCTTCACTGGCTTCTTCATTTTTACCATCGTCTCTCCGGTGATCAGACCTTCAATGAGGTGCTTACCTTTTCTGTTCGCATATATGCTTCTCTGCTTCTTCTGTGCTTGCTCTACGTTGAGCAAGACGCTTTCATGTATGCTCGCTATAAGCCTTACCTTCTCCAAGAATTGTGCTGCAACATGTTCAACACCAGCTTCCTCATCAACAACATAGTTAGAGCATTTAGACAATTATCAGCCCTGAGACGCGGTGACCGACCAGTCAGAATCATGAATGGAGAGAACTTTGTACTCGCTTGGACCCCACACCTGTACCCAAACAAAACTTTAACCAGGTGTTCATCCTAACAATCTACATTTGCAGGATTCGCAACCAAAACAGTGATACCATGCTTGATGGTCTTGATCATGCGTTCAGCCATGCTGTTGCACTGGGGCCATTGTGGTGAGTGCGTTGATGCTGTATAGCATAGTCCTTGCACATGACGTCAAACTCTGCACCCCATTCCCCTCCGTTGTCAGTAAGTATGAATCTAGGAACTCCATACCTACAGATCAGATCATCCTCCAAAAACTTAGCTGCAGTTCTGGCACCATGATCAGCCACGGCCTTTGCTTCACACTACTTGGAGTAGTGGTTGATGGCCACCAAGATATACTTGTTTCCTGACTTGGTTTTCGGCAACGGTCCCGCAGTGTCCATTGCCACCCTATAGAACAAGTAACAGATGGGAATGCTCTTGAGCTGCTCATCCCCATAGCGGATACTCCCTTCATTCTTCACCAGCTAACATTGCTGGCAGATCCTGACCACCGATTTGACATCCTCAGTTCGACTCTGCCAGAAATACCTCCGACAGATTTCTGTCAACATCCTTTGTTCGCTAGAGTGCCCCAGATCCTCATGCATCTACAACACTAGTGGTCTCCTTTCCTCAAGCTTGGGTACATACAAATCTTTGAAGAAAAGCTTTTGCTCCTTCCAACAGCAGTGGTCTGCTCGCTTTCTGGCCTTGTTGCCCTCCTCAAGCTCAATCATTTGTGGCAGCATCCCTATTTTTAGCAGCGCCAGACAGGTCGTATCTTGCCAAATGTTAAAACCTTTCAATTCAACTCCACATTTGTCCTCATGCCTTGATACTGTTGGGTCGACCTCATGACCTCCGATCTCAGATAGTTCTTGAGCAGCCAGAACCAACTCTAGCTGCTGCTGTCTGTTAGAGTACTTGATCTGGCCTTTCTGAAGCCTCTGCTCGCCATCACCAGCTTCCAATTCTTCATCCTCTGTTGCTCCCACCACTTCTACATTTGGGGTAGCCTCTTCATCTGCATTAGTCGCAATCACAATATCAAGCATAAACAGGTGGTGAGGATCCAAGCAGCGCCAAATGGTTGATTCCTAAACAGCACTTGCGATGCTCAGTAAGTCCCCGCAACTGCCTTCTAAGTCCAAACCAATCCAGATCCTGGCCATATCAAACAGCCAAAACTCTTTCAGCTGCCTTGGCCATTCCATTTTGTGTGTTTGGATCATCTTGGATCTTTTGACGGAAGTCATCATCATCTACGGCTTGTCCCACCGGATTTCGATTTAATGCATCAGCATTCGCATGCCTCATACCTGGTTGGTGTACTATCTTGAAGCTGAAGTCCTGCAGCATATCGATCCATCTGCCCCTCCTGCCATGTGCATCTGACACAGTCGCCAACCATTCGAGCGGCTTGTGGTCCATTCTCAAAGTGAAATGGGTTAGGTGCAGGTGTTGTCTAAAGTGTAAGATTCCCCATATCAAAGCATAGCATTCCCCTTCCATGGGGTGGAACTACCTTTCTGCCACAGTCAAGGCCTTGCTGGCGTAAGTTATGACTTTCTCGAATTTGCCCTCTTTCTGTGATAGGATGGCGCCAACGCCCTTGGTCGACCAATCAACATTAAGACAAAATGGCTCCTTGAAATTTGGTCTTACCAGAATCGGAGCTTCCACAAGTGCCCTCTTCAAATCATCAAACGTTCTCTGGCAGTCCTGATTCCAGACAAACATTACATCCTTCTTAGTAAGTTCAAACAAAGGACCGGCTATTCTCGAATACCCTTAATGTACTTGCGGTAGTACCCTGTCAGTCCTAGGAAGGATCTGACGTTGGTTACTGTCGTAGGTTCTGGAAACCGCCGCACTGCATCTATCTTACCAAGATCAGGCCTAGTACCCTCTTTGCTAACTACGTGCCCTAGGAATACAATGCTTCCTGCAGCAAAACAACATTTGCTTGGGTTTAATTTCAGGTTCACTTCCCTGAGTCTGGAGAGCACTGTCCCCAGATGTTGGAGATGATCCTCCCAGTTCTCACTGTGGACATTGAGGTCATCTACGAACACTTTCAGGAATGTGTCTCCTAAATCCTTGAAGACCTCGGTCATGGTTCGCGTAAAGGTGCTTGTTGCATTCTTGAGGCCGAATGGCATGACAGTCCAATCATATAGCCCGCTCTTGGTAATAAGCGCTGTCTTCCTCATGTCTTCTGGAGCCATCCTAATCTGCCAGAATCCCGACTACAAATCAAGTGCAGTGAACCATGCTGATCTGCCCAGTTGAGATATCACATCATCAACAAGGGGCATAGGGAATGAATCCCTCCGAATTTGCAAATTGAGCGGTCGGTAGTCTCCACAGAATCGCCTGCTCCCATCCTTCTTCACAGGCAGAGTTACACGACATGCATATGCTGAGTCACTTGGCTTCATCTTTCCCAACTCCACTAACACATTAATCTGCCTTTTTACCTCTGCTTCCTCCCAATATGACAATCGACCAAGGGCTACCTTGCAAGGTGGAAGCCCATGTGTGTCAATCGTATGTTTTCCAACTGTGCAACATCCGAGCTCCCTTTTATTCCAATCGAACACGACCTGATACCGCTCTAAGACTCTCCACAGTTGTTGTCCCATCTCCTTATCCAGCTTCTGATCAATCTGAATCTTCTGACAAATCTCCCCCCACCTCAAATCTTCCTTGCGATCGTCAGCGATCGCTCCTTAACATTGCTGCTAGAGTCAGTGATCTCCATCTGTTGAACTTGCAGTAGCACAAATTCTTCTGCTGCACTCATTGCCTCTGAGAAGGTTTGCTTACCTTGCTCCGCATCAGCAGGCCATTAAATCCAATCAGCATAGTCGTCAGCATTTATAATCTCGTCCTTCATAAAATCATCAGCCTGGTTCTGCAGTGTCAGTTGTAGAATCTGCTGTGGTCCCTCCATCATCACTAAGTCCTCAAGTTCAGTGTCTCCGAACTCAGATTCGCCATCAACCGGACCCACCGGCTGAGTTTCTTCGTTGGAGTCCTTGTTTGAGTCAGAATCGGATTCAAACTCCCGTGCACTCATTCGTTCATTAGTGCCGTGTTCACTCAAGGACGACGATCCGTCCACTGCATCCGAGTTCCCAAGTGCATGTTTCAGAGTGCTGGCATCCTCTCGGACATTAGTCTCCAAGTTTGACCTCTGCAGCAGGTTTACCATGGTCAGTGGTAGTACTCCCACATCAGTCCCTGGACCGCGTCTGATTTGGATCAACCCCTGTTCAACGTCTACTATTGCGCCAATCTTGATTAGTAGATCAAGCCCAAGCAAGACATCGTAGCTATCCGTGTCCACCACCATGAAAGTTATGTTGCACTGCACTCCTCCGACTTTAATCGATACTTCATTGATCCGACCGAGTGCCTGTGTAACGGCTCCTGATGCCGTCTTGTATGTTTCGGATCCAGATACTAAATGCATGAGACCCAACTCTCAAACTACTGCAGCTGCCATGATGGACATGGATGCTCCAGTAACCACTAGTCCCTCAACCAAATAATTGTTGACTTCTACCGAAAGGTGGAGCGTTTTGCTTCTGTGCATTTTGTTGATGCTCAAACGCCTGATCGTTAGAGTTGCTGAGACAATCAATACCTGATTGCTCGCAGCTCCCGCATCCTTCTTCTTACGAGCCACCTTCACCAGATTTTCCAAGTGCTCCAATTCCCCCGGTATCAACATTACCATCTCCATTGGTGTCAAGGATATTTTCCCTTTGATGAAATGGGACAGAATCTTCGATCTGATAGATTCTTCCCTATTAACTCCGGCGTTCTCAATTGCAACATCAAGAGTTGGTCCATGAGCTGCTGGTGCCACATCGACAGGCATCCTTTGCCTTGGTACTCGAGTGTAAGAGAATAGGTTTTCGCTCCCACACAGCTTGTTGAGCTGGTGTAGGGTTGCTTCTTCATCATTCAGCATCACCTCTAGGAAGTTAGTTGATCCGGGATGCGCCTTCCCATCTTTTGATTTCTTCCAGCATCTGTCCTCCGAGTGCCCTAGACCTGCATAGAAAGAGCATTTCACACCACAATTCTCTGTCCTATGCGGCATCCCACATTCCGCACATTTTGCTATGGCAGTGTGATCTCCTCCCTTACAGATCTGGCATCCTGTAGACATGCTAGAAGAGGATGATGTGACCGGTCTTGACACATTCCCCTTCAAGAAATTGATGAGCGTATCATTCAAAGCATTAACCTGCTTCTCCATCATTGTCTTTGCAACTCCTTCATCATGTTCCTCCTTAAGAGGTTCAAATGGAGTATCGCAGAGCTCACCCAGCACCCTTTCGAATTCTGTGGCAGCACCCACCATCTCTTCAATGTCAGTGAACATTCTAACAACACACAATTTCCGAATCTCTGGTTTCAACTTACCCAAAAATCGCCTCCTCTGTTCGACGTCTGGTATTCTGCCCCGCTGGAACAGTTTATCAAGCCGCTCAAAATACTTCTGAACCCTCTCCTTGGGTTCCTGCTTGATGGCATTGAGCCTCATTCGAATGTCATTAGTGTCCACATTCCCGTACTTCTGCACGATCTACATCCTCAATTCCGGCCAATCAACTGGAGCTGGCTGCAGCCGCTTGAACCATTCTTTAGTTCTACCCCGCAGGTTCAGCTTCGCGATCTTGAAAAGCTTGTCAGCATTCAGATCGCGCACCTCTGTAGCCATGGTGAGCCATTCTGCCCGATCATTCACATCCTCATGATCGCGTCCCCAGAACAATTCGTCCATCCCTTGTGGACTAGTCATTTTGCAGACACGTAATAACAACAGACAAAAATTGCAAGGCCACTTACAGACACACTGTCCTCGAACAAGAAATAGATGTCAACAAACTCAGCAATTCCTTATCCTTTGCAGCTCAGCTTTGACTTCACAAAAACAGATGTCGAGCTACCCATTAAACTCTCACTGAGCCCCCTCAGCCACTGGTATCAAAGGTTCAAAATTTGATTGGAAGGTAGAGAATCCTTCAACCAGACTTGTGCACGAGTGTAGAAACCACTATGAGCCACTTCTACAGGAATGTCTCCTACTCGAGCCTCGTCAGGATCTATTCCTATAAGCCTAACCACACCAAACCCTAGAAAGCGCAAAATCACTGCTCCCCTCTGTGGTCCATTCTGAACAGTGTAGAAATCAAATCTACGAACAAGCTGCTGCTCATGAATCTCTTGGGTCACTTGTTCTACAAGAATTCCCTCACCGCTAGATGAAGACATGATCACCAACTACCATTCTACCTAACTATCCATAGGTTCTACCAAGGTTGCAAACACGGAACCATGCTCTGATACCAAAAAGAGAGGGTGCGATCTACCACCGAACACCTTTACAACCCAACAGACCCTCTAACAAACCAAGTCTCTGAGGTCCCGCCACCGATCGTGATCTCTGATCTGCTCTCCCTCAGATCTTGCACAATGCTTAGCCTGAATGCACTTTCAGTCCCTCACATACACTCAGTTCACACCATATTCTCATTCACAATTTTGACCATAGCCACAGAGCTTGCATTTCATTCATCAGAAATTGTACAGAGACATGCTACTCCTGCCTCAAACGGATCTATCACGAAATCAGACAATCCACCAAAAACTCGACCTATCTGAGTAGAAACTTTAAGTATATACACACGTTTGCAATAGCCCTGATCTGTTACCTCACCCAACTTCGACAATTACATCTGTACTAGACCTTCTTCGACTCAAAACTCAGACGCGTTATAGATCTGAATGTGCAAGGATCAAAAAGATCATATGGACCTGCTCCATGGCTCACGGGTTCTAACCTGTCTACCACTCCTCCAACCAAATTCTCCTCTCCAGTGTCTCTCTCTTTCTACTTCTGTTTTCGGATGCCGATTGCACTTGCTTGGCTAGCAACTGGCGCAACGAAACATTCTTAGCTAACCAACCATGCTCATCACCAACGCAACTGACTATCCTCTCTATGCATCTCCCTCTTACTCCTCGACTACTTCCACACTATTGACTAAGCTAAATTTTTCACCACCGTCTTGCAGACTCTCCTCCTCGAATCCTTTCTTCGCTCCTTTCTTCAGACTCACTAAATCGCCCCATCTGCCATCGCTCCAAATGGACCTTACCCATAATTGCAGCTCCGTCCGAAGTCATAATTTGATGCTGCCAACCGTGCTTGATCGGCCTCCATGCCCATTTAATAGCAGCCGCCATTCATGCTTCTCTGTAAAACATCTCACACACACACCCAGCAAAGCTTCCCATGCAGTAGTAATGCAAAGGTAGTCGCCACAGAAACAAACGGCCCAATAAAACAAACTTAATTTCCCTGATCAATGAACGTTCACAAAGTAGGGTGACCTGATTTCGCATTACAGCACAAAGTGAAAGCAAAAGCTAATGTATTTAATAATAAGTATAAGCCTTAACTTTGGTTTAAAAAATAATGGGGTGAAAACATGAAAAAATGAGCTAGTCACACCATAGTTAAAGTCCTTTCAAAGGATTGCATTCTCCATGTGATAGTTTTTTATTTGGTTGTACTGCATTTTTCAAATAGTTTTTTAAATTCGATACCAAATTTGAGGCCAAATATGACATAGAATATGATGAAAACTCAAATTTTTTGCATCAAACCTTACATTATAGTCAAGTCACTAGTAAAGAACCCCCCTCTTTGCAACTATGTTTTAAACTTTTGTTCAATTACAATCCAAATAAAAAACTACACATATAGTTGCAACTTGCTTTTTGCAACAAAGAAACATTTTTTGCAACTACTGCAATGTTAACAAGTGTAAGTCAAAAATGAAATTATAGTTGAAAATGGATGCCACTTGTCAACACCATAGCAATAGCCACTATCTGCCACTACTTGCCAATTTAGTTGAAATTTGATCTACCAATCTAGTTGAGGGATGTTGTCAATTGCATTCAACTAATGGATGAACTTCATCTATTGACTACGCATGACGTTAACTAAAAATATAATCACAATGTTAATTAGAAATGTAATTATACATTTGGCTAGTTATTTGGTGACACATAACACATTCACAATGTTGACACATGGCACATTCACAAATGTTTTGGTCAACAAATAGTTAAATGACACCCGAAACATTCACATTAATAGGCTAGGCCACATGGTGCATAAGCATAGGTTATCTAGTCTAAATCTATGTACTTAGGCTAAACCTAAACATAAGCCATTTAATTTAGGCTTAAGTTAGGGTTAGACATAGGCACCTATGTTAAGCCAAACTTATGCCACAAGGCAATTTATAAATGAAATCCTATTTCATTTGGTTTAGCCTTTAAAGTTGAACCTCTTTTATTGGTTCATCCCAAATGACTATTACATTTTCATGTAAATTATTGTGTTCTCCAACAATCCTAATGCATTTTTTAATATACTTTGGATTCATGGAATGGAAGCTAAACAATATGGGATAAATTTCTTCTTGTAACCTAGATGGAACCTAATTGCAACTCAAGCAGTTAATCTAAATTTATTTAGGTCTAAACTTAAACTAATAATTTGTGTAGCCTAAATCTAGCTATTTATTTTAATTATTTATAATAATTATTCATCAACCATTTTTAATTGTACAGTTGTATAATTAAACAATTAAACCTATTGACATCATATACTAAATAATATGGTAATTCATTAATTTTAAAAAAAATCAAGAATTAAAAGTACTTGTGTATTAAATAAAATGAGTTTAAATTGATTATTATACTACGAAATATTTTTAAAAATTCCCAAATTCATTATAATTTATTATTAACATTCCACAAAACAAATAATTATTTAAAATATAAATATTCAATAGTAAAATTTAAATGATATTTGAATCACAAAAATATTATAATGCAATGATAATTAATAATAATATTATAGATAGTACTAAGGTTAGGCTAGTTATTTAACTATTATTATTCATATTTTTATTTAACTGGTTGGAACTATTATGAACTAATTCAATAAGAAAAAAATAGAGACAACTATTTTAAATGTAATTGTGTTAGAAAATTTAAAATTCTGAGATTACACAATAGTTAATTAAATATATTTAATAAATATTCTAATCATTATTATACTTTAATAACAGAATGAAAATATAATTGGAACTAATACCCAACGGAATTAAAATTTTAAAAAATATTAACTATGTATCATTATATGATATATGTTGTAAACTAAAATTGAATTTAAGTGGAGATCATAAATACAAATGTATTGAACATATTTCAAAAATACATGTTAATTAAATATCATTACTTGATATGTTGTAAATTAAAATTGAATTTACATAGAAATAATAAACTATGCATGTATTAAACATACACATTATTAAGTTGACTTATATTTCAAAATTTCCTTAAATTTTATTTTCAAATTAAAGTGTAACATTTATATGTACCTTAATAATAATTACTTAATTTTTATTGTAGTTTTAAAAATATATTAAGACATCATATGTATAAAAATGAATAAGCATTAAAGTTCCACAAAATTATTAATTATGTTTCATTACTTTATTTGTTGTAAATTTTTTTTGATTTACAGAAAAATAATAAATGACATATATTGAACACACATTATTACAAACTCATATTTCAGAATTTCTTTAATTTTATTTTGAAATTAAAGTTTTATATTTAAATGCATAAAAAAAATTTGCATCATACATAACCATTCATTTACACAAATAAATTTACATGTAGTTTAATGTTTAATGAAATTTTATTGCAATTCAAAGCAAATATTCAAATATCATCTGTATAAAAATGAATAAACATTAGAGTTCCACAAAAATATTGATCATGTATCATTGTTTGATATTTTATAAACAAACATTCAGTCTACATATAAATAATAGTTAAGTGTATTAAACATGCACATTATTACAGATTTATATTAAATTTTTTTTTGAATTTTATTTTAAAATCAAAGTTTACTATTTATATGCATAAAACTTACTTTCATCATACATAACCATTCATTTTATACAAATTTTTCTTTTACACATTAATTAATCTATTTATGAATGTAGATAGTTTGTTTTGTTTTGTTCTATCATTTTTGAGATTTTTGAGACCGAATTGCTTGATGTAATGCTATTGATATCTTTAAAAACTTAACAATTAGTAGGGGTCATTTGATTTGGGTTGATTTTTTTGTAGTTACTATTCAAAGGTTATTGATTATTGAAGCATTTTATTAGTAAACATTAATAAAATCATAAATAAAAATTTACTAGAATCCAAAGGTGTACTTGGTGTTGTTGGAAAGTAGTTGCTAAGTCAAATTTAATGAAGTTTATTTCATAATTTTCATATTTAAGGCATGAAAGATATTAAATATTGAAAGAATTTTGTTGTTGATAATTCACAAAATTACAAAAAATAGGGTTTAGAAGGGAAAATGAGTTCAATGTGTTCACACTCAGGGCCAACAACATGTTATGTTATCTATCCATGAAGGAAGGTAGTTTGTTTTGTTTTGTGTGATGATGATATATCCCAAACCATGGTGTTTTAGGTTATGTTATGGAACTTATCATCAAAAAGTTTTTGATGAATAAGGGTGCACTGACTTGGTTTAAATTGTTTGGAATTGTGATGTGGAATCTATTCATTATTGAACCATTTTTTCATTGATTTTAAAAAAAAAACCAAGATTGTAAATTATATTTTAATTTGGGGGCATTCTTGGTATTGTTCGAAAACCCTCACCAAGTTTGATTTAATAAAGTTGATTTCATAATTTTGAGACCTAAAATGTGAACAATATTATTGAATTTTTAGTGGGTATTGTTGTTAGAAATTCAAGAAAATTTCAAAAAGGAATTTGGAAAGAAAATTCAATTGAATGCATTCAAACTAGGGTTACCATACGGTACATTATTGTTTAATTATTTTTTATCATTATTTCCTAGAAATATTAAAATGTCATGTGCATAAAAATGAATAAACATTAAAGTTGCACAATATTATTGATTATGTATCACTACTTGATATGTTGTAATGATTTACATAAAAATAATAAATTACATGTGTATTGAACATATACATTATATTAACATAGATTTTAGATTAAAATTTAATATTTATATGCACAAAAAACCATTCATTTATACAAATAAAATTTACATGTAATTTAATGTTATCATAATTTTAAATGAATATTGAAATATTTTATGTATAAAATTAAATTTACCTACTAGTTGTTTAGCATAATTGAAAAATATAGTTATAACTTTGTTGTAAATAATATTGCATTTCATCCATCCTTTAACACATTTTATCATCCATATATGTGTGTTGATGGTGTCACCAAAATAATTGGACATTGGTCAATGTCTTGACTATGTGCCAATTAAACAACCTTAGATGCCAAGAATATTTTGAAAATGGCCACCCTTTAGCTGAAAGATGTTTCATGTTGTTTACCAACATAATTGGGCATTCAACTACGAAACATTGTTGATGCTAGGAATATTCGGCAAATGACCACCCAGTTGGAGAATGCTTTCAACTATATCTTATATATAAAGGCATCATGTTTGTTTGTCTGTCTGTGTGGGCAGTGCCTGGAAAATGTTTCCAGGCACTGTAGGGTGTAACTTCCTCCTCCTGTCCCTGGCAGCAAAAGGAAAAAAAAACACTGCCCGTTCCCTGTATAACTTCCTCCTCCTGTCCCTGGCAGCAAAAGGAAAAAAAAACACTGCCCGTTCCCTGTATAACTTCCTCCTCCTGTCCCTGGCAGCAAAAGGAAAAAAAAACACTGCCCGTTCCCTGTATAACTTCCTCCTCCTGTCCCTGGCAGCAAAAGGAAAAAAAAACACTGCCCGTTCCCTGTATAACTTCCTCCTCCTGTCCCTGGCAGCAAAAGGAAAATTCGAAACAGGGCAGGGCAAGGGCAAGGGCAAGGGCAGGGTAGGGCAGGGTAGGGGCAGGGTAGGGGCAGGGTAGGGGCAGGGCAGGGCAGGGTAGGGTAGGCATGGCAGTAAAAAATAAGAAAAAAAAAAAAACAGTGGCCTTCGGCCATGGGCACCCAATAGTACCAATATAATAGACGAGTTGATTTAATTGGTAATTACCATAATTTTATTTAATTAAAAAAAATCATAGTTGAAACATAGTTGCAAATGTCATGTAGTTGAAAACTTTTGGTTAAAAAAGGGGGTTTTTCTACTAATGAGTCTATAACTTTATTTTGAACCATGATTACAAATTGAAAACTATAATAGTGTTTATGGACATTCAAGTATTAAAATCTAAAAGGGTATATGTATTTTAGTTTTTGAATGTTTTGGATATATGGATCCATTTTTTGTGGAATATATTAAGGTTCACAAAAAGATTGAAAAAATTTGGTGAACATTTGATACAGGAAAAGGACTTTTGATATAAAAAAACCACTTGTCCACATGCTTTTCTTATGTGCTTTAAACATATAAAAGGACTTTTGAAACATGGTGAATTTTCATGAAAATTTTATAATTGCAACTTTGAAAGTATAAGAATTTGTTTCAATTTTTTTTTTTTTTTTTGATACATAGTGTTCCCATGATGATTTTTCAAAAATTCAAAAACAATTTTTAAGGACTATCCACACATTTCTTGGTTAATGTTTTCCTACTTTCACCCAATGTCTGACTAGTAGTAGCAAAATATTTATAAGAGCTTGAATGATAGTTTTTAATGACAAATAATCCATTTATTTTCTTGAAAAACTTTAAGGACTTGTGATGCAAATTGTGCTAATTGCATTGGAGTTATTAACATTTTAGGTGAAAGTCCAAGCTAGGTTACAGTAATACAAGAATTTTTCCATTTGTGCCTCCCCTTCTTAGATTTTTTTGGTCAATGTTATGTAGTCTTCGATAATTATGTTTGAACACCTTTCAAGCTAACCTTTTTAAGTCCAAAACACTTCTTCACATTATTAACAACATATTATGCTATTTTTGACACAATGTGGCATGGCCAAAACAAGAGCCAACAAATGGACATGGTAATTGAAGTGGATAACAAAATACCATAAATATTAAGATAGTGGTTTAAATAATTAGGTTGAACCTTTAAATTCTCACATAATACACAAAACAGCCTTATCAAGCAAGCCAAATGGGTTCAACAAGTACACCTTAACCTAAGTTGCACTTGTTGTGCTGTGCATGTTTCAAAAATACCATAATGACATGAATGGGCTCACATGAATCATTGATAAAACTAATCACCATGGCAAAAATGTCATGCCCAACATTATGCACCCAAATATCAAAGGAAGTAGTACATTAACACATGGAGCAAGAAAGGGAATATAACATATTTCTCTTTTGTTTTGTTCATGAGACTAGGCAAAATTTCATTCAACAATTAGTACCAAGATGGAAACATAACATGTCCACATTGTCTTAAATCCATATAGTTAAGTGAAGGATTTTCAACAAAAGTCAAAGGATGATATCCCTTTGCAATGTACAAAATTAAAATTTCAAAAATGCAAGTTGCGTGTTTAATGTAATTTGTTATAAAATCTTTGGTTGCTAAAAATATTTGTGATTTGTGAGAGAGGGTTTTTTTTTTGGGGGGGCTATTTTTTAATCATGCTTCTGAAATGTGTAAAATCTATAATGACTGTGATTCCATATGATGTAAACCATGTGAAAAGTTTGATAATTATCATATTACAAATTATGAAAGGTTTTCAAGGCATTAAAGATAAGGTGAAAATATCCTTGGGTGGTACCACTAGGAACCACCTCAAGGAATGAAAAAGGAACCAAAATGGCCAAATCATTTTCCTAGGCCCTTTACTTTAAATGTTTTCACAACTATAATTTTTTTTCTCTTGTTTATCAATTAAATTCATTAATATACTGCTTGAAATTTATTTTGGAATTAAAATTTTTTGAATATTAAAAAAAACTTGTATTCTTAAAGAAAATTAATAACGTTAATTTTGGAAATTCATAGCTAAATTATACTTGTTCAATTAATTTCTTAGTAAAAACCTATAAATAAATGACTTCCAAATTACTTTATGAAAAAAATTCCCAAATTATGTTTCAAATTTTTATTCTTAACAAAAAAGTTTAAGGAAAAGAACCAATGTTACATTCCTGAAACTTTTTCTAAATGCAATGATTAAAAAATCAGAATACACAATATTCTTAATATTATTGAATTTTCAGAATTTGTGGAATTTAATAAATGTACTCATTAAACAAATTTATGAAAAAATTTATGTAAGTGTTTCCTAGGATTTTTCAAAGTTTGATGGGTCTAAAAAATCAAGGGTTTCAAATCATAGTACTAGTTATTTGGAAAAACATGTTTTTAATTCAACACTTAGTAGAATATAAGAAGTGGGGGTTGTTGGTGCAAGGTAAAATCACGATCAAATGGAGCATGATAAAGAAATGGGTCATATTTTAAATTTTGATTTCAAATTCCATTATTAATTTGAAAACCAAACATAAGTGAACTTTAAACAAGAAACGAATTTTGTTATATAGTGTTTAACATATACCCATGGCTCCTTGAATTTAATCTTAATTTATTTTTTAAAAATATTAAATTAACATTAGTTTTGTGAAAGTCATCAAAATACAAAACCCAAACACCAAAAGTGAAACCCAAAATTAAATGCATCACATTAAAAAAATGCATACTATAATATTTATTGTAAAAGTACCCCATGTGGCCACCCCATAATGTGCTTTCACCTTGCACCAATAACCACCACTTTTTACATTCTATTAAGTGTTGAATTAGAAACATGTTTTTCCAAATAACTAGTACCATGATCTTTCTTATAGTTCAAAAAACTTTTAATACTTTTCCCATGGGCGAAATTGTCAACATCAACATCCATTTGCAAAGCACAGTGGTGGACCTAACACATTTCATGTGACTTGTGGGTTACATGAATTGACAAGAACATCATCATTCACAATGTAAAAAATCATTTCCTCAATAATCAATGAAACAATGATTTAAGGGTATCATGTTCCTTATTTTTATTAGCTTTGAAATGAAAAGTGTGGAAGAAACATTTAATTCAAGATTGGATGTTTCATGTGAACCAATAATAACTTGGGTTTGAAATGCAAACTCACTATCATCTTCATTATCAAATAATAAAGTTGGGTCAATGGAAGAGTTGATGGAAATTTTTGATTCCATTGGACTATTTGTTGCACATAAACATGCATTTAACAAAACAAAGAACAAAAACTGTAAATGGGAGCAACACTTTCATTCACCTTAAGAAAAATTTACATTTGCAATAACATGTGTTGGTGTATGAAACTCAAGTTTCAATAGCTTTTGCTCAAAAACAATGGATGCAATTCAACAAAGCATCTCCAAAGCCTTTGCTTGAATCTCAAACTATGGCATGTGACAAAAGAAAAGACAATGGCAAGTAACAACCTTTGAAGTTGTTGCACTCAAAAAATCATTACAAACACCTAAAGGGCAAACAACGAAAACTCATGCAATAATGTACCTTTGAAGCACATTGGATGTGGAAACTTGAACAAAAAACTTAAATTTAAGATGTTCATCCTTGGGTGGTACCATGAAGAATATGACATCTTAATTTTTTGTAACCCAATCAATTTAAAAACAACATAGGATTCATTTAAAAAATAATTTTCATTTCAAATTTTATATCAAAAGATTACCCAAGTCATGTAGAATTTGAAATTTTAATTGAATTTATAAATAATTAAAATTTAACATTCCAAGTGAGTGGTCAGAGAATTTTTTTAATGAAAATAACACTTTGGGTTCCTTTGTTCAAGAACACAAAAAGAACATGCTTTTTTTATTTTCATGATTTTAATTTTAGGAAGGCTTAAGATGGTCTTCTTTTTTATTTGATTAATAGATAGTGGATAGAAATAATCATAATTTTTTGAGCAATTTTGGAAGGTTTTGAACTTGGGCATTGTATTCATGTTTACAAAGTTTTAGTATTTTTGGTTTTTTCTTGTTTCAATCAACAATTTGCGCCATACCTTAGTGACTATAATCGATATAAATAAAAGGTTACACAAATGAAGCAATTTGACACTTCATGATAAAGGGTAAATTTTTTTAAGAGGACATGTCCATTGTTAAAAACATTTTAGAAACACAAATTTTTTACTTCTATAACCTATGTAGATGTCTACAATTTTTCATAATGTATACATAGATGAGGAACACAAAGCACATATGCTGCAAGTCAATAATAAGAATCAAAAATTCAAAATATTAAATTTCTTTAATTAAATTAAACTAGGTTCTGAATTTTGGTGATGTGATTCTTCGTGTACCACCCCGGGATGGGTTTGCATTTCACACATAACCAACCTCCAAGCCCTAACTCAAATAAAACTCATCGCCATCAAAAATTCAAATGTCACAATATATAACTTCTATAAGTAGAAAATGCATATACATAGTATGACAATTCAAAAGCAACCAAGACCTACTTTAGAAGGTTTCATTGAGAGTTGAAACATTTTGACAACTTCAACAAAAACTAAGAATGACCATGCAATTATCTTTGAGCTTCATCCAAAATATGCCACAAACAACAAATCAACTTGAGAATGGAGGCAATTCTAAAAGGAGAAAAAATGTGATGAAAGCTCAAAGGTGATGGCAAAAGCTCAATGGGAAGATGGCAACCCTAAACCCTAAACCTAAAGGCTAACTGAGACCAACTTATTATGAAAAGGGTCACGGCAGAGACGGGTATCTCAGATTGTAAAAAGAAAGATGGTTCTCAGACCACATGGACAAACGATGGTTCTCAACTCCTGCCAGATAGATACTATGTTTGAATCTGAATCTGGTTCTTCAAATTTGCAAAAGGATGCTGGTCCTTTTATCCAGAACTGGTGATTTGCACCTGCCCAGCCGGGTATCTGCCCAACACTAGCAATTACCATTGTAGTATGGGGGGTTTGGAGGAGGAGTACGATAGTTTACAAGCAAGGTTACTGAGGTGAATGAAACCTTGGTAACCGAACTGAGTCGTAATGAGTTTCAAATTGACGGTGCACTGGTGAGTGCTGTGTCACATAAATGGTGTTTTCACTACTTATGGATCCCCTCTAAAGTTACAGTGCTATTGTAGTTTGAATCTATTCTGACAACAAGTTACAATCCAATTTATGTTATATGATCAATAAATGTTTCCCATGTTTTTCAACCTAAACATTCATAGCTGCGTGGTTCGCATGAAAAACAGTTTCAGGAGACACAGCGAAGCACAGCAGGTGTATGAAGTGAGTTGATTTCCCACACCTAAGCAAAACTCAACACAATTCAAGTACCCATACACCCACCCATCCACACAACAGTAGCAGCTGCAGCTCTAACCGTACATGCAGTCCATCATGACTACACCAGTTGAAAAAGCTTTTGGATTTGAACTTGGAAAAAATTGGTTTTCAGCAAACACACACTTTGGTGGAATCAAATAAACAATTGAAAAGATCAACACTGCTACATACCCAACGGCAAAGTAGATACAAAGTTTTCCAAGAGCCTCGTGTCTCACATGATAGTTTCCAGCTGCAGCTCCAGTTCAGATCCAATAAGATGTAGTCATATTATTTGAAAAGAAAGATACTCAAGATCATCACAAGGGGATTCAGACTTCAGACTTGTCCCCTCTCTGTTTATCTTTGAACTTCAATGCTCCTCTAAATCAATGAAGTTGTTGAGGTGAACACATGTCATCTCCACATGCAAAGGAAGTTGGAAATTAAAACATAATGATCTCTTCCAAGTCATTTTTTTCAATCAGCCATGTCAATCTTAAGACCTCCTCTTCAGTTTGTTTTTTTTGGTGAAGCTTTGCCAAATTTGTGTGAAAATCAAAATCAAAATATTCTGTTGCAATGTTCTCCTTTTTTTTTCCTGAAAAGAATCGCCAAATTTTGGAAAAAAAATAAATTGTTGAATTTTTTCACTACATTTGGATTGTGATTTTAGTTTTGGTAGCATTTTTTAAACTAGTTTTCTTTTAACTATTTGGAGAGGTTCTAAAAACTTGTTGCAATTTCATGCTGAATCCCAAGCTTGGGATGCTAGCCAATGATGAACGTCAGAAGATTGGAGTAAGTATAACTGCTCCTCAGCACAATTTTTTTTTGGCAATTTTATGATGTAGCCAAAGTGATGATTGTCCACAGGAAGATTTAACAAAATTCAAAATTCAAAAATAAAATATTTTAAACAGCCTTTTACATTGTGGACTAGCTAGTACTTGAACCATATATGGAAATCTGACTATTTTTTCTCAAATTTTGGTTGAACATTTATGGCTATTGAGAATCTAAAAAAACACTTGATTTTGGCACTTTTAATTTCGTTTTTTTTTGCCTATAATATATATCGAGCAAAAAGAAAATACTCCTCCTCCTCCTCCTCCTCTTCTTTATTTGCCATTCTGAAATACCAAACATAATGGGGGAGGATAATCCAAAAAGCTGCAAGGGGTTGTTCAAAGGCTTATTATTTTTGTTGATTTTACATGTGTAGGTACCATACCTTCAACTCATGTTCAGCACTTCTTCACTTAATATTTTATTTATTCATTTTTTTAAAAACGACTGGGTTAGGTAGATTCAAAAAATTTATTTTTCAGAATTATTTCCACATATGTGTAAATAATAATAACCCAATGGTTGGGAGTCAGAAAACATTAAATACTCCTAAATTCTTTCAAAAGTTTGGAGTTCAAATATTCAACAATTTCATCAAATTTCTGAATTATAAAAATTCCCCCTTTTTTTTTTGGAAGCTATCTAGACTTTGTGTAAATTATTGTGTTGGAACAATTTCTTTCAACAATATTTCAATGAGCACACTAATAATTTAATTCACACAAAATAATTCACAAAAAAACTCTAGCTTTTAAAAAAAGAGGAATTTTTAAAAAATTATTAGTGCTCATTAAAATTGGAAGATCTATAAAAGGAGGTCTGAAGTGAAGCCCCTCCCACCCTCTTCCTACCCCAAGGCTAATGTTGCAAAAGCTCACTTTCATTCATTCAGTCAGTCAGTCAGTCATTCATTCATCCATTCATCACTCAGTTCCAGTTCACATGAGGTGGTCCACTTTCTAGACAACAACTCTGAACTATTCCCCCGTAGCTCTGGATGTGCTCAAGAGCATAGTGATTGTGGAACTTGGAACATTGTTGTTGTTGCAGCAGCTGGTCCCTCTTGCTCGAGTGACTGACTGATGATCTGCTTCAGCTCCCGCCCATCCCCTCCTCCCCCGGGCAATATATATTGATTGTTGTCGTCACATGGTTGTTTGATTTGTCGTTGAAGTTGTTTTTGTTGGTTGAATTGTTGTTGTTGTGGCAATCCATGTGATCTAAATACCCATTTGGGGATATTCGTCTTGTACTGAGAAAAGCTACCTATATTCCAGTTGGTTTTTGAGTATCTAGAATCTCCCTTGAGCTCTCTGATCATGATCATCAGCTGAATATGTTTGTTTCTGTAACTGCAAGCAGGCCGGTTGTTGTTATATACATCGCCTCTCTTGTTTTGATTGCTTTAGTTATATTATAGCTGCAATCTAGCTGCTGCTAACTACTGAATTCACAACTTGGATCATGCAGGAACTGCAACTTGGCGGTTTGTGGAATTGATCTTATAGAGAAGGTGATTTGGATCTAGATTTTGTACTTCAATTTTGTACTTTGGTTATTGGGTTGAACATTATATTGGGTTATCGGGTGTCTTATTGGTCTTAATGACTGACTTCCCCTAGCTAGCTAGCAGCTTATTGTAGTCATAATATGGCGGAGTTGTACATAAACCCTTCCAGATGAGCTTCTGAGGCCTGTGAGTTTTTCTTTGGGAATGTTGCAAAACCCATCGCCTCATGTGTTGCACAATTCCCAGCTGTTACTTACTTACCGTTTGTTTTCTCTATTCTTCACAATTTTCCCACAAGGGAATCATCCGAGAGCTCCTTGTGTTATATATGCAGTAGTAGTCTAGCTGATCATATTGTTGCAGAGCCATGAATGATGCTAACCGCTTACCGAATGCAGCTGTATTTGCTACAGAAGATGTCTTTGAAAGAGATTATAGCCGTGACCTGCTGCTGATCTCTCTACCTCAAATAGCTGCAGTGTACCGCAAGAGCTAGCTAGCTGTTCTAGTCTGAGAGCAGCAGCCTCTAGAGACTAGTACTGATGCTTAGATTCTTTGATGTGTTACATGCGAACTCACGCAGATGCAGCTGCTTCTGCAATAGACTAGTGATTTCTAGATTAGAATTATTGTTTCCGTAAATATATAGTAGTTTTCATTTTCTTGTCCAGACCCTTCCTTCATTTTCTTGACGTTAATCAGCTTCTGATAAAAAATGCAGTGATCTGAAAGAAACAACTGCAGTCATCGTTCTCATCCAGCAAGAAATCAAAATGAACGAAAGCATAAGAAATTTCTTCAATGAGCATCTGCTGCTTGCTGGAGCTACAAGTCCGCTGCACTATTCACAGCTCCTGAATAATATATTTGGAGCTTCTTTGGGGATTCCAATATTGTTGTTGGCAATTCTTGTTGTGAGCCTTGTGGCACTTTGGTGGGAGCATCCACTCTACGGGAAGAACAAAGGAGCTGCAATCTACCCGCTATTTGGAAACATGATCCAAATCATGTACCATGTGCAGGTATTTCACGACTGGAACACACAACTTCTGAAGAAGACTACCAACATGACGGTGAGGCACTTGAGGCCCGGCAGCCCTGCTTGCTACGTGACAGCAAATCCCAAGAATGTGGAGTACATATTGAAGACCA
The DNA here is from genome assembly GCA_963921925.1 of Sphagnum tenellum. Classification (NCBI taxonomy): domain Eukaryota; kingdom Viridiplantae; phylum Streptophyta; class Sphagnopsida; order Sphagnales; family Sphagnaceae; genus Sphagnum; species Sphagnum tenellum. The sequence goes on along the minus strand of OY998143.1, from coordinate 15,572,432 downwards.
ACGTTGCGAATTACCCAAAAGGACCAGAAACCTGCGACAATCTGAATGACCTGCTGGGGAGAGGGATCTTTAGCGTTGACGGTGAGCTTTGGAAACTGCAACGGAAAGTTGCAATCTGCGAATTTACAACAAGATCACTGCGCAACTTCATGCAGCAAATAGTGCAAGTGGAACTTGACACACGGTTCATGCCGCTGTTGTCGCACAGTTGCAGTGCAGGAGTGGTTGTGGATCTGCAAGACCTTTTGAGTCGGTTCACATTCGATACTATTTGCAAACTTGCGTTTGGATTTGATCCAGAATACCTTCATATCTCGCTTCCCGCTGTGGAGTTTGCTCACGCGTTTGACGCTGCCACAAAATTCTCCTGCCAACGCTTCCTCACCTACCCTTTCATTTGGAAAACCCAGCGGGCTCTCAATATCGGTGGGGAAAGAAAGCTGCGACATGCTATTCATAAAATCGACGAGCTTGCCATGTCTGTGATCCACAAAAGGAAGCAACAAATGATGCAGCAGCAGCCTCAGGATGTTGCAGAAAATTTAGCTAACTCGACTGCCGCAGATCATCATCAGGTGCAGCAGCATCATGGGCAGCATGAATTGGACCTTTTGTCAAGATTCTTGCTCCTTGCAATTGATGAATCCAAAAGATCAAGCTGCAGTGACGTAACTGATGCAGATTCTGCAAAGTTGCCGCCGGATCATCAGCAGCAGCAGTCGAAGCCGCCATCGGAAGCTGTCTTCACCGATGTTTTCTTACGAGATATTGTGATAAGTTTCGTTCTAGCTGGACGGGATACATCATCTACAGGTAATTTGTGACTAGTTCTCAAGAAAAGCTAACTGATCAGGAGTTAGCAATTAGCCTGATCAGGAGCTCATGAAGATGCATTACTAGTCTGCTAGTTTCAGTGGCGCTGCAGCTGCAGACTTAATCAGTAATTGCACAAGGAGTTCTGATACAACTCCCTGTGTGATATGCAGGAAAGTTCTCAGTTATCCTTTTTAGAAATCCCTCTTCTAGATGAACTATTCCTGTTGGAGGTTCCTTGGGAATGTTGCTTTGAAACCCCACCCCTCTGTTGCACAATTCCCTGTTTTACGTACGTTTGTAGTCTATTCTTGAAGGTTTAGAGTTCGACAATTTTCCCATAATGGAGTCATCCGATCTGAGCTCCTTGTGTGTGTTGCTTGTTTGCTTGCTGCTAATTATATTCAGTGTGATCTGCATTGTGGTCCACTGCTGCAGGTATGTCGTGGTTCTTTTGGTTGCTCTCTCGCAACCGTCACGTCGAGGACTCCATTCGCGCTGAGATTGCGCAAATAGTGAGCTCTAGGAATCATCATATGCATCATGACCTTGCCAACAAGAAAGATAGCACAGATCAATATACTACTGCAACAACAGCAGTAGCTGCTGCTGCTGCAGGTGATGATCAGCGCCAGGACAAAATTGCAGATGGTGATAAAGATGGGTCACGAGTTGTTGTAGCTGATCCCTGCAGCATCGACATGACGTCTAGTCCCAAATTCACTTACGAGGAGCTGAAGAATATGCATTACTTGGATGCAGCGTTGACAGAATCCATGCGACTTTACCCACCGGTTCCGTTCGATACGAAAGTTGCAATGGAAGAGGATACATGGCCAGATGGAACCCATATCCCAAAGGACTCGATGGTCGCGTATGCGCCCTATGCGATGGGGAGAATGGAGCAGTTGTGGGGTAGCGACTGTCTGGAGTTCAAGCCAGAGAGATGGCTTGATGACAATGGAGTTTTCCAGTCACAGAGTCCGTATAAGTACGCTGTGTTTCAAGCTGGTCAGCGTGTGTGCTTGGGGAAAGAGTTGGCCATGCTGCAAATGAAGTTGGTAGCTGCAACTCTACTCAGCCGTTTCACCATCTCCATGTCGTCAAACGCTGCTACTTCACAAGCTGCTGCTGCTGTTGCTGATTTCAAGCCGACCTACGAAATGAGCTTGACTTTGCCCATCAAGAATGGTCTCCCAGTACGAATTCATCTTGCAAAATCTCCTGAGGAGGATCAAGGGAATACTCACCGTGTTTGAAAATTTCAAACACCACTTGTCCTGACTCCGGGACGATCGAAAACACGTCGATCGGAACAATGCAAAAACCTAGAATAACGCTCGCTAACTCCCCCAATGAGAAACGAGATGAATATCAAATGGAAAATTTAGAAAGTTCACAATATTTGAAGAAAACAGGGAACTTTGTTCTGAACCTCACAACAACGTGACCCAAAAACCTGCTGCAAACCAATCTCATCTCAATTTGGTTGCAAGATTCAGCCAGGCTGAAGTTTAAACCCTAAACCCTAAACTTCAATGTATTACTTATTAGGTTATTAGATAATTGAGTTTTGGAAACTGATTGAATGGTTCCCTAGAAGTAGTAGCTAGCTAGCTGTGTATTTATTTACTTAGGTTTCAAAATCTTCTTGAAGCAAACCAAAATCTAATCAATCTTTTGCAGCACATGTGCATCTGATTGAAGTCCTTTCAGCACATTTCAGGTTTCCTGGAGAAGATTTTGTAACAAAATCTGAATTTGTGTTCATTTTGCTTTCAGACCTTGGACCTACTGTTTTCGTCATCTTCACTAAATTTACTGAAAGTTATGCGACAATAATAACATATTGGCTGATTGTCTTCGAAAGCTTCAAAATCTTACAGTGTCCTCAAATCTCATCTGAAGTCCTTATGAAAGTATGAATTCACTGTTTTTTCGACATCATCCAAAGTCTTCGTAATCAGTTCCATTTCCTGGGCTTTTCTCCTAACCTGTCAGATTTTGCGTCATGTATACTAGAGCAGTAGCTTGTGATCTTGGCCCAAGTGTGAACTGGTTATCTATCTATGAAGGAAGGTAGTTTGTTTTTGTTTTGTAGTTGTGAGATCCACAGAACCGGGATGCTTCAGATCGTGTTCTTGGTGTCTTTAGAAAGCTCTCAACGAGGAGGGATGCATGGGCTTGGTACCATGACGTTTGGATTTGCTGTGCAAAAGTTCTTCACGGAAAATTAAATTAAATCATAGCTGAAAATTTTGGAGGAATTGGAATGTGCCTTTGGTGTTGTTGGAAAGATCTTAATGAGCAGGATTTAATGGAATTTATGTGGTACGATTTGGATTCAGAAAGTGGGAGATATTGATTTTTAAGTGATTTCTGCCGCTGAAAATTCAAATAAATTCCAGAAAACCAGGTTTTTGGAAGGAAAAATCAGTTGAGGACGTGGTGACACTGGGGCCAACGGCACAGGCGATACTAGTCCTTATGAAATTATGAATCCACTCTTTTGTGACATGATCAGGCCTTCTTAATCAGTTCCATTTCCTGGGCTTTTCCCCTAACCTGTCAGATTTTGCATCATTTATATTGGTGTAGTAGCCTGTGCTGTTGGCCCAAGTGTGAACTGGTCATGCAACTAATTTCTCCTTCCAAAATCTTTTTTTTTTTTTTTTGCAATTTCATTGAATTTTCAATGACAAAAACTTGGACTTGAAATTCAATATTGCCTAAAAATTTAGTCTAAATTTTTCTAAATTACCTTCATTAAATCCTTACTCACTCAATGGGGGCTTTTCAACAATATCAAGAGCATGCCCAATTTTTTCTATAATTATAATTTATAATTTAAATGGATTTTCAGTGAAAAAGCTATTGATTGTTCAATAATTTTATCCACTATAGATTGAAACATTATGAAACCAGCTCAGTGCACCCCTACTCATTGAGGCTGCTCCAATGATATCAATTGAGCATGGCAATCGGCACCCTGGTCTGGAATTATGTCAATGTAACGAACAAACTACCTCCCTTCATAGATAGATTGAGGACAAGTTTGTCATGTTTAGAAAACTACTGGAGTGCAAGATAGGTTAGGTACCCAACATTGACATGTGACATTTCTAGGAACAGACACATCGCATTCTATCAACCAGGTAACTAACTTAGCAGGCAAAACTCCGCAGAGGGTAGGTGCTTCAACGTTTTCTTTAAGTTCTTTCGAGTACACCAAGCAGGCCAAGCTATTCCCATCATGTGCAAGCAAGCACTCAATTGAAGATATATCACCAGACATGTTGAGTGTATAGAATCCTAATGTAAAAGCCCGATGCTTGTATCGTACTTCTGATGTGTGTCACATTTTGATCAAGATTCAAAAACTGTTTTCTCTCTCACAAGTTACAACTCACAACCTGTTATCTGTTATTTTACAATCACAGAGTAAATATACTCTCCATTTATGCATCCTTTGATCTTAAAACAGCCAATAGGTAGGTTGTGACTTGTAAGAAGAGCAGCTCGGTTGGTGCTCAGTATGTGACCCTGCAGAGATATTTCTCCCATTCAAGTTTTGCTTTTCGCCTTTTTCCAACTCCACCCATAAAACTGAAACTGGGACTGCACATTGGTCGGAGAGTACTAATAGTAACCCACCTGGACCAATCAAACTATCTAGCCAATCAGCAGCAGGTGTTACACTTTGCTGTGCCATGTACCAACCTCTTCACCCTGGTGCAAATGCTGGGCCAAAACCATTTTTCTGTGCATTGTACGAGCTCTGAATCCTGTTGATAATTCTGGGCCAAAACCATTTTCTTGACCCAAACTGGCATGTCATGACTTTCCTTCATTCAATTTTCCTTTGCAAGGGCCACATACTGAGCACAGGTGGAGCTGCTCTCACTCATAAACATGAAAAAGTAGACAGAATAAAGTGAAACTCTTTTAAATGTTACCACCTGGGCCAATCATTATGTAGCCTATCACAGCTGGCTCATCATGCTATTACCCTACAATTTTCATTTTGGTGCTTCCATTGGTGGGTGAAGCTTAGTGTGTGTTAATTGGGTTCATTCATTTCAACCCATTTAGAGGCTGCATTCCTTACTATTATTATTTTTAAAAGTGCAATTTAAGCATTTGATATAATCAATTCAAAGGACTCAAAATGACATTTACATATTATTCAAATTTATATCATTTTATCTATTGGCATACAACAATCCATTACAACTATAATAATGTAAAATAATCAAAAATGCAAATTTGTCCTTTGTAATTCTTCAAAAATAGGTCATTCCTTTTTGGTGCCCCAATCATGAATATACTTTATGACAAAGACAAATTAGATTTTGAAACATGTGTCCATACCCCAACATCAAACTTATGGCTACATGAACCCACCAAGCTACAACAAACATAGATCCATGATAGCTTAAGACGATGTCCTTAAATAATACTCCAACTTGGCAAACATTTAAAACTAGTTGGATCTTGTTCAATCAAAATCGCTATGACACAAAGGCACGTTGAATCAATCACAATCTATAACTTTGAAACCTTAAAGACTAAGAATCCAAACCCTTATATGTTTAATTTTATAAAAAAACTAAAGATATCCACCTACAGACATGGAAACTTGTCACATGGATGAAACCTCATAATTCAGAAACAAAATATCATTAATTTACTTGATTGTAAAATCAATAATCAAACAAAATGATAATGGGTGTTCATAACTTATCAAAATTGAATTCAAATGTAACAAAAAAATCACAACCAATAATGGGTTTTCATAATGTAAAAACCTAGCCCATAAAAAACTACACTAGAGTCAACAAACATTTCAAAATGAAATTTCCCTCCAAGATCATCAAAGGGAATCTCACACCTTTTACCACAAATTATTATTTTTCATCCCTTATTGCAAGAGATTTCATTTTCCCTTCCTCTTTTGATGGGTCTTTCCTTTTTCATTGCATTTTTCTTTGGTCCTTCTTGATGGCACTCCTTTTCAAGTGCCTTGGTCTTTATGTCGTGTAAAGCCAAGTGCTCCTAGGGACTTTACCCTACATTTTTTAAATTGATGGTTTTTTAGAACTTGTATAATAATAGTTTTTACTTTCTATTGTGTGTATGAATACAAATAAAATAGACAATAGTGGGTTCTCATAATGTTTCAAAACATAGTTCAAATGTGATACTATGATACATTGGTGGCTTTAACACAACTTAAATTTTTTTGAATTTTTAAAAAACTATTTGCTTAATATATGTTAAATAATTCAAAGTTTGTTATAGATTCGAGCCCTAGCCCTTTCCAATATAATAAAAGTTTGTGAAAACAATCCAACTAAGAAAACAACTAAAATTTTTTGGTACTGAAAGTATTTTTATTATATCTATTTTGTACTTATCAAAATCTTCAAAATCAAAACTAGATTGCCATTAAAATTCCCAAAATATACTAATTATTTGCCAAATTATTATTGAAGTCGCCAAACTACTACAATATTTCATAAAGGATAGGACTTGGAAACAATTCCTAGTGTATTTTGAAAATACTTTATATCCATGAATACCTCCCCAAGAAATAGGAGGGGTATTATGCTTCTTCTTTGAATAGTGAAAAGTATGTTATAGCCCCAAAAGATGAAGAGGTTAATTAATCAAAGGAGACTTGTCCTAATGACCATGACAAGAGTAGGAAACTTGTATTCAAATGTTACTCGACTTGGAACAACTCAAATTACACATAGGTCTCATCTAACATTCAAATTAAATGCCATTCAATTTATCAACACACATCCCTTCTCCAATGTTGCCATATGATTTAAATTTAATGCAAAAATGATGTGATTTTTGGTGATTGGATCCCTTTGAAATGTTTCTTAAAGCATCAAGGAATATCATATGGTTTTCATGTTAACACCTTCATATATACATGTTCAAAGGATCCCTATATAAAACATAGGTTTAAACCTTTGATCTCACTTTTGTTCACAAAACATTCCATCACATAAAGCCAAATAAATCCCAAAACCCATACAAAACATCACCAAAATATGCCCATCATTTTGATTCTTCATCATTAACCTTCACATTAGATTTTTTTATTATTTATTTAATACATGCACAAGGGAATGATTCAAACTAGTCATTAAAATAACAAAAGATGAAAATATTTATCATTTGTATTTTTGACATCCACGGCCCTTTAAAATTTCACGATCTTGACTTCAAAAATTCATAACTAAATGAAAATTGATTCAATCAATTATTTATGAAAGATATCAAGAAGGTTGACATTTGAAGTATTTTAAGACTTAACATCTAATAAAAATTTCCAAAAAGTAGATTCCATTTGTGTTCTTAATAAAAATGTCCCTTATATTATATTCCTAAAACTTTTTCCTTATGCATTCATTTTCCACATTAAAACACATTTTTTTGTAAATTTAATTAAGCTTTTGAATTCTATGTGACTTGGTAACCTTTCAATAAATCATTTGAAATGAAAAGCTTTCTTTATGTGAATCCTATGTTGTCTTAAAATTGGATGGGTTTCAAAAATTTGGGGGTGTGATGTTCTTAATGGGTCCATCAAAGGATAAGTTTGCCCTTTCATCTTTTTCACCATACTTATTATTATTTGGTTGTGCGTCAATTCAATGGGATGCAATGTATTAATCAAAATGGATGATCCTAATGTGTGGATTTAAGCATGCGAATAGTGAGCTACTTTGTTTTGACGTGTTATGCCCATGACTATGGAAAATTTTGCAATTGCCCAACACCAAAATACATTGCATTATGCCATTATATGTGGAGGTGGTCAATGACCTCAAGTTCAAAGTTTTGAACTAAGAAATTATGTTTATTTATAATAAACAACATTAACTACTTTAGATGTGACCATAAGACGTGTTATTTTACATGTGCAAAAGGTTCTACCTTCAAAAGTGTTGTTGTTGGAAATCCAAGATGGTTAGACATGGAGGGAACATGTGTGCAATTGTGCACCATGTCACTTTCCCAATGTGAATGGCCAAATTGACCCATCATTAACCATGGTTCCTACTAGCCTATGTTATGTGGGCAATCTTCAAGAATTGCCATTATGTTGATTTGTGATCAATGTTTTTAAGGTTAGCACATGGTTTTGCCTTCAATGTATTTAAGATATTTAGGTTCTTAAGGTCAAATAATAGAATTAGTTTAAGGTTTTCTTCCATAGTAATTCACATTTAGTTGGGGATTTGAAAGATTACAAATAGGCAAATAACAATGGGGTTCACATTTGCACCTGACCTATTAGTCCTTTTGCCTTGGAACCAAAGTATTCATCCATGGTGGATTTCCATCAAGTAGTTTTGAATGTTATCTAGCTTAGAGGGACCTCAACCCCAAATAGGGGGGCGGTTTGGATATGGTGTACCATTTAGGGTATTTCTATGTTTTGTTTTGTATGTGTGATGATAATGATAGTTGTAAGCACTGACATTAAAGTCCATGATAGTTGTTAGGTGTGTTAATTTAATTGTTGAGCTAGGTCCAACTTAATTAGGGACAAATTAGGTTAATTGAATTGATTAATTTTATTTAGAACTAATTTAGGTGTGAATAAGGTTCAAAATATTTTTCCATGGGATATAATACTAATTTGTGTGATTTCAAATCACTTTTGGTGATTTGGGATTTTAAAGCATAGTTTTTAGCTTTGCAATTTTTTGTGTTTATCCAAGTGTTATGATTTTTGTTTTGTGTTTTTAGGCTTGGATTCATATTTGTTACAAGTGGGTCATGTTTTGGTTTAGATGTGGTGTACCATTTACAGTATTTTTATGTTATGTGTTGTATTTGTGATGACAATAATAGTTGTAGGTGCTAACATAGGAACATAAAATAAATAAGAAGGAAAAATGTTTGAGGAACAATGCAAAACTCAAAAATGGGCAAGAAAAAAAAGGGCTTAATGAACGAATCGCCTTAGCACATGTAAGAAACAAAAGGATGACAAAAAAATCTCTCAAAGGGGAATGATGAATAAAAATAAAGAAACTTTTGAACATAAAAAACATTAGCAAAAGGGAAAAGTTGTGATAATTAGCCTCTCGCCACCCAAAGCCCTTGGAAGATGGCCTTATGCAAAATGTAATTGAAAGCATTCACGATATCTAGTTGAAGCACCACCCAATGGGGATGGACGTTTAAAGCAACTTAGATACCATGAACCATAACCTCACATTCACCTTTCATAGCCACACTAATCAATGTGGCAATAAATGTGGAAAATTTTCATCATAGAATTAAAGGCATAATGCATTATTCATTAACTAATATATTGCCATTTGTTATCACTCGAATGCCACTTGAAGGTTTGACCAAAACTAAAAGCTTAACGACATTAAATATCCAAACAACAAACCTTACGATACAACCTATGACCACATGGGAACTCAGCTAGTGGAGCTGGATGAAACCACCCATTAAATCTTCTAGGTCAAAAGGATCCCTAAGTGCTTGAAACCATGTTTGAAGGACCTCATGTTAACAAATGGGACAAACAAATGAATGTCAACTTGAAATAATCAAGAGAAAATTTGAAGTCTACATTCGGCTAAAAATCCATCAACAAATATAAGCAAGGGGAATTGGAGCCTTAAGGATGCAAAGTTTATAACGCACTAACAATCTTGAAAGAAGTGAGGTTGGGGCAAGTGTTGCAACCTTAGCTTTAAGCTCATGACCAAAACAAAGGCTCGTAAAGGTGCAAGCCATAAATGAAACCTGAGAATCACATTTCATGCTCCTAAGAGTGTAGGAAAATGTGAGGGAATGAACCCCCCACACTCTCAAATGAGCTTCTACTTTGGGAGTTGGAATCCGATGGACTCGAATCTTTAGAGGGCAATTGCAAGGGTCAAAACTTATTAAATTGAAAAATTTCTTATACCATTGGAAAGCTCTTGAAACTTAATGTCTAAAATGGGTTCACATGACCCATTTGGGTACTTAAAACATAAATTATGGCCAAAAGAAGGGTTGGGAGTCAAATTGCCAATTTGACTTTCAACCACTAAAAGTCGGGAATTTCTCTGATTTACTTACATGCAAGTGATGTGTCACACATCATTGAGATTCTTTGTTTTAAACCTCACTTTAATCAAAGGTCTACATAAAAAATTATGGGCCCAAAAGTCATGAAAATTCTAATTTCAAGAATTTCGAAACTCCCAAGTTGGGAGTCTTGAGACAAAATGACATTTGGGTGCAGGCATGTGAGGCATTCTTGCACACCTTTAACATGAATATATGCACTCACAAAAAACCGCTTGGGAGTGGAAGTACTATGTAGTTATATTCTAACAAGTAAGGTGGTTCAATGTGATGTAATGAAATTTATTAAGAATCTATTGCGTTATGTCCACTTGGAAGATACAAAAAAAGAATGTGGAAAAAAATCACAACTCACCATGATTGAACGTGAAGGAACATTATGTTGATGTGCATTCCATGTTCATGCTTGATGGTTGAACCCCCTTCGTTCCTTTCGTCATCATATGTTTGTACAACCTCCTAGTCTAACATACATTGGGTTTTTGGAAAGTTAATCTAGGAAGGAACAATCTCCCAAAATATTGTAAGTTTTTATTTTTAAAACCAAGAATTATGTCTCAACAAATAAATTATTTTGACTAAATTTGGGAAAAAACAAACAGTTCAACCCCCTCTACTTCCAGCAAGTGTAACTCCCTTACAGCAAACCCGATGATACTGAATTTTTGAGAGGATATTCTACACCTCTTAACTAAAATAATTTTAAGTTTGTAACAAATCCAACGGTGGATTTGAGAATAAAAATTTATTTAAAACAAGAATCCAGAGGCTTGTTCATGGAAATCCTTCCATGTTCTTTGTTTTCACATATCCCTTTCATGAACAACATCCTCTCACACATAAGAATAAACTCTTCTTTCACACATAAGAACTAATTCTCTTTCACATACTCTTTCTTGTCCTTTGTCTTCAAGCCTCCTTCCCAAAAAACACTATCTTCACCCGCTTGATAAACCTTCCATGACCCTTCCTTGAGCTTGTTCCCCTTATCCAATGGAAGTTTCAAAATCCTTCCCTCCAATCAATGGCCTCCTCATCTTCTAAGAACCAATGAGAATTGAGAATGATATGCCCTCTAATTGATTATAGGATGAAAATTCTTAGGCCCAATGAAATACAAAAAATATTCCATCTTCCAATAAAATAAGATGACAATCCTTATGACTAATGGGATTGGAGGACTCATATTTCCTCTTATCTTGGAGATCTTGATGAGGTTCTTAAGTTTGATCCTTGTCATTTTCGTCCGTTGACCTTCACATCCTACTTCTTCATCCTAATTAATTCTAGTAACTAACTACTAGAATAATTTATTGGTAGTAACAAGTAAACATCCTTGAGTCCTTACTAGACTAAATCAATTCAATGGTTGAAATAACATTCCTGCATACCATTTACTTTTTTGATATCCCATACTTATTTGATTTTTATCATACACTAATTAACTATGTAATACATAGTAAATTGGAGTTAAAATTTGCATCACAAAAGCCCCCACATACTTTTAGATCCACAATCAAAATTGGGGCTCAATGAATCTATTAAATCTAAGGTGTTTGAATTTTCATGAGGTTCCACCGTTACTTCCACACCTTACGCCTACCCTAATTTGTTAAATAAAAGCCTCGACTATCGCAACCCCACTTTGGCCAAGTGTTGGGGTGACGCCCAACACTTCCAAAGTTAGGGACTTGGAGTCCTCCGAGACTCCTGAATGTTTGGAGTTCGACAGTAGAGGGCAAAACACCTCGCATTGGGATGTTCTTAGTTTCATTAGAAAGGTTTTGAAGTGTAGATGTCCAAAATGCCCTCGCATTGCGCATTTAAACATTTGCAGCCCAAGTTATGGGCAAAAGAAGGGCCGGGAGTCAAACTGGCAATTTGACTCCCGTCCACTAAAAGTCGGGAATCAACCTTTTCCCGGCATCCGAATTGAGAGTGCGACACAATGTTGGAACGATCTTAACGAGGGCTACCACTTTGATTTAGATTTTGTCACGATCAGACTCTGCAATCGAGAGTAATGAGCTCTCAAAGTCCCAAGACTGTAACCGCGACAATTTCGGGACAATTTCGAGACTCCAACTTGGGAGTCCCGGGAAAAAAAACCATTTGGATGTAGTCCCCGTGGAGTGGCACAGACAATACTATATGGGGGAAGGTGGTGGCTTCCCCCGAGTTCGGGCCATGGTGAGTCTTGTGTGTCAAAGTGCCCGTGGTTTGTCCCAACACCCAAAAGTGTTCCCGAATGTGAACTAACCACTTTGTGGTTCGTTTTGGATGCAGATTCAAGCTTTGACGCGCTCCTTCATGGGGTGAAACCAACTTGAGGGTTTCACAAAGTCAAGTTGCGAAAGTTGAGACTTAGAGGCACGCTCCCGATTTCCAACTCTAGAATGGGGTAGAGGGTCGTGTTGGGAGCCCAGGGGTTAGACTAGGAAGAGGTATTAGTTGATCAAGCTTGAATCTGCATCAAAACAAGTGGTTAGTTCACATTCCGGGACCCCTTTTGATGTTGGGACAAGCCACGGGCACTTCTGACCACAATACTCACCACGGCCCGGACTCGGGGGAAGCCACCACCTTCCCTCATATAGTATACTCTGCGATGCTCCGCTGAAGCTACATCCAAATGGCTCTTTTTCCCGGGACTCCCAAGTTGGAGTCTCGAAATCCACCCAAGTGTCCTGGTTCTGGACTCTCGGGACTTTGAGAGGTCATAGCTCGTCATCCTGACCTTCGATTGTAACAAGGTCTAAGCCGAAGTTATAGCCCTCATTGAGATCTTTTCAACGACGTATCGCACTCCTAAATTGGACATCGGGAGCTGGTCGATTCCTGACTTTTAGTGGTCGGGAGTTAAATTGGCAATTTGACTCCCGGTCCTTCTTTTGCCCATAACTTGGGCGACAGATGTCCAAATGGCCAATGCAAGGCCAATTTTGATATCTAAGCTTCAAGACCTTTCCAATGACACTAAGAACATCCCAATGCAAGGTGTTTTAGGTCTTGCTGTTGAGCTCTAAACATTCAAGAGTCCCGGAGGACTCCAAATCCTCATTTTTTCCAAGTGTTGGGCTTCACCCCCACACTTGGCCAAAGTAAGGTTTGCGACATTCTCCCCCACTAGAAGAAAGAGGTCAATGTCCTCATTGACACTTAGAATTTTCTTTCATACACTTGCAATTGCTTTCTTTTGGATCCTTGGCCATTTTGCCAACTTTGTGGCTAGACCTTGTCTCAAGCTAACTTAGGCGTCCCTAAGTTTCCAACACTTTCTTGACAAGTCCAAGAGAGTCTTCTTCGAGACCCTCTCCCCTTGCTTCGTCAAAAGACTAAACTAGCCTAATTGACGAGGCTCCTCATTTGGGAGGAACTTTTTCATTCTTCCCCTCATGAGGAACTTAAGTCAAGTCTACTCTTGACCTAAGCTACTTGACATGACTCCTTTCCCTCTCTCACGCCTTGGTCATAACAACCAAGCCTTAACTAAAAGGTTTGCTTATCAAGGTACGAGAAACAACACCTAGGTTTGCCAAACCCAAGTCCCAAACTACACTTAAAGTATGTGAGCGGGGTCATGACTTCCCACGTTGGCCACACTACCAACCAACCCTCGGGATGCACTTAAGGCATGTGCATGTCCCCGCAAGCTCACCTTGCTTGCCTCTTCCCTTGGGGCCAAGTTTCCTCAACCCCAAAGTAGGAGTTCGATTTTGATTTGGGCCTACGCAAGAAAGTTCTATTTATCCATGCCACAACCCTATTTGCCTTAACAAATTTTTCATGATACAATCTCTTGGAAGTTTTAAAGCCCTTTTTATTTCACTTGCAATTTGATGTGGTACATTTTATGAAATTCTCCCCCTCTAAAAGAAAGGTGGTCCTCATCACACTCTACGTCTTCTCTTTGCCGGTCTAGTGTGAAATTCTTTTATGGCTTCTTGGGCATGTTCCATGTCGGATTCATTCACCCAAGAAGCCTCTATTGCATGGTAACCTTTCCATTTCACTAAATATTCCCGCTCTCGTCCTCTAAGTTGCCTTGATTTGAGCACGGCCTCAACTTCAAACTCTGGTTCATTATGAACCAAATCCTATGGAGGCCTTGACTTATGCTCTCGATTAGGCCTTGAGGCATCGCGGGAGACCGGCTTCAAAAGAGATACATGAAATGTGGGATGAACTCTAAGGTTTTTCGAAAGTTCTACTTATAAGTGTCAGAAAGTTTCTTTTCCAACACTTTGAATGGCCCCGCATATGGGCCTAAGAACTTATGACTCAAACCTTCCAGCAACCTAAAATTCTTGATGTTCAACCACACTTCGTCTCCCTTTTGAAACTTCACTTCTCGTCGGGACTTGTCCGCAAAATCCTTGTACCTTTTGTGCGCCTTTTCCAAGTTGGCCTTGGCCAACTCCCACAAGCACTTTCTTTCTTCATCAAGTTGCATCACCATTGGCACTTCCTCACTTGCATCAATCGAAGGTTGTCCTTGTGTTGCCCAAGTCATGGGCACAATTGGTGACTTGCCCGTCACCATTTGAAATGGGGTGGACCCCGTTGCGGAGTGTTCCGAGTTGTTGTAACAAAACTCGGCTAACTCCAAGTGGTCCACCCAATCTTGTTGATCCGCCGCCACATATTTCCTCAAGAATTGTTGGATCACCAAGTTGACCCTTTCGGTTTGTCCATTGGTTTGGGGGCAGAATGAAGTGCTCATCTTGAGCTCCGACCCCATTCGCTTGCACAAGGCCCTCCAAAACTTACTTGTAAACTTCGGGTCTCGATCCAACACTATGTCTTTTGGAAGACCATGGTGTTTGAAAATGTGGGAGAAAAATAATCTCCCCGTCTCTTGAGCCGTGGCTTCATCCTTTGTGGAATGAAGTGTGCCATCTTGTTAAACTCGATCCACCACAACCATGATGGCATCAAACCCTTTTGAAGGGGGCAAACTTACCATGAAATCCATTGACACACTTTCCCACGGCCCTTCGGGAATTGGCAAAGGTTGCAACAAACCCGCTTACTTCTTGTTAAGGGTTCGATTTTGTTGACAAGTTAAACAAGTCTTCACGTACTTCTCCGCACAATCCTTCAAGTTGGGCCAATAGGAGGACTTCTTTAGGAATGTTGTGGTGCGCTTTGCACCACCATGGCCCGCAAGCGGTCCATCATGACATTCCTTCAAAAGTGTGTCCCATATCTTCCCTTCCGGCACATAGAATTGATTTTGCTTGTACCACAATAATCCATTTTGCAAATGGAAGTGGGATTTGGCTCCATTTTGGATGCTTTGCCTTGTCTCCTTGGCAAAAGCATCCCGGCGGCTCGCTAGTCTAACTTCCTTTTGAAGTTCCACCTCTCCAACATACACCACTCTAAGTTGGTGTTTCCGGCTCAAGGCATCGAGGACTATGTTCTCCTTTCCCGGCTTGTGTCGGATGTCCACATTGAACAAGGCCAATGTGTCTTGCCACCTTTGTTGTTTCGATGACAACTTGGGTTGAGTCGCGAAGTATTTCAAGGTCACATTGTCGGTCCACACCACTACGTCTTTGGAGCCTATGTAGTGGCCCCAAGTCTTGAGACAATGTATGACCGCCCACATCTCTTTTTCGTGTGTTAGCCACCTTCGCTCCGTCTCACCCAACTTCTTGCTTTCAAAGGCCACCGATCTTCCATCTTGCATTAAGACACCCCCAATTGCAAAGTCGAAGGCGTCGAAATGGATTTCAAACTCCTTGTCAAAGTCGGGCAACTTCAACACCAGCGCCTTGACCAAAATGCCCTTCAATGTTCCAAAGGCTTTGTCGCATGCTTCTACCCATTCATAGGTGACAACGGACTTCTTCAAGAGGTTTGTCAAAGGCGCCGCTATCTTTGCAAAGTTCTTAATGAACTTACGATAGTATGAGGCCAATCCTAATAAGGACCTCAAGGCGGGAACCGACTTGGGCGGCTCCCAATCCAAAATTGCCTTAACCTTGTGATCATCCATCATCAAGCCCTCTTGAGTTATCCTATGTCCCAAAAAGTCTACTTCCGTCACCCCAAATTCACACTTCTCGAGCTTAGCATACAACTTGTTTTCTCTTAGCCTTTGGAACACCTTACGAAGGTGCTCCGCATGCTCCTCCAAGGACCTACTATAAATCAAAATGTCACCTATGTAGACGACCACAAAATCATCAAGCCATTCGCGGAATATGTCATTCATGAGAGTGCAAAACGTGGCGGGTGCATTGGTGAGCCCGAAAGGCATCACCATGAACTCGTATGAGCCATACCTTGTGCGGCAAGCGATTTTCTTTTCGTTCCCTTCCGCTATCCTTATTTGGTAATACTCGAAACGTAGATCAATTCTACTAAAAACCTTGGCTCCTGAGAGACGATCAAATAGATCATCGATGCGAGGTAAAGGATACTGATTTTTCACCGTTGCCTTGTTGAGTGCTCTATAATCAACACACATCCTCAAAGTGTCATCCTTCTTGTGAATAAAAAGGATAGGTGCCCCATATGGTGACTTGCTTGGTTTGATATACCTTTTTGTGAGGAGTTCTTCGAGTTGAACCTTTAACTCTTTTAAGTCCTCATGGCTCATTCGATATAGGGCCTTGGCGGGAGGTTCCACTCCCGACATCACTTTAATCACATGATCAACTCGTCTTCTCTAGGGCAAGTCTTCGGACAACTCGTCGGGCATCACATCCGGGAACTCTTCCAACACTCACCTTATGCACTTGGCGAAAGTCACCAACTTGGTGACCTCCTTGGGCTCATACTCGTCCAACACCCGCATGACAAACATCATGCCAAAGCTTCCCACACATTCTTTCTTGAATGCTTTTCCTACCATGAAGCAGATGGTTGGATCACCCACACAAGGCAACTCATGTGCCTTGACCCGCACAATCCCACTTTTAGATGGGATTCTAACTATCCTATTGTGCCCTTCTATGAGCACATTATTTTGGGTGATGAACTCCATTCCCAAAATACATTCCATTCCACCCAAGGTGGAAACCAACAAGTCCACCTTTCCTCTCCAATTCCCCAATTGAAGAGGGACTCCTTTCGTTTGTAACGTAGTGGGATGGGGAACCCCATCCGCGAAATGCACCTCAATGGGTGCCTTGAGCTCCTCCAAGTGGAGCTCCATCCTTTTGGCGCTTTCTCGAGTTATGAAGTTGTGAGAAGCCCCTGTGTCCAAAAGACATAAAATATCTCGCTTAGAAATCTTCCCTTTCAAGAAGATAAGTCGGTTGCATTCCTTTTGTGCTAAAGTGGCATTGAGAGCAAGTACCTTTGAGCTCCCAACAGCGGATTTGTACTTGGGGCAATCCTTGGAGTAATGCCCCACCTCGTTGCAATTGAAACATGCACCCTTGGGCTTGTCTCCAAAATTCCCTTTATTTTGGCTCCCTTTGAAAGGAGCCCCCTTCTTCACAAAACTTCCTTTTAGTTTGGACCCCAAGCTTTGGAATTTGGGCTTATCTTTGGTTGGGTTTCCTTGCCCTCGACTCCATTCCCCCTCATGCCTTGGCTTCTTGTGAAGGAACTTGTTGTCCTTCTTGAACCCAGATTTGTCACTCCGCCCCACATCCAAGAAGTTCTCCACTTTCGTGATGGCCTCGGATAATGAGGCGGGCCAACTCTCCTTAAGCTTCCGCTTGGCCCAAGTTGGAAGCCCCATCACGAATTGGCACACACGGTCCATCTCATGCATGTGCCGCACCTCGAACATGAGTTCGGAATAAGCCCTCACGTATTGCCTCAAATTTTCATTCGTGGCATTCACAAGGTCACGGAGCTTGCACTTTGAAATGTAATCGGAGTTCCTCGAGACGAATTCCACCTCAATGCGGTCGTTGAAAAACTCCCACGTATAGCCATGGTTCTTCCCCTCCTCTTGTCTCATCGTCCGCCACCATGTGGCGGCATAGCCTTTCAAGTAGGATTGGGCAAGTTTCACGGCGGAATGCCGTCCAACCTTGGCGGCATGCAAGTAGTCGTCCATTTCCGCAAGCCAAGCATCCACAACCTTGCGGTCGCAGGCTCCATCGAAGTTCCCGAGTTTAGCCGATTGGAACCTTTCACCCTTTGAGGCTCTCGTTTTAAGAGCCGCCACCAACTCACCGAAGTCGGATCTTCCCATCTTGAGGAGCACTTCCAATTGCTCCGGGGTGAATAGGACCGAGCTCCTTTGTTCCTCTTCCTCACTTCGGGGCTCATCTCGTCCTCCCAAGGCATGGGTTCCTCCTCCCCAATAGATTCGGGCGGGGCTACTTGGTCATCGATGGGCTCCTCCATAACAGAGTCTTGCGATTGTTTGCGAATCTTCTTGGGAACCATTCGAACCCAAGAAGTGAGCTTCACCACTTGCTCTGATACCATGTGACACGCTTTCAAGTCACGGGGTGAAACCAACTTGAGGGTTTCACAAAATCAAGTTGCGGAAGTTGAGACTTGGAAGCACGCTCCTGACTTCCAACTCTAGAAAGGGGTAGAGGGTCATGTTGGGAGCCCAGAGATTAGACTAGGAAGAGGTATTAGTTGATCAAGCTTGAATCTGCATCAAAACAAGTGGTTAGTTCACATTCCGGGACCCCTTTTGATGTTGGGACAAGCCACGGGCACTTCGGACCACAAGACTCACCACGGCCCAGACTCGGGGGAAGCCACCACCTTCCCTCATATAGTATAGTCTGCGATGCTCCGCCGAGGCTACATCCAAATGGCTCTTTTTCCCGGGACTCCCAAGTTGGAGTCCCGAAATCCACCCAAGTGTCCCGGTTCTGGACTCATGGGACTTTGAGAGGTCATATCTCGTCGTCCTGACCTTCGATCGTAACAAGGTCTAAACCGAAGTTGTAGCCCTTGTTGAGATCTTTTCAACGGCGTATTGCACTCCTAAATTGGACATCGGAAGCCGGTCGATTCCTGACTTTTAGTGGTCAGGAGTCAAACTGGCAGTTTGACTCCCGGTCCTTCTTTTGCCCATAACTTGAGCGATTGATGTCCAAATGGCCAATGCAAGGTCATTTTTGATATCTAAGATTCAAGACCTTTCCAATGACATTAAGAAGATTTCAATACAAGGTGTTTTCGGTCCTGCTGTTGAGCTCTAAACATTCGGGAGTCCCGGAGGACTCCAAATCCTCACTTTTTCCAAGTGTTGGGCTTCACCCCCACACTTGGCCAAAATAAGGTTGCGACAAGCTTGATCTTCTAGTCCATTTTCCTAATCTAATCCCGAGACTTCTAGCACGCCCCTCTACGCCTCTATGGTGCTGGAAGTCGGAAGCGCCTTCCGAGTCCCAACTTTCCGCAACTACACATAGTTGAACCCCCAAGTGGGTTCAACTTGGGACTTGGGAGTGCGTCATCGACCGCTTCTAAACACAAGTCCACATTATTCCGGATGCCAATTTGGTTTTTGTTGATGCAAGTGAGAATTATATCATGGCGGATGACATTGTTACACCTTCGAATCTTTCGGTTGCACCAATCGAACAAGAAGAGCTCAAAGAAGTATTGCTTGAAGTGAATGTTTCCGAATGGCCTCGTGAAAAAGAACCGTCCAGGCGAGTGGTGCACACTCAAATTGATCATTTGGCATAGGATCGTCGATTGTCTCTTAACCCACATACTTTAATAATATATTTAGAATTTGTTCTTACTCATGGAACCGCACCAAAGAAGTTTGAAGAGTGTCAATGTGAAGACGATGATGTTTGTCTTCATTGTCGAACTTGGGTTCCCGATGATTGCCATTATCGTTGGTTATAAAGCCCAATCAACCCCCTTTCCATGGAACATCGAGTCGAATACCTAGCTCACACCATTCGTTGCATTATGGAGTTTTTGCAATTGTGATCTATCCTTTTAAAGTTGTTTACTAAGTTGTAATTCACCATAGGTCACTCAAGTGGAAATGTTAATACTTAAGTTTGATTTTGATTCTATTTAAGAGTTTGATAGAATTGAAGACTAAATAAAGATGTATTAAGACTACATCCAAAAAATCTTTCAAGTACATCAGTCGTGCCCAAGGATTATTCTACATACTAACTTAATATTATCATGGCGAAATGTTATTGTTAATTATGGGCTTGTGTTCCCCATATATCAATAAAATCCTATTTAATTCTACATCCCAATTCACCTCTTTACAGCATAAAGGGACAAGGTCCTAAAATTAACTAAACCTTACATCAATTTAAATAAAAGAGCCTTTTACACTGAAATATCCAAAGGCTAATTCAACTCTTAATAATTATTACTTGGAGGTTTATCAAGATTCAAATCATTAACATTAAGGAAAACTATGGAACTAAAGCTTAACAATTTGTGGTATTATAATCCATGACTCACAAGGCCCCATGGCTAGGCATATAGAATACTATAAGGGAGAAGGTGGTGGTTTTCCCAAGTTCAAGTTGTGATGAATTTTGTGAGTTAGTGTTTAGCTGTGGTTTGTTCGTGCACCAAAAATGTTTCAACTACGCACTAACCAACTTGTTGTTTAATTTGTGCAGGTCTGTATGAGTAATTGACTTGCTTGTCACTCTTCATCCCAGAGCTCTAACATGCCCCTTTACCCCTAAAATGTTGTGAGCCAAGGAATGTGCCCCAACTCCTTATCCATCCGTTGTTTTCGAGCTTTGGACTCAAAGTTGAGTCCATCAAGGAGTTTGGGGGTGCATAAGCAAGGGTCCACCAAAGGTTTAAAGCCTTGGCAACACATGTGAACTCTTCTACACGCTTAAAGGTTAAACTTCACCTAAGTTGACAAATAAGGGGAAGGATGGGCATAATATTTTAAAAAGGCACAATCGTCAAAGATTATCAATTATAAAATTTTTTCATAACAATTTTTTTTCTAGCCTTGATTTCATAATCTTGAAGGATTTTACCAAGTTCCACTAGTAAAAGACAAATGGGTGTTCAAAAAACATAATGATAGGTTTGAAGCTTTAGCTCCATATTTTTTGCATGACCACATAAAATGTTATAAATTACACGTGGTCATGTGTCAAAATGTTATGGAATTCATTCACACACTTAATAAATTTAGAATTGCATCTCATATATCAATTTGATATTAATATATTAAACAATGTTTGTTTACAAACACCCCCAAATGACTCCAAAATGCCACATTTATTTTACACAAATAAAACAACATCTATTTGTAAATAATTTTGTATTCCAAAAAACTAATAGGTCAAACTTTCATTCTTATAGACAATTCTTAAGATCCAATTCCATCAACTTATAATTTACTAAATGACTCAACTAAGACTATAAGATTACATAAGATATTATGAATTGAAAAAAAGACATGTTGATTGAACTACGTGTATGAAATTATGCAACTTATGATGGACTTGTTATTAGTTAATGGAATCTATGGTTTGTTCAAAATAACCACTTGTATAAATAATAAATCATATATTTGGATTGATTTTCTAAATCCCAAAATAGGTTGTCACACATGATATAAAAATGCATTTCTATATACAAACAACATAATATAATCAAATTGGACTCACATAAAACCTGTTATTAATGAAATACAAATAAGCAAATGTCATACAAAAAAATTATTCAAGTACATTTTCCACTTCAATTAGTTATTATGAAAATAATACACATTATTAGAATTGATTAGAAATTTTGGTCAACAAATACCCATTTTGGATGGGCATAAAAGAAAAAATCTTAATCATTTTGAACAAGTCATTTTTTACTCACTCCCAAGCTCCTTGATAAACTCAAATATGAGTTTGAAGTGAAAACAACAGAAGTGCAAAAAGTTGAGGCACGCCCTTTAGCTCATAGCACTTTAGGGGTAAATTGGTGTGTTGGAGCTCCGGGATGGGATTAGGAAGATTGAGAAGCATCAACTACTCACACGAACTTGCACCAAATTAACCACAAGGTGGTTAGTGCATAATTGGGGCACTTTTGGTGCTAGGACGAGCCACAGGCAAACTCGGACTGATAAGACTTACCACAATCTGAACTTGGGGGAAGCCACCACCTTCCCCCTTCCCACTTTGTGTCTCTCCACAAGGCCCACATCCAAATGGCATTTTTTCTTGGGTTCCCAAATGTAAGTCTCGAAATTCCCAGAATTGGGACTCTTGTAACTTTGGAGCCCCACAACTTTGTGTGCGAACCTCCAATTGAGTTGAGGTCTAAAGCAAAGTTATAGCCATTGTCAAGAGCTTTCCAAAGATATGTTGCATGTCACCTTCACGCAAGGAAATCAAGTCGATTCTTGACTTTTAGTGGTCGGGAGTCAAATTGCCAATTTGACTTTCGGCCTTCCTTTTGGCTAGATTTTATGTTTTAGATTTCTAAATGGGTGATGCGAGCCCATTTTAGACATCTACGTTTCAATAGCTTTCCAATGGTATAAGGAAATTTTGAATCCATTGGGTTTTGACCCTTGCAATTTTTCTTTGAACATTTGGGAGTCCACCGAGACTCCAACTCCTAAGGTGGAAGCTCCCTTGGGAGTGTGAGGGTTCATTCCCTCACACTTTCTTTCACTCCCGGGCTTCCTCTCTTGGCCCGCAACCTTGTAAAACCTTGCTTTGGTCATGAGCCCAAGGCTAAGGTTGTGACAATTTTGAACTTGTCCATTATGACTAAACCATGTACTTTTTGTTTAGTCATTTCAACTAGTATTTTTAATTAGTCAATACAATAGTCAAATGATTTTTTAATTAATTAAACACCATTTTGACTAAGCAAATGTCATGTGGCATTTAAATAGTGGCCACCCAATTAATTGGCCATGTGGCATCTAAACAATGGCCACTTATGTTATGCCATGTGGACAGAACTTAAGCAACCTAGGTTAAACTTAAAATTAAATACCTATTCTTAAAGTCCCTATGTCTAAGAACCTACACCTAAACTCGTAGGCTTAGGTATAAGAACCTATAATTAATAACTAGGTATAGAAGCCTAAGGTAGGTTAAGGCAACCTAAGCTATGACCTTTACTAAGTTTTAATGTACACCACTTAGATTAAACCTACAGCTAGATGACCTAGGTAAGAAAATCCTATTTCATTTTAAATTTGGCCTTTAAGGTTAAACCTTTTCAACTAGTTCATCCCAAGTCAACATCCTTTCAAAAATATTTCTTATGTTTTGGATGCTTATGGTGCATCTATTTATATTGTTTGTCTTTTGGAAAAGATGGCAAACAATATGGCACAAACTTTTGGGAAAGAGAAACATTTTCATGTCCACACAACACTCGAAACTTTTAGTTCAAACAACATTATTCATAAATAACTTCATAAAATACATTAAATAAATAAATAAATAGGTAGGTAAATATGTAGGTTAATTAAGTTAAAATAAAAATTACAACCATATTATAAACCCTTGAATTATATATGATATAAAGATAATTATAATGTATTATGTTGTTGATTGATAATTATGACCAAATTATAATTAATCCTTACAAATTTGACCTAATTTATTGTATATTATCAACAATGTATTTGTAAAATATTTAATTATTTAATTACACATTCATTGGTATATTTTAGGTAAATAACTAATTAACTAACAAGTACTTTGTCATAGTTATATAAATGGCTTACCCTAACCTATATAACTAGGTTACATATAGGTAAGGTATGTATAAATAAATACACCTACATATAAGCTAATTGTATTTAGGCTATTTAACCACATCTTTACATTACATAAGTTAAATAGATGGTTAATTTAACCTAAGAAAAATTAATCAGGGAAAAATTAATTATTGGTAAAATAATAATGTCTAAATCAACCACAACTAAAGTAATTATGGCAAAATTAATGATTATTAAACTAATAATGGTTAAACCAACCATGGTCAAATCAGAAATGGCTAAAACTAACCATGAGTAAAATAAATATGACTAAACTAAAGATGAATAATGTAAATATGGCCAAACTAACCAATGAATAAATATTTTATGGCTAAAATAACCATAAGTAGATTAGAAATGGATAAATTAACTAATGAACAAATATTTTACAGTTTAAAAAAAATGGTTGTATTAACCATGGGTAAAATAAACATGACCAAATTAACTAAAGAATAAATTTTATGGCTAAAATAACCAATGAATAAATAATTTCTGGCTAAACCAACTATGCATAAATAAATTATGGTTTAAATAAATATGAATGAAATAATTATAGCTTTAAACATTTATGGCAAAATTAACCTATGAATAAATATTTTATGGAAAAATGAAAAAAATAATTATGGTTAAAACAAAAATGAATGAAGTAATTATGGTTTAAATCAATATAGTTAAAATATATATGACAAAATTAACCATGGCTAAACTAGGAAATGGTTAATTTAACTTTGAGTAAATAAATTTGGCTATTTTTAACCACTAATAAAGTTAACATGGCTAAAATAACTAATGATTAAATATTTTATGGCAAAACCAATTATGAAAAATTATTTATGGCTAAAATAAACATGAATGAAATAATTATGGTTAAAATCAAAATGGTTTAAATATATATGGCAAATTTTATCATAACTGTGTGTAAATAAATTTGGTTAAATTAACCACTAATAAAATTAATATGGTTAAACTAATTAATGAATAAATATTTTATGGCAAAACCAACCATGGATAAATTAACAATAGTTTTAAATTGATTATGAGTCTATTAATCATGATTAAATTTATTACGATAAAATAATATTATGTTAAAAATAAATTTTGCTAATTTAGTTATGCTTATTGTAACCATGGTTAAATTCATTATGGCAAAACCAACAATGGCCCAATTAGTAGTGGTTAAATTATTTATGTGAAACTAATTATCATGGCTAAACTAACCATGGCTAAAACATATACAACTATACAAAATATGGTTAATTGAACATGATTAAATTGACCATGGTTAGATTAGTTATGGTTAGTTTTAATGAATTTATTTTTTCACACGTAGTTTAGCCATAACTAATTTCAATATAGTCAATTTAACCATAGTTAAATAAACCATATATGTATATAATTAGTTTAATCATAATTAATTTGATTATGATTCATTTAGTTATATTTAATTAACTTTTACATTTTTTTATTTTTTTTAAACTAGTCGAACATAGTCAAAATGTTAATGGTCCCAAGATACCCAACTAATTTAAAAATTTGTAATTGGCCCTTTTGACTAGGCCTACTTAGTTAGCCTTATTGATTGAGTATTATAAGTGGCCTTATTGACTAAGACACTTGCTACTTTGATTAGATTGGGTGGTCTTATTGACTAAGCCATTAACCAATTTGACTAGATGTCTAATTTAGTTCATTGTCAAATTGGTCATTCTAGTCAAATTGATTAGTCAAAAGATACCCATTGTTATTCAAGCTTTTGGCTTTTAGTTAAAAATACATGTCCTCTAGTCAAAAAGACTCATCTAGTCAAAAATGGGTTTAAAAAATAGGAATTCTAGTAATGACATCAATTGTAAGGGCTAACATTAGATGGAATGGCATTTGACCCAATGTATGTCAATACACATGGACTCACCTATATAGCCTTCTATCCTATACATACCCAAAAAAATTATATCTCCTTAAACCATTACAAAATTCAAATTTTCATGTTGATATGTAACCAAAAGAAACGGAACACAAAACTTGTTCCAAGGATAATGAAACTATGGAGTATCAACAACTAATGTTAAAATTTCCCAACAAATTCACATATGTGCATTATAAAAACATTAACCTCAAATATCTAAATTCTTGAACCTAAGCCAGTCTTAACATTTTGATTTCCATGGCATAAGATTTTGGCTTTGCTCAACTTAATCAACTTCCCATCTTTAATTTTTAAATGATCCCTATTAGAATCATCTTACAGTCTTATTTTTCAAAAGTATAACTCAAGGTCAAATCTCTTGATGTCCATTTAGTCATTTTGAACTATTAAACATTTCCCTTATCATGCAATGCTTCACAAATGTATGTCCCAAACCCCTAAAACATAAGACTCCATTCCTCAACACTATTCATTCAATTGTATTTCAATTTCTATGCAAGTGATGATCATTAGGTTCATATGAAAGTAACCACTCTACGTATGGCAAACATGTTCATGCGTATTTAAGATACAAATGCAACTTATGAACAACTTCAATTTGCTTTTATTCCCTTCTTTTGCACCAATCCACATATAACCCATTGAAGTTTTTAATGCTCATTATTCCAATAAACTTGGTATACAAATTGAATTAAACCCTAGTTCTTTCATTCATTATGTAGGGATATTTGACTATTACATGCCCAACTAGTTATAGCTCAGACCACCTTGTTTCATCATCATAATTCAACATCAACCCTCATAGAAAATACTATTATGTACATTACATATTTGCAACTAAATAGCTATTAACATAATATAAAAGATTCAACAACTTCAAACACAATAAAAGAATCACTATGCATCACAAAACAATTTGGCAAATTTGTTTAACTTGCTCAAACCAATTCCTTCATCCACCTTTTATTTAGCATTGCATCATCCAATTTTCAAAACTTCATTAATGTTACTCCATTTTCCATCATTACCAAATCTAAAAAGATAAGTCATGCATTACACACAAACAACAAACTATTATACTCTCCTTCACATGCCCTTTTGAAGTTGTTATGATGATGACTAAACTAAAAAAAATGGACAATAATGAAAAGTTTTTTACCATCAATACTAGAAAGTTGACAATGACCAAATTAAAAAAAAACAAAAACCTAAAACCTCCATATGTTCACACTATCAACTTAACCAATTCACCTCATTTTAGTTCATAGAGGAATGTGTCATACAAGAAATGAAAAAACTCACAACATTTGCTAATTGTGAACTATTGGTTCCAAGACTAACTAAATATCATCATTCACATATTATAATTCAAAACCTTAATATTAATTCATTGCACATACATTATCAAAAATTTCAACATGATCATAATTTACAAACATCCCACATATTATGCCTTCAAAAAATAAGAATTGCAAAAACATTTCACTTTGGTACGACAAAATATAATCATATACTATATGTCTTTGACAATCATGGCAGTACAATTATGTATGATAACAATGTAATTCTACAATTGTATAAAATAATGACACATACAAAATAAAAATATATTGCAACTTTTTTTAACCCTAACACCAAAAAAACTATACATGTTATTTCTATATATAAATCTCATTCTACCTCCCTTACAAATGTTTTTGAAAATATTACATGAATTCATGATTTTGTTGAAGAACCGGATTCCCAGTTCTCCATAATATATATACATGTGTGTGTGGAACCATTCTAATTGATTCCTTTAAACTGGAACCGGAGGTTCTTCATAGAAGTAAAGAACAGCTCAACACGGATATATACGCTTGCTTTTTACCCGGGTAATTTCGCATACCTATTAGAGATATCCGTAGTAAAGTCAGGAAAAGACAGCACCAGTACCCTGAGTTTGGTCATACACAGGGCGAGATTTTTTTTAAACCTGCAAATTTTGATTGTTCCTGAGTTTCACCCTGTCTTGCTTTTTTCCGGAGCGCCTCCACTGGTGCTACATAGATTTTCACTGCTCCTACTTTTACAGCTACTATGAATCCTCTCGAACATACCTTGTGCATTAAATGCTGGGATTCAGCATTTCGTACTGAGTTTCAGCATTTCATACTGAGATTTAATAAAATTTCCTTACTTTACCGATACCACTAAAAGAGGGGTTAGGGAGTGAAAGGAGGCCCAAAGACAGGGTGAAGACAGGGTGACTTTACGGATATGTCTATTATTTCAAGCAAAATTCCTCCCCGTTTTTTCTGTCCTCTGCGCGTCACCCGTTTTCCGTCTGGATGTGTGTTCAGTGGAGCTTGCTCGCGAACCTGTTGGTGGTGAGGAGCTCGGGCCGCTGCGAGCGATGACGGCCACCGGTGCCGGCCTTTCCCTGGCGCTGAACACTGCCGCCGCATCTCCATATCCATCCCCGCCCGTTGTTCTTCAGCCATGCGTTTCGCTCAATTCGCAACGAACTTCGCAGTGGGATTCTGTTGTTGGTGAGAACTACAGCAACAAGAAGAAAATCTTCAAAGCATTTTCCACTTTCTCTTCTTCTTCTTCTTCTCTCGGTGCAACGACAGGATTGTCGCTACGTTTTCCTCACCAGCAACGATGCAAGGAGAAACGAGTTCCACTGGCGCAAGTAAGGCGGCTTCCTTTTTTGTCTCTTCTCTTTAGTTTTAGTTGACGTTGATGGAATAACAACCAGAGTAGTTCGTTTGTTGTTGTTCGGGCAGAATTTCAAAGCGCTGCTGCTGCTGCAACATCATAATAACATGTAATCATCAATTATTCATGCTCTATTTCGACTTATTGGTTTTTCTTTTTCTTTCCTCTGGCGAAATTGGTTTAGGCCACGGCAGGAAAGGAGCCCCTGAGGATTATGATTTCTGGAGCTCCGGCGTCTGGAAAGGGGACGCAATGTGAGCTCATCGCAGCCAAGGTGCATTGAAGAAATTTCCTGAATTGCAAATTGGAAAGCATTTCTGATGGAAGGAATATTGCTGGAAATTTAGCCAGTTTGACGCTGTTTCTGCAACAAGTCTGAAAACGTTTTGGAACCCTAGTGCAATTATGATGATGGCCTTATTATACACCTCTTTTCTGGAAAAATGTGGATTTGTGTGTGCTGATCCATTCTGTGCATGACCATGGAGGGCTCAGTATGGATTGACACATATTTCAGCTGGAGACTTATTGCGAGCAGAGGTGGCAGCAGGCACTGATTCAGGGAACAAGGCTCAAGAGTACATGCAGAAAGGCATGCTGGTTCCAGATGAAATTGTTGTGACGGTATGTGTTTTTACTGTCTTTGTTCTGCTCTTAGGATCAAGCTGCCATGGTACACTATTCCCTGCATTTTCACACATACCACACTCCTGCTCCTGTTTCTCTCACAAACTGAACCATCTTTGTGATACTGTGAAGAACCAGGCCAAAGTCTGGTTCTATGTCAGGTATATATAGCAAAAAAATGAGTGAAATCTTTCTCATGTAAGATTTTTCTATGCTGTTAGGATCCCTTTGTTTGAAGTTCCAGCACACACAGGAAATGTGAGTGAATGCTTCAGATTTTGAAGGAGTATTGCTGCTATTACATAGCCAAGAGCTAAATACTCATAGTGATAATAATTGTGGGATGCTGTTGGTAAATGGTGCAGATGGTGAAGAAAAAATTGCTTGAGGCTGTAGAGTCTGGTGGGTGGCTGTTGGATGGATATCCACGCAGCTTGTCACAGGCAGAGGCCCTTGATGCTCTCAACATCAGGCCCCAGCTTTTTATCCTTCTAGATGTGAGTTTCTATGTTAGAATCTGTGTTTTTAATATCTTGCCCAGACAGCTTGCAGATCAAGAGAAGACATCTCATAACTTCTCTGGAGCAGATTGACTTTCTGTGCATATCATTGAGAGCTTTTGAACCTAGACACTGACCTAGCAGTTCACATTTCATTCTCCATGTATCTTGTCTTGCATGTGTACTAACAACAGTATTGGTAGCAGGTGCCTGATGAGGTATTGGTGCAAAGGTCAGTTGGAAGGAGGTATGATCCTGTGACTGGAAAGATTTACCACCTTATGTATGCACCTCCAGAAACTCCTGAGATCGCGGCACGACTCACCCACCGCCTTGATGACACAGAAGAAAAGGTGGGTTATAGAACATGCATAGGAAAAGAAAAATATGCTTGCAAAGGAGTTGCTATGTCCTAGTGCCTTAGTTTGAGCACTTAGGTGTTGTTTCTCCATTAGCAGGATATTTAGTGCTAGGAGTCTTTGCTCGTTTTGTAGGGTTTACAGGGAGCGAAGGCCAAATCATCCACAAAATTCCTGCATGAGGGTAGGATCACTAAGATTATTTTGTCCAACTAAGTGTTCCCTGCAGGCTTTCTAGCCAATTTGGATACAGGAAGTGATGAGTCAGAGGGATTAACTCATGTTATACTGGGGAAATTTCAACTTGCTGTACCCCACACAATACAAATCCTTATATGGAGGCATTTTGTGCAATTTTCCCCCATTGGAGACTGCCATATGGGCTCTTGCTGGAATGATAGCAGGGTTTCTGGGCATGAATATCATCATAAACCACATGCAATTCAATTGGAGGAGGCATTCTGGCCTTTGTTTTTCTTTGACCCAATATCTTGGCTTTTTAATCTTGACAGCTCTTGTTCGGATCTTGTCTCATTGATCTTACCAGGTGAAACTGCGGCTGCAAACTCACAAAGCAAATGTTGCAGCAGTAACTGACTCCTACAAGGATGTTATTACACATGTGAGTTTCTTTATACAAACTTGCCTTATCTTGCATGTGGCCATTACTGAGGTAAAGATTTTCAACTGAGTGTTCTCTTCTATTTTTTGCAAGCCATGTATACAGACAATAAATTGTGATATTGCTCTGGGCAGGTGGATGGTGACCGACCTAAAGCAGAAGTGTTCACTGAGATTGATAAGCTTCTTTCAGAGCTACAAGAGGGGGAAACCAACAAGGTTGGTGCTACCGTTGCTGTTAGAAGTCTATAATAGTTGGGGTATTGAAGTATCAGTTCAATAACAAACTTACTCATTCTTCTTGTATGGGGCCTGCTCAGGGGGAAAAGAGGGGAAGGAACATCTGAAGTGTGACCTTGGCATGAATTTTTTTTAGGAATAAATTGGTGCCTTGAGCAGTGATCCAAAAGCTGACTGAATCCCATGTAGATTTATATTATGAATTCTAGATTATCTCAAATTTAATGGTCAAAATTGTTGGGGAGCATGTCAGTTTGAAGGTAAAGCAAACTGTCCTTTCTGATGAGAGGAATTCTGCAGAGGTCATCACCAGAGATCAACGCAGGAGTTTATTTCTAGGATGTGTGCAGTCAATAATGACCCCCCTGTCACCAGAGTGCATCTTTTCCTTCCTAACATATTCCCACAGACAGCTAATGTTAACATCATGCATAAAAATAGGTGAATAGATTTGGCAGTCCATGAAGACTAAGATAAGCCAAGATTTGTCGAGTAAAATACCTATCTGCAGCTGATTAGCTATTGAAGAAGTTGTATTTAACATTCAAACCTGACTGCTATCACATCTGTGTAAAGGAATACAAGGTGTCCATGAGAAGGGGAAATCTTCTCTAGCAGTTTTGAACACTGTTTTTGGCATGTTGATAAGAGTTCATGTTGGTCTATTCTGGTTGTTTCACTTGCAATTAGATGACTTTTGTGCTGGAGTTGGTGTTATAAAATTGATTGTCTGTATGCTATTATTGGACAAAACATTAGCTGTAGGGTCCTGGAGATTGGTCATTATTTACTGTAGTGTGATGTTCAAGACAAAAGACAGTTTTAAGAGCCATTATGTACAGAGCTCATTATATGTACATACAGATGACTGTAACTGATGTGGCTGGCTGATTTTTCTTGGCTGACCACTTCAGTATTCCTAGAAAATAATTTGGCTAATGGGCCTGAAGCTGTAACAGGTTTTAGGGGGCTACCCTTAAAGCTGAAAATATTTGCTGAAATTGGATTGCATTTGTTCTGTTTGAGCAGCATGTCGTGATTGCTCTATTTATGTGTTTCACTTTTTGGAGCTCTGCCCTTGTATTGCTGACCTTACTTCAAAGGAACGAAGTAGCAAACCTCTATCCTTAGAGAACCTCAATGAATTGCTAAGTTACTTGAATGCAGTCTACTTGGTCCAGGGAACTTGACTGTGATCAACCTCTTGCTGGGACAATCTGCAGATGCAGGTCTCCAGGTCTTGACAAAATACCCATGTATGCAGCAAGTGATGCTGCATGTGAAAGAAGGGTCAGTGCTGTCCTAAAGAGGGATGAGCTGATCCATAGTTGCCAAGTTCTAGATCAAGGCTTGGATGAGGACCCTCAAAGTTCTTTTCCTGCATGGCTGATCTGCCACATGCTCCCCTTCTAATAGGAAGTCATTGAATGAATTGGTTTTTTTAGTGGCTAATTGTAGAATAAAGCAACCCCTTCTTCCACATGTGAGATGAACCTGTCTAGATAACAGTGATTCTATGTGCTTTCCAAATAATTCCCTTGGCAAGGACTTTAGTCAAGAATAACACTTTTGTTTCTTGCAATGCCTATGTGCATGTTCTTGGTGTGAATGCAGCCCCTTATTCAAGGGATCCATCCCCTCTCCTCCTTGTCCATACTCTCTGCCACCTACATTTCTTCTGGGTTTCCATTTGCAACCATTTACCTCCTGTACTCAATCTGTTCCTCTTGGGTGATCAGACTGTTTCACATTGAATGAAGGTCCTGGCTTTGGTATCACAGGTAGTGTATTTATTTTGAGTTGTAGCTGAACAAGGTTCTTTTGGTGGTTTGTGGTGCTGGGTGTGCATTGCTGCTCTGTTCAATATAATCATCTTTCCAGGCAATCACCAATGGCACTCCTAATACTGTTCATATGAAGAAGGTGAGACAAATTGTTGTGTCTTGTGGCTTCTTAGATGTAGTTTGTACCTGAATTGTGATTTTAACCTATGAATTGAAGACTGTTCAGTTGTGTTAGGTTAATTGCATGGTGTGTTTTATATGTCAAAAGGGAGCATCTAGCAGGGCTCCAGCTTGTTGGATGCAGACAAAATTTCTACTGAACGTTCTCATTACTGCCTCCAATTCCAGGTCATCAATGGAGTGATTAAAGACTGTTACAATTTCCCTGCACATTTGGGTTGTGTGGTGGGACAGTACAGTGATTGGGCTGATTATTGTCATTGATCCACTGCTGATCAAATGTCTGCAGGACAGTTGGAAAGGAATTCCTACAAGATTAAATACATGCCCTTATACAAGTGAGATGAGGAGTTATTTCTACAGAGATGTTTGCGAAGCAACCCAAAAGGCTGTTGAAGACGGACACCATAAACTCAGGGTTTGTTCTTGCATCAGTGAATTTTTCCACTTCAATTTTCTGCTAATTTGTCTTTTGAGATTAAACCTTCGTGTGCTGCCATTGCCAAATACAGATTTTGTTACTTCACAATCTTCACTATTAGAAAAATTATTGGAGATTTTATGGAGTCAAATGGGAAAATAGACCAGCGAATGTTCTGTTTTGCTGCCACTCTGGATGAAAGAAATGAATGTGTACATTTCATTCTTTCATTCCTCGAGGCTATAACTTAGAACAAGTGTAATCACAGGAAGTCCCCCAGAATTTGTAAACCTACTCCTAATATGTTGTGGAGAAAAGGTCCTAAACCTTATATTTTTCTAGAGGTCAGGTTGGAAGCCCGAAGTTCAATCCCTTCCCCTAAGTTGTGCTCCTCAGTGTTTTCCTATGCCTTTCAGCATGGTTAGGGATTCCTCTCCTTGTGATTCATTGCTGGACAGCTTGTTTCATCCACATGTTCTGCTCCATTGAACTTTTGGCTGTTGAGTCTTCAAAAGGAGATTAGTTTTTCCCTCTAATCTCATGTCTAAAGTTAGGTTCACTTTCAGGATTCTTGCCAAGTATAGGACCAAGAATTTGGTATGTATGTTCCTCACTTTAAATGAGCTTCCACCTCCTGAGTTAGGAATTCAAGTTGACCAAATTTTTTTCCTTATCAATGTTTTGAGTCTGCTCACTGAGATTAATTTATATAGTCCCAACCCCTTCAAACCCCAGTTTGGGGTATATGGATGTCAGTGTTTCAGTTCTTGTTTGCTCTCATGTGGATAAGATAGGTCTCCCTGCTGTTTTGAACCACCCTTTTGTCTCTTGTTAAAATTTTGAGCAAGAACACTAGAGGACAAACTTCGGTAAACCTGAATGTGCATATGACTGTAACTATTGTTCAAACCAGTCCTCAATTTTGTTTTGTGGTCTTGTTTTCTCTTGTCTTTATGGTTGGTGTTCCTCTTTTTCATTGTTGATGTTTGGTTGCTGTTATATTGTCACATGTGAAATATCCATAATACCATCAGTATTCTCTTGATACTTTTGAGATTGGCATAAGTCATAAGTACGGAGGATTTCTCAGTAGTTATGGAGATAATGAAATTTACTGTGGGGTTACATTCAGAGGCTGAGGTTCATCCATTATCATAATTTACCGCCTCTTCTCTACGATGGAATGCATCCATTTGGAGCACATTTCTGACTCCAAATTTTTGTTTAATTTGAGCAGGTTCAGATTACCATACCAGAACTGGATCCTGAAGTTGTAAGTACTGACCAACCTGTTTTTACCTTGCTGTCTTTTGATTTGTAAACTAATGAAGCAAGTGCATAAGTCAGCAAAGTTCTCTCAACATTCACTTTGTGTTCATCCATTAGAGTTTAAATTAGAGTACTGTCCTATAAGGTGTCCGGCTGTTGAATTGGCTTTCCTATATTGCTAGATTTTCAATCCTTGCCAGGATTTTAACCAAGATATTGGATATTTGTCCCTAGTGTGCTTAACAGGAAACCGAGTTTTAAATCACTTAGCTGAGTATTGATGTCGCAGGATGTGCACAGAATAGGGACACTCTTGGAACTTATGAGAGAACTTGCTTTCACATTCGCCAATGATGGGAAACGTGTTCGGGTAGGTGAGACTTTTTGTTTGAGCTTGGGGTGAATTCAATGGAATCATCAGTTGATTCAAATTGTAGCAGCCAACAATTCCTTTGCTTCCACTGATGAGGAGGAGATTTGAGATTTTGTTGCATGAAACTCAGGCATGAATGAGCGTTAAGTTTAAAACAGTTTGATTGTTATGGCCAGAAATGGCTTATGAGCTCCAGCCGAAGAGTCTTCAATTATGAGGGAAGAACAATGTAAGGCATGGTGTTGAAAGGTAGGAAGGGTCATCACTGATTATAAACTTATGGAAAATTGCAGGTGTGTGTTCAAGGGTCAATGGGGGAAGGCATTTTTTCAGGAATACCACTGCAGTTGGCTGGTGTCCGGCGCATGTTGGAGGTCATGGACTGGGGCAGCTATGATGCCAAAGGCACTTTTATCAACATTGGTGCTGTAGGTAGTATATGGCCTTCTTAGCATTCTCCCATCTTTATGGTCATGATCAAGTTATGCTTTAGCAGGAAGCATCGAGTTGTGTTATGATAGGCTTGGTAGGCAACAGGGAAGCTGCATCCAATTTTTCTCTGTTTCTGTGTCAGGACTTTGTTAATGTCTCTGACTGATTCCAGCAGACCTAAGAAATCCTCAATAGGACAGCACCCAGCTACACCATAGGCAGTCATGGTGTTGAAGTGTCCTTTCCATAAGCCACTAAGTCCACCAGCAAACTTTTGTCTAGTCATTTCTAATAGAGATTTTGGCACTAGCTAGAGCTCTTGTGGCCAAAGAGCCTGTTCCCTGTGAGAGGTGGCCCACATCTTTGTGGTATTGAGCCTCATGGTTGGTCAGATATCTCAGTATTCTCAGGCCAGAGGTTCTCATCCTTCATATGGATATGGTGTATCCACCTTGCTTTAGCTAAATTCTATTTCTTTAGCCTACTGTCAAATGGATTACTTGTGCAGTCTTGGTGGGACCTATTCCTGGTATTGAAAGGTTTCATAGTACTGTGGGTGACTGCACTTAAAATCATGTGGAGGGACAAGGAAAACATGAAGTTGAAAATGAACCTTGACAGAATTTGGAACTTGTTGCTCTGATGTGTTCCCAGCAAATAAGAGTTTTTTGGCTAAGAGAGTGTGACTACTACTCTTGTAGGTGCAAACGAGGTCCAGGAAGAAGACGATATGTTCATCCTTACGGCCCCTCAAAATGCAGTTGGCAATTGCATCATTGATGTAGGTTCTGGCTTTTAAGAGTGTCAGCTTTTACCCAGCTGATAATATTTTGTGTCCCCTTTCACCAAGAGATTTGGTTTGTGGGTGTTCCATTTTCCAAATGTCTGTGCAGCAATGAATTTGTTTGATGGCTAGTAACTGCCAATAGGCTCTTGTCAGGATAGCTTGGTCAAAATTGGGACCACAATGCAATGCTCGAGTTGCAGATATGGGAGAAGTGGTGTATAGGTGGGTTCCTCTATGGATTTGATTGTTGTTCTCCTTTAGTGTCTGCCTTTCAAGGTTTGAAAACCTCCTTCTCAAATTGTCTTTCCTGTTGTCTCCTCTACCTCCTTTACTTATTGGCTTAGGTCTTGTGGATGGTATGCAGGATTTAAAAGCAATGGTCAATGCAGCAGGAAACAGACCTGTTATCATTGTCAACCCTCGACTCAAGGTCTGCAACTTTTCTCTTATCATGTTTCATTTTCTATCCAACAGAGCATTTATGTTCTCAGATCACATGGAATATATGCAACCAGCTGGATTCTGATTTTAAATCATTGAGTGAATCACCTACAGTATGATAGAGTATGTAGGTTACACTGTGGAAGTCAAGTCATGGAAGCAGAATGAAGAGAAACACAGAGATTGAGGTCAATCCAAGCAGAGAGTGCTGGGAAGCACCCTCCTTGTTGAAATCATGGTCTCAAAATAAATACAGTGCCAGTCTAAAGTCATGATTTCCTTCTGCCAGCAAACTCTGCTTCCAATTTCACAATGAATTGCCACTGTACCTCTCTGTTCAAGAATAGCCATTGTCCTTCAGGAGGGAAATGCATTTGTGTGTGCCCTGCTTGTTGGAACATCTCTGAAAAGTCATAATTGCATGTCAAAGTGCAGAGATGTCATATGGGGGCCATTCCTGCAGTATGCTCACTTGGAGTTTCTTGATTTATTTCTTTGACAGGATGTGCCTGGCTCAGGTGGAGTTATGCAGGTGAACTTTATTCTTCCTTATACTTATATAGCTGCTGCGTATCATCTGGATTGAGATACCCTTACTCTACATGCAAGAGCTTCCAGTGGCATTCCTCTCCACTCTTAGCACCTGTATATCTCCAGCTTGCTTAGAACAATAAGCAATTGCATCATGCATGTAGCACAGCATTTGATATTTTCATGCAGCTTCAGCACAAAATAAATGAAGATGAAGAAGAGAACTGGGAATTTCATAGCACCCATCCTACAGAGGAAACCCTGTGCTTTACTGTAGCAGGTTTCAACCTACAGAGAATATGTAAATGACACCCTTTCTCAGAATTGCTTTTGATCCTTTCATCTGTGATTTGTCTTTGTGCCAACCTGAATGTGAGAACAAGGACTGTTGTCTGTTTAAATGTTAAAGAGAAAATACATAACTGATTAGTTTTGTATCTTTGCTG
Source organism: Sphagnum tenellum (assembly GCA_963921925.1). Lineage (NCBI taxonomy): Eukaryota > Viridiplantae > Streptophyta > Sphagnopsida > Sphagnales > Sphagnaceae > Sphagnum > Sphagnum tenellum. Next base: position 15,535,183 of record OY998143.1, on the reverse strand, counting down.
GGTTGTTTCAAAACACCAGTGTGGTGTTCCTTTAAGATTGTGGATGAGTTATACTTCTTTCTGTACTGAGACTCCAGCTGTGTTGGAGGAAATAAAAATTGTCAATGATTGTGATTTCTGGCTGCAGACCATGGGGAGAGACAAGAGGATGGAGTTTGCTGAATCCTTCTACACATGCTACAATTTCCGGCTCCTCTACACATCAGGGACACTGTATCCAATTTTGGGTGCTTTGAGGTATCCAGTTTCTGCTAGTCCTGCATTAACTACTATCCTCAGAGTCATCAAATACACAAGAGAGGAAATGAGACAGTACAAGTGAACGATGAGTGAAGTGCTATGTGGGTTAAACCCAATACCCCATCCAGCAGAGCACGTAAGGTTCAAGTAAGGTGGGGCATTGGGTCCCCACCTGAGGTAGGAGAAAGACCCCCATCCCCTTGCTCTACTGAGCAAGGGTTAGGGAGGACAGTGACAAGGTGGGGTATGAAGATGGGGATTAGGTGGAGGAAGAACTCTGAGTATAGATAGGATTGAGAGCAGAGTATGGGTACCATAGTACATGTGAGCTTACAATGATTTATATTCTGCCATTGTAGCACACTTGTTGCATGGTACTTGTTAATGACCATTAGGGTGGTGGGTTGATAGGATGGCATATCCAGGGCCTTATGAAGTGCACAAGCGATTCGATACAACGCCAGGGCATGAAGAATATTCTGTTGTAGCAACATTTGATCATGAACCCACCAGATCAGACATTGGCGATGCTCTTTATGGCCGATTAAAGTGAGTCTCACAATTAAAGGTTTGCTGTATGTAGCTGGTCATTGAAACTTTTGATGAATGATCTATGTGAAGGAGGTGTTATATGTAAGACCTACCATAACACAAAAGAGCTTGCCTGAAGCGTCAGAAGTTCCTATATCTGTGCTCTTGGGAACTGGCAGTAGTTTGATCCAGGATTTTCCTTACACGCAAGTCTTATGGACATGAAAGTCCTCAAGTGGAGACCATGCTAGGACATAGCTCTTGGCTCTGGCAGTGCTAGCTGAGTCTATTTTACTCAGTCTCTTGTATTTATTCAGAATGCTTAGGTGTGGCTGAAACCAGATTGAAGCACAACACATTGTTGGTATTCCAGATATGTCTGTTTCTGGGACCAATGTGTTACTGTTCTTGAGAACTCTTTACCTGTATGTTTGCAGGAAGTCAGAAGTCGCACAAACTGGATTTTGGTAAGTTGACTTTGAAACCACAATCCAAGCCCCAGTTCTTGTGAGTAATGGCATGTGCTTCCAATTAGTGGAAGAGAAAACCTGGGACTGTGATGAAGAATCTATGAACAAACCTGAGTGGTGTGATAGCAAGTCTGATCCATTCATCTACTGGTTGAAAGTGCTGGGTCTTTTTGTCACATATTAGAGATATAACCATGGATACAAGCAGTCATGTGGCACTAGAAGCTAAGTGGCTAAATTTGACAATGAAATTGCTGAATTTCAGGAAGCCAGTTGAATGAGAGGATTGTCATGGCTTGCCATCTCATAGTTCTTTGTTGGCTTATTATGCAGGGGATTCTTTACAGGCTTGTTGAACTAGAGGATCATTCTGTTGGTCCATTGATAGAGTCACCCTCAGGCTTCTCGAAGAATGTTGGTCCTTGACAGGCCCACCCTCTTTAGGAGCAGACCATGAGATTGATTCCTGGTCAAACGGTTTGCCTGCCTTTGGTGGGCACCATCAAATTCCATGGGGACGGGAGTTTGGTGTTTGTATTTTGGACAACACACTTGGTGTTCTTTACAATTTGAAGATTCATGAATGTGTTGCTTTTGGAGATTTTCAAGCCAAAGTGATATGTGAGTCACAACCATTGGACTGGACAAAAGAAACATGTAAGCTATTTGTGTGTGTTAAGTTGAGTGCTCTCATGTTTTCCCACCAAACTTTGCTGCATGAGAATCTTTGAAGTGTGTGATAGGTAAAACTGGTGAGTTATACTGGATACAAATGAACTACCTAGTGCACTCACTACAGATGGGTGATTGGCCTCTTAACTGGTATTATCCTCTGGGCATTCTCAATTGCAATTCCCCAATTCCTGTTTCTATTTCCCCAATCTATTTATGCAGGGATCCAGATTGGTCTTTCTGATGTTAATAAGATGCCAATCAAACTTCATCCCTAGGAACTGGTAGAATTTATTTTTTAGTGTATGTGGGGGCACCTTAAACTTGGTAATATGTCTGCCACAACAGAAGAGGTGGCATCTTATGCACAAGGTGAGGCGTGCCTCATCTCCTTCTCAAACAGAATCACAGCCATTAAAATTCTACCAGATCTTTACACTGGATAAGGACCACAGATGGGGCAGTTCTGTGCATTCAGGTCCTGCACTTGGCTCCTGCCTTGTGTTGGGTGCTCATTCCCAAAGCTGCCCTGTTCTCAGTCCTTATCTGTGCACTTCCATTTCTCATCTTTGAATGAATATTGCCAAACAAAATCAAGAATCTTAATAGGCGATTTATATTAGTTGGTTCTGAGCAACATCTGCTTCAACAATAAGAAAATTGACAGCCATTAAGAAATTCACTCCACTTGACTAGACCAGAGGAACTGAAGACCAAATAACAAGTACAACATTAAGGTCTAGAATGGCAGATTATGTCATTTTCTTGAGTCCCACATTAGATGATGTAATCTTCCAATGATGATCATACACTCATAACAATGCCCCAAAATGTGTACATTGAGCATGATGTTTTGAAAAATTGTTGAATCTGCCACCCCAGACCTTAATGTCATGGAATGGTCTCTCGCTCTTGCTCCATAGTACGTAAGTGCCTGCAAATCTTTACCCCAACTCAAGAGGGACATTAGTGTGGTTGCTTTTACAAGTTTGTGGCAACTCAACAGCAGCAAATAGTGGATGTGAGAGGAGCTAAATAAGATGCCCTGGTATTATAAGAAAGGGCTGCAACTTGCCAATGACTCTCAAGTACTGGAAACCTTGGTCGAGTATTATGAACAGAAGGTACAACTTAGCAATTACCAGAAGCTTGGTCTAGTATTATAAACACAAGCCTACAACTTGGCAATGACTCTCAAGTACAGAACCTTTTACCTTCTTTCCAGTTTAAATGCATGTGAAAGAATTTGAGAACTAATTTTCCCATTTTCCAGGCTTCTTAAATTGTAGAATTCAGCTGTTTCAAAGGGGAATGCCAATTGATACCATATTAATAGCAGAAGAGGCCTTCTAAATCTTTCACATCAGGGAAGAAGGGGTTGCCTCGGGCACATTCTGCAACCTAGTAAGACCTTAGGACAAGGCAAGTAGGCAGATTAGGATGTGTAATGCACCCTTTTCTTGTATGAAAAAGTCAATTTATTTTCTCAAGCACCAGCTCAATATGGTACTTGCGAGTAAAACCTTCCTTCTTTTCTTTGCTCTCCACGATTGCCACAAGAATTTCACAATTAACCATTTTGTTCTAGTAGCCCTAAAGTTTACATTGTGTATTTTGATTTGATTTAGCATGATGTCTCTAGCTTCCTTTTGTATACATTGTAATACATGTGTAGCTTCAACACATGTTTGTCAAATCATCAATTATTTTGAAGATTCCATGTTGCAAATTAAAATATAAGAACATTCCAAAAGATTCTCTATTTTCCTTCACACAAAAATTCTTTGAAAAAAATATTTTATGAAAATTTCAACATTTCTTCATTTTAATATAATTAATGTGGAAGTTGCCAAGCTACTACCATAGCTTGCTAACCATGACTTACAATGATAACCATCGAAGGCCATCTAGTATGTTGTCTCCCACCCCCTCCCCCAACCCAAAAGGTTAACGATCATGTTTATCTTGAAGTCTTGATCAAGAATCTTCAATTTGACCTCCAATTTGCAACAAGGGAGCATAACCCAATCAAAGCCCTTCAAGTATTTTTATTGACATCAAGCAACATCATTGGGAGAATCAATGGTATCAACAATAGAATGGACTTCAAATGTAGATGTTGTTGCAATGGAGATCCTTGAGGCTTGCCATCAAATGACATTGCACACAAGCAACCACATGGCTCCAAGGTGAACAAAGGAATTGGAGAAGATAGCAAAAATACAATGTATGATGAGAGCACAAGAGAAGGTGATAACCAACATAGTTACTACCATTTTAAATAAGGCAACAATTTTCAAAGACCAAAGCTATATGACATTTTTTACAATTCATGAATATTGATTACACTTTGATGAACTAAAACATATTTCAAGTTTTGCAAATCAAAGGAGCTTCAAAAGTGTAGCTTAGCTATAGACTACCACCTTACATGCAACATCACAAATCATAGTGATTATAACCCTTTCATAATGTGTTGAAGCTCCAATTGAACATGCAAGCAATGCAATGACAAAAGACATTATCATTGAAACCCAAGAGATAAGCATTATAAAGCAAATCCAATATAATCAAATGTTGAATGAAATTTATTCAATATATTTGGCTATCGACTTTTATATTACAAAGGTGTTCAATCATTGTGCATTTTGTATTGCATATTTCTAACATTCAATCTCTTTTAATCCATGTTCATACTCTATATTAAATGATAATTTGTATTATAATTGAATCCAACCTTCATTGAAAGGTTCCAAAACAAGGTCTTGTTTGTCTTCAACATTGATATTTTGTATAGTCTCACAAACAACTAAAATGTAAAAAACAATGGTTCTATCCAACTTCTTGTGTGAATTTTGTATAATTGTGAAGCAAGATTAGAACATTTTGAAACACACCTCCACATTCTTTTCAAATTGTCTTGTTGGTTTGCAAGGTGTTTTTTCTTGTCCCCTTTTGGTTTGTGAATAGCTTACATGAAAATAAACCATCTAATATAAATTGCATTGGCAAGTAAAAAGCATCTAGGGTACAAAGAACCATTCACCTTGAAGTTCAATTCACTACCTACACCCTTCAACATATTAACAACTAATGTTAAGTAATAAGGACATAAAAATCGATATTCTTATTGAACAAGGCAAATTCAAATTGAAAAAATTGATATAACATGCAAAATAAAAATAAAATTATGTTTGACCTTATTGGTGAATTGGTTTTATGACATGGTAGGACAATTTCTCCAACAATGATGCTTGCAATCTAATGACACAAACATCCAAGGGGGAAACCCCTTTGAATGTTGATTCACAATTGGTTGTCTAGACCAATATTCATTGATTGTTGAAAATACTCAACTTTAAACACTTCACTAGATGACCTCAACCAATCTTTTCAAGTTTTACATTATGATATCCATATTCATCCAATACATTTAACTACCAAACCATACACTAACATTCTAATTGTAATCATTCATTCTGGGAATGAAAATGTGATTCATTTACCATAGGAATTGTCTATGTCTAAAAATAAAGGACAAAGACAATAATAAAATCCAAAAATGTCACAACCTATAGTTTTGGGCTTATAATCCAAGCTAGGAATAAACATAAAAATGTGCCAAAAGCAAACTTGGGACATGTAAAAATGAAACACTCACCCAAATATAGGTGAAAATGTTTGGAAATCAAAGGACATCACTTTTTAAACTCTCACATTATAATCCCACTTTGAGACTTGACACAAGATTTTTAAAAATAAACATTGTTGAAATCAAATTATTTTTAATTAAGTAAAGATTTTTTGAAAAGAACTTCAACATAGAGGACTCATATTCCCAAACAAAGTTGTTTTAGGAAAGTTATGGGTAAAGACAGAGTTAAATGGATTAAAATGGATGTAAGAAATGGCAAATGATAAATCTTACAATATGGGTGTGATTACAATGATTAATTTGTATTTTACATGTTGAAATTCATTAATAGGGTTTTAATCTATATTTATTAACTTGCATCTGCATATGATGTAACTATTTTCTTTGTTTAATTTATAAATTTAAAACCACTAAGAACTTTTGAAGTTAAAAATTAAGAGTCTTCTCATTGTATATGAACTTCAAAATGATTCAATGATGTGAAATTTTAATTATTAAAAACTTGATTTTAGTTAGACAACACATCAATGTTTAAAAAATTCAAAGATTTCATACCATGTTAATCATGGGTTACTATTTATGGACCTTTTCCATCATTGAAAACATGAGTTTTTACAAAGTTCATATCATTTTGAAAAAATGTGTTTTATGACAAATTTTTGCACATAATACAAAATAGTGATCTCTAGGTGGGTTTAAATATAAATGGAAAGAAATTGCTTTGATTCCATGGATTGTTATTGCTTAATTACCTTTTCATCCTAATGTTCTATGTGTGTGTGTGTGTGTGTCTGTGAAGACTTTTAGGGGTTTTTTTTTTTTCTTAACCCAACTATCCATTTTTGTGTGAAATTTGGCACAAATATTAAAAATAAAATGAAAAGGGCATTTTTGTTGCAAATTTCTTTTTTTCGGGGAAAAATCACCACTCATCTTTAAAGGGCAAGGGGTGGGGTGGGGGGGGATATTTAGTACCAATTTTTTTTGGAACAGGTTTCAAAAACCTATTTCCATTTAATGCTAAATCTTTCTTGGGATGCTCACATATGACGCAACATTAGAAATTTGAAAAAAGGAAAAAAAATAAAATTGCATTAAACCATGTATTTATCCTTATGCCAATTTGAAAAATCAAGACACAAATTGCCTAGAAGATTCCCAATTACACACATGTTCATTTGGAGGGCCAAATGAGTCTAATCAAAGAACTTGACACAACATTGGAAAATTCGCAATGAGAGTTACAAGATGATATACTGACATATTTTATTTGAAGTTTCTCACGAGTTATGAATCTCCAAACTTGGCTAATTCTGAGAGAAAACTTTGAAATTTTCATGAATTTTGCAATCTAGATGTAATTCCCATTGGAGCAAATAGAATGCAATATAGAAAATATAAGGCAAATGAAGCTATGGTGAATTTGTGGCAAAATTGTGATCCAATTTTGGCTCAAGACTATGACACTAACCACACTTTTTGTCTATCCTCGCCAATGCTCTAACTTTCTACAAGTTTACACTTTGCCTTGGGCTATTACTCCATGTTTGTTTCGACCACACCTATGTGCAAATGAGTCCTCATCCTTGTCACTGTTAATAGCAAGCTTGACCTATCTATCAGTTGCCGATGCCAAAGGGTTCACCAATTGTGATGTTAGATGCAAGACATGACAGGGTATAGCCCTGAACAATCTGTGATTGAATCAATCACTATTGTGCAAAGTGAAAGTGAATCTGAAGCATCAGGAGGATGGGTGTGTCAGAATTGAGCTAAAGATTGGAGTTTTGTATGCAATTGTGTTTGGGGATGAAAAATCAACACTTAAATGCATTGGCTTTTGAGCAGCTTAGGTCTCATGCACACATTTTTTGCAAGAAGTCACACTCAAGAGGGAGGCTTGCGGGTGTCATTGTTGAAGTGACAAACTCCTTGTGTTGACGCAGTTTGTGTCAAGCTTCAGGAACATGTGCATGAAACCACGGTGTTTAAATCCTTACTCAGTATGAAAGAGATGACCTTCTATGTGTGACCCACAAGAGACTGGAACTCTTTCCTAATGAACTTGAGGATAGCATTGACAAAGCTCTCGGAAGGAAATGTAAGCATCAGGAGCCCTGAGCTTGCATTGATGCATTGTTTGCATTTTCTGAAAGCAATTTTCTGTAATTGTAATAAAGCACTTTCAACAACATACAAAGAATCCCTGGATCTTTTCTGCCAATTGTGGGTTGAAGTCTTGTTGCCAAAACTTGATGATGACTCTGTTGTTGCACATATGTGGGCTGACCAGAGCTGGCTCTTTGGTGCCAAAACTTCAGTCTCGCTGGAAGACCAATGTGTGCAAGCAATTGCAGATGCTGCTTCTGAAGTCAACCCTAATGTTATTGTGTTTTGCCATGGACATCTGAGCTTGTGAATGTCCTCCTATGTTTAATTCAATTGCATCCATCTGCTTCCTGATTCCTAACTTTTTATGACTGTTCTTCGTCCTGGACTTGAACTTTCGGAGTTTTAAGGCCTTTCTTGAATGTGCAAAATGTTTTCTAGCAGGAAGAATATTGAAGAATTGCTTATAGATCCCATAACCCAATGCTGTATCATATCCCAGTGATGACTATGGTTTTTATGTGACAGGACAAATTTCAGGCTCAAAAGCAAGCAGGTTTTTATGCCACTTTGAGCATACAACACACACAAGTTGAGGAAGCACTTGCTGGAACCATGTAGCAGTAAAAGCAATTCAACTTTTTGGACATCTTGCACTAATTCACCATTCTCCAGTCAATGCACACAAGCTCACAAGTTGAAACACAGGCAACTACTATCACTGACCAAGTGCTGGTTTCAAAGACAGTTGAAACTTCTCAACTATTTTTCCATTTGTATTTCCTTCAACCATTCTTGGGTCCATATGGATCTTGTAGCCCTCTGAGACTTGGCAAATAAGTTATCGAGCTCAAAGGTTTTGCTAAATTAGTCCTTAACCTGAACTGAAATTCACATCAGCTTCTTTCAGGAAACTGAGCAGAAAATGGCAACAAACGTACTCTTGAGTCCTTTTTTTTGATTGATTGTATCGTTTTTAAGTTTGTGTAATGGGGGCAACTACTTTCCTGTCCTAGTGTACATAATCTCCAAAGGCCCAACCCTAGATTGATAAATAATGCTGCTGGTATATCCCTACCTGAATGCTGAATCTGAACTCTTCACCCAAAATCTCGTCGGAGAATGTCAGCTACAGTTACACTAGCATGGTTCCTATGGCTACCTTTTAGTATACTTTTCACTTGGTGGGCATCTCTCTTGGCAGATCCTCCAAAGCTAGTCTCTCTATTTACAGAGCCCCTTTCACTCATGTCTCTGAATCTAACCTTACTGCCAGGACTAAATGACAGAATCCGCCCTGGCCAAGAAAATAATCGGCCAGAGCATGGAACAAACTCTGAGTTACTCCTTTGCTTTGTAGAAGGAACTAAAGATGTCGATTGAGAGCGGAGTGATGCAACAGATATGATTTTCTGACCTTGCTGTTTTCTGTGGCGTCGTATGGGTGTCTTTTTGGGTGTACCTTCTTCTTCTTGAATTTCCCAGCTCTTGACACTTGGGAAGATTTCTTCATCGTCATCATCGGTGCTTGACTTCTGACTCTGATGTATGTCCACAGAATGCCATTTTGAAAGGTCTTGTGCTAGTTGTCCAATGCTTCTGGAGAGCTCTTGATGTCGTTTTGATTGGCCTCTGGACCTCCCCAAATCTGAAGATGGGGAACAACATTGATTTTGAAGCTCTGGTGTCCAGGTGCAGGAACATTCATGCCCTCTCCTGAGCACCACCTCCTCAGAGAAGATTATATCTCTGTATTTGGCATGGGGTGGGAACAGGAACTGCAAATCTTCTTCATCAAGAGCTTCCCCATCTCTCTGCAACCAAGGCTCCAGGTTACTTGCTTGATGGAAAAGTTGGAGCTCTGGTAAGTCAACATCTGGAGAACTTGTTGCGGTTTCACTTGTTTGGTACTCATCAGTTGACAATTTTGGCAAGACGGACACAGGAGAGTCTGTGTATCCAAACCCTGGTGAGTCAGGTGGTTCTCCCCCTTCTGCTTGAATTTCTGTCTGTTCAGGCATATCATACCCAGTTCCAAGTTCAGTGGGTTGCTTTCCATACCTGAGATTTGAATCTGTGTTGAAGAACCCAAAGGTGTGAATCACTGGGAGCTTTGATGGGAGGTCGGTTGTTGCAGCAGCAGGAGCAGCCTTCATGACCTGAAGCTGCTCATGGGGATCATCTTCAAAAGACTCAGAATCTGATGACTCATCTCTGTAAACAAAAGTGGATGAGCATGGGTACTGTAACTCATTTTGTTCTGAACTGTCAGACACCTCTGTGAGATGCGGTTGCTCATCGGGCTCTGCAGAGAGTGTTGATGCTGGTGAGGCCCTGTATATGAATGCAGATCCACAGGGATACTCCAATTCTGTCCTTGCCGAAGAAGGAACTTTGCTATCATAAAACTCATGAAAAGACTGATCCTCCTGTGGTGGTATTTCAACAAAGAGCCTTTTCAATGGTTTCAGTGTCAGCTGATCTTCTTCTGAGAGCACTGAAATGGGTGAATCCTCGAATGTAAAAGAAGATGGAGATGGGTTTAAATGTTGAGAATCTTCCCTATTATCTCCCCTTGTTGGAGTTCCATGATCCACCTGAGATGCAAATTGTGGTTCAAGCAAGTCATCTGAATCATGAACTTCAAACTCCTCTAGGCTTTGTGGTGGGTACTGTTTGAACTCTGCCCTAATATCCTCCAAAAAACGTTTGGTACACACATCATCATGTATTTGAGCACGGGTCTGTTTCTGCTTGATTGCAGGTTCCTGAATGGTCTCAGCTTGCAAACCATTTTTGCATTCCGTGTTGTCATGGGTCTTGACTGCAGCTTCTGAGCATCCTGGAAGTTTGTTTTGCGATGCCATCTGATTCATTCCATCATCCAGCGCTGTCTCCTGCATTAAAACTAAGTTGTGATTTGCATGTTCCGATGACTGTCTCTTCAAGAAATCTGTAGCCTGCTGCACTTGCAAAGAAAGACCTTGAGAAGTAACTTTGGGAGGTGATGTGAGAGTACAGTTCTCAAGTGACTGCATCTGTAGCTCTGATTCTTGCTCCAGCTTTGGGGCTTTTGATTCAAAAATTGGTTGTCTGGCAGATTTATAGCCGGGGTTTGTAACTATGTGCCACTGTTTTGCCAAGGTGATGAGCTTGTCTAGAACTTGCACTGCCCATGTAACTTCCAGGTCAGAACAAACAGAATCTGAATCTTGAACATGCTCCAGCATATTAGATGACGCTGGTGGCTCAATCATTTCCAAACTTTTGCACAGGCTTGATGATAAGAGTGCAAAACCCATATTGTGTCCATCCTCCATGTCTGCTCGCAAACCTTTCTGTTGAGCAAGATCAAGAACTGGTACCAAAGGAATGGAAACAACTTCTCTGTCACTGCTGTTCCCTCTGGTTGACTCCTTGAAATTCTCCATGGTCATCACATGCATCATGTTGTCTTAAGCCAGGCACTGCAGAAGATGACAGGTCTGCAGACCTCTAACACTCTAGTATTTGTCACTTGCAGTGGTGTCGGACTTGGAATCAGGAGTGCTGTAGATGTATGCATTGCAAGTCACTTCTTCTAAAACTCTAAAGTTTCACCAACAGTACTCAGGCCTGCAACTAGGAAATTCAAGGCCACATCAGAGTTCAACATCAGAGTACAACAGTATGCACCTCAGAGGAACTGTGTATATGCTTCTTCTCTAGAACAGTGATAATATGCTCCTTGCATAAAAAAACAAGCTTGCTTTCTGAGCTGAACACCTTCAGGTCAGAATCAGACAAGACATCTAATATCCAGTTTTAATTTGCTTAGAGAGGGCTCTTCAAGGGAAAGAAAGAAAAAAAGAGAGGAAAAGTTCTGTGCAGAACTCTCTCAGATTCATGTTCTTGTAGAAGAAATCACGAACACACAGTTCAAGAGTTTTGGAGAAGAAGAAGGTTTGAACACACACACACACACACACACCTGCAATCGACTCCTTGTTGTTGTTGTGGTGGTGTTAGTGCTGGCTGCTTCGGGCAAGTAGGTCAGTCCTATTATATCAAGATCCGTGTTTTTTCTCTTCCCTCCTGCAACTTTGATGAGGAAGAGTCTTCTTTGTGCTGCTATTTCTCCTCCTGATCTTGTCTTGTCTAGTTTGATGATGATCAGAGCTGCTGCAAGTACCTCCTATCAGATTCATGAAGCTCTTGCTGCACCCTGCCATAGCAAACTTCCCTGTGCGGGATCGATGCAGCAAGCAATTCACCCAAAAAACTTGTGCAGCAGCATCTGTGCATACATACATATATGTGCATCGATCTCCCCGACATGTATCCTCCTCTGCAATTCCTCTCTCTCTCTCTCTCTCTCTCTGTCTTTCTCTCAAATCTTTTTCTCTTTCTGTTTCTTCTGTTTCTCCCCCAGTTTGTTCAAATCTTAATTACACTAGCTAGCTGGAAATTCTCTCTTGCAAATTCTAGTCTCAACCTACGAAGAATTGAATTTTCTTCAAAATCTCTCTCTCTCTCTCTCTCTCTCTCTCTCTGTGTTTTCTCTATTACCAATTCTTCTACAGAGAATGGAAGCTTCTTCAATCTTTAGACTGTCCCTGTCTGAGTCTCTTTTCTTTTACAAATTCTTCTTCTCCTCTGCAGCGATGTCAGAAAGACTGTCTCTCTCTCTCTCATTTCTTCTCTCTCTCTCTCTCTCTCTCTCTCTCTCTCTCTCTCTCTCTCTCTCAGAAAACCTTCTTTTCTATTACCAATTCTTCTTCTCCTCTGCAGCGATGGTCTACCAAAAAAAAAAAGTCTGCAACGCTGCAATGGACCTGGCGCGTACGCCGGCCACTGCACGCCCAAAGCTCCTCCGCCCCCACCCCGCCGTCCTCTCCCCTAATCCAAGTCTCTCCGATAATCCTACTTCCTAATCCAAATCTGCACTAATTCCAAATCCATTAATCCTAATCATAATCTACATTAATCCAAAATCCTTAATCCTAATCCAAATCTTCACTAATTCAAAATCCTGAACCCTGCCCTAAGCTTTTCTATTTCTGCCTCCACTACTCCCAAATCCCTTACAAAATTCAATTTCATGTTGGGGGGGGGGGGGGGGAGGAGGGAAAGAAAAAACACACATACACACGCACCCACCACCACCCAATCTCCTACAAATTAATTAAATTTCAAATTAAAACAAATCTTTCAACAAATATCCTACTAATATCTATTCAAATATCATGTCTGAAACCCCCAACAAATCTATCTCTCCATCAAATTAATATTCACGATTAAAAGAACTTCTCTTAACCCAACAAATCTACCTCTCCATCAAATTAAGATTCATGGTTAAAAGAAATAATTCATATTCATAACCCAACAAATCTATCTCTCCATCAAATTAATATTCACGATTGAAAGAACTTCTCTTACCCCAACAAATCTACCTCTCCATCAAATTAATATTCATGATTGAAAGGACTTCTCTGAACCCAACAAATCTACCTCTCCATCAAATTAATATTCATGGTCAAAAGAACTTCTCTGAACCCAACAAATCTACCTCTCCATCAAATTAAGATTCATGATCAAAAGAACTTCTCTTAACCCAACAAATCTATCTCTCCATCAAATTAATATTCATGATCAAAAGCACTTCTCTTACCCCAACAAATCTACCTCTCCAACAAATTAACATTCATGATTAAAAAGGACTTTTAACCCAACAAGTCTAAACTCTCCTACAAATTAGTATTCATGATTAAAATAACTTTTTAACCCATGAATAACTTTACAAAACTAAGAACTTATGAAGTTTGAACTACTAATAACTTAAAAAACTTATGAACTATTAATGGATTATATAAACTACAAATGCTTACGAATGATTATAACTCTTCATCATCACAAGTTCCCAAGCTTTTATTTGTAAAATATATATTGTGATGTAAAAAACTTGCCATTTTCTCCCAAAAAGTTAGCAAAAATAAATCTAATTTTACAATTTCAAAGAAACAAACCCCAAACCCTAAAATACCTAAAGGAGCAAACCTAAAATACCTTGTTAAAAAACAAACCCTAAACTCTTTTAACTTATCTCTAGTGAATTTGTGTTGTGGGGTTTGTTTAGGGATGGGCATGGAAAGCTTAATGTTAGTACAGATGCAATTATAACACACAAGTACTATTGCATATAATGTAAATATGTGTGTGTGTGTGTGTGTGTGTTTTGTCTTTCTTTCTCCCTCTAAACTCTAAACCTAGAATGATGTGCAATTGGTATAGGTACAGGGCTAGCACAAATTGGTACCTATATTAAGTACACTAAATAAGTGTGTGGCTGACTACCGTGTTGAATATGAAAATGAGGTGCTACCACCACCCCCCCCCCAACACACACAACTTACAAGGCAACCACCATCAAAGGGGGTAGGGTAGACTTGATAGAGATATTATAGATGTGTGTGAAAAAGAGAGAAGTTTCCATAAAGTGAGGGGAAAATTCCCTAGCTATTTTGTGTTATGGCAATAAAGGTCCCAAAAGTGGCCCCAGCAATCCCAAAATAAGGGACCATGATGGGGGTGAGATTTATTTTGTGTGTGGCAATATGGGTCCCAAAGTGGGGCAATCCCCAAATTAGGGGACTATAGGATGGGATGATAATTTGAGAAGGCATTGTTGACAAGTGTAAGGTGCCCTTCAAATACCACTAGGGAACTCCTCTCCATGCTGTATTGTAGGGTAAAAGGCCTTGGCCATCTGCTTTTATGAGAGTGAGATCATAAAGCCCACAGCCAAGGCCTTTATGCACTAGGAAATGAGGAGCAATTTCTATGCATTTTGAAACCAAAATGGCCATTGGAGTGGGACTTTCCATTTTTGGAATGCCCTTTGGGCAGGGTAGTCCATTTTTGCATTCCGTGTGGAGCAAAACTAAGCTGTGTTATAACTTAAAATTGTGAAGTTGCTCCATAGAATGGGATTAACCTTAAGATGTCATACCCATATTTTTTTAACCTTTTGTCACAAAAGCTTTAAACTATAGGGAAAAAGTGAATTCCTGAAGAATTCCATATTTATAAGGAAGTGTTTTGTTATAGGATTTTAGGGTTTTAATTAGGATCTCAAGTTCCAACTCATGGGAATCATTGCGCAACTCTCACTGAAAAATTTGTAATCAAATGAATCAACTGGACCATCCTGTTTATTTAAAACAACACAAATTGTTGTGTCACTTCTATTCAACTTTGTGGTTTACACGATGAATCCAGCAAATTCATATGATTGGACATGATCACCATAAACTATTCATATATCATAGAATGGCTTCAACAAATGTCCTTTTGTGTTTGTTGGACATTGGTAGCATACCTATAAGACAATTAATTAGGAGCTAAGCTGACCTCTACATTGGCCTTTTGAAATGGGTCGTCAAGAGTTATAAGATTATGGACCAACAAAACGATCCAAGTTTTTGGTCCAAGTAGGGTTTAATTTTTCGTTCAGAGCTTTGATTTTTAGGGTACCAAAAAATGAATGGTGTCATAACTTGACAAGGTGTAGCTGATCCTTCACTCCTCCATTCCCTTTCTCCCAAAATTAATTTCTTTTTTGCACAATTATAGAAAAACTAGGGCTATGGTGTTTTGGGAAGGGGGGTTAGGTTAGGTTAGGTTAGGTTAGGTTGGGGGTGGGGGTAAAAGAGTTTACCTGCTTCGCTTTTTGACCCATTCCAATGTTCCCACTACCTATCCCGTTTACTCCAATTAAAATTACCGCAGGGACTTTTTCACCCGTTTCAAAATGAAAGACTCCCGACGGTACTTTCGTCGCGGCAATAATCCAGGTCCCAAACACGTGTCAAAAGAGCCCATCTGTGGGAAAAGGGTTCCGCATCCCCGGGTTCGAATCTGTTCCCCCGTCACCCGACTAAAACGTGTGTTTTGCTGTCAAGGTACTCTGCACACCACCCAGTATTTCACCGGGTTCCGGAATCGGTATAAAATACTTAGTATTATACATATACGCTCCGTCGTACGCATAATACTCCGATTGCTGTGCATTATATCATGTGTGTACACAGTCGTCCCTGGATACGGATCTCCGGACCATAACAATAATACTGACATATTCTGACATTCCGCAGGCTTGTAATAAGCTCATTTATGGTAGGTTTTGTTGGCGGAGATTTCTGACATGTCTGGATTTGACTTTTACGTTCCGTGGAATGGTCGACGCCCACCACCCATTCACGTAGTACGTGCGTAACCCAGTTCTCACGGATTAATCTGGAATGTCCAGTTAACCCAGTTTGCAAGGATTATTTGGTCTGGAATGTCCAGGAACGCAGTCAGTTTGCATGGATTATTTGGTCTGGAATGTCCAGGAACCCAGTCAGTTTGCATGGATTATTTAGTCTGGAATGTCCAGGAACCCAATCAGTTTGCATGGATTATTTAGTCTGGAATGTCCAGGAACCCAGTCAGTTCACATGGATTATCCTGGAATGTCTTTGTGGTTCAGAAAGTTGGTATGGATTATTCTGGAATGTCCAGTAAACCCAGTTTGAATGGATTAGTCTGGAATGACTAGTTAACCCAGTTTGCATGGATTATTTAGTCTGGAATGTCTTCGTGGTTAAGAAAGTTGGTATGGGTTATTATGGAATGGCCCAAATCTGATGCTGATTTAGTCTGGAATGTCCAGTAAACTCAGTTTGAATGGATTAGCCTGGAATGTCCAATAACCCCAGTTTGCATTGATTAGTCTGGAATGTCCAGTTACGCGAGTGTGCATGGATTATTACTCTGGAATGTTCCAGCAACCCAGTTTGCATGGATTACCCTGGAATTTCTTTGTGGTAAAGAAAGATGGTATGGATTGTCCGGGAATGTCCAAATCTCGATGCTGATATCTGAGCCATTACAAGAGTAAAAAAGTCAGAATCTACCAATACAGATCGTCAAACAAAAACATAATCTGCAAACATAGTGTCTAGACCATTACAGAATCACATAATCTGCCAAGCCAATTCACTAAAACCTCTCCTTTTAATTCTCTTTGTATTTTGAGGGGTCTCCACCAGCAGAAAAATCCTTAGGGAATTATGAGGTGGGGGAGATCTTGCTATATTTCTACGTTCTCATGTTCCCATGGAAAGATTTTTTGATGGGACAGATCAGGAAAATTCAAAACACAAGGAGGAAAGGGACATATCAAGAAAAAATTTAAAAACAAGAAGGAAAGAATGGAAGAAAGAAAAAAAAAGAGATTTTATTTTTATTTTATTTTTTTACATACATGGAAGTTCCCATACTCATGTGTTCTCCATTGGTTGGGAACACCCTCGTACAACCCTCCATCAGGAGAACCCACTCCTATGGGAAACTCCCCTACAACATTCATTCATCCATTTCATTCATTCTTTCACCTGAAAGCCTGGGAGAATATTCAATCTGCAGCACATGATGATCTTAAGGGTCTTTTAACTTTCAGAAATGTTGAAATTTTGAAAGAATGTTCTTTTCGAAAGAATCAAATCTTGTTAAGGGAAAACACAGAATCTTGTAAATTTTATATATATATATATATATATATTCTTGGATTTTTCAATAAAATAATTATTCAATACTGAAATGTTGAACTTGCCATGGTACTATAGTAAGGATCGAATATTGCATAACTAACTGCACTATTCACCCTCATAACTGTAATATCAGTATGGGATAGGTACCAGTGTTGGGCGGGTATGACCATTTTGGGATATTCATCACTTATTTACTCGCCGGATATCAGCAGATCTGGATATCAAGTTTTCAAAAATTCAACCCTAACCCTAAACATAGGATGTGGACAATATAAAGCTCCCTAAACCAACCCTAAATGTAAACCCTTATCTAAAACTTGCCAAAGGTTTGTTGTCAAATCAAATAACCGCCCATCATTGGTGAGTACTGGCTTTGGTGATTAGGTAAGAGTTGTTGGTTCCAATTCCAATTCGTAAAAAATCAAGCTACAATTGAGTTTGATTTTTGGAACTGGAACAAGAATTAGAACCTAATTTTATTTTCTTAAAGAATTTGACTTTGAACTAGGTAGGTAGGTAGGTAGCTCCAGGTTCTATTTAAGTATGAACTTGGAATTGAAATTAGAACCAAGGTTTTTGAAAAAAAAAATGATTAGAGCCAAGGTTAACCAACAACAATAAATCGCCAATTCTAATCCAAGTTAGTGAAAATAGACCAGAATCGGGTCTGATTTTCAAAGCCAAAACTAGAATTACTATTTTTTTAAGAATGAGACCATTGTTGTCCAATTCTTGATTTCAAAAGGAACCTTCGATCTTGGGTTTCTTTTCTTCTTTTTAAATGAAACCTTTGGTCTGGTCTTGAAATCAATTCTTTGGATTGAAAGTCCATGAAAGTTAACTATGAGACATACAATTAGATGCATGAAAGCTTGGCATTTGAAACATTGAACCTACATACCAGTGTTGAGCAACTCCCAGGATGAGAACCCTGGTATATACCAGGGTTGGGCAAGTAGCAAACCTTGGTTCAGAACCGACCCAATTTTTAGTTGGTCATCATCCAAAGAATTAGTTGGGTATCACCTAAAGTGCTACCTAGGTTGATACCCAGATTTTTGGATATCAAATTTTAGATAGCTGATTCATTAAGTATCTCAAATCAAGGACCGATTGGGCACGAGGAAAAATAAAAATAAAAAACCAGGCAGGATATGAAAGAAAAATTAATGTGAGAACCGTCTCAGTTCTCAAACTTAAATTTTTTTGAGAATCGAAACATGCAGTTATGGAAAAAAAAGAAGTTAATAACCGCCCAACACCCAACACGGGTATATACTTGCCACTAACTAGCAAAAGATCAGCCTTGGACCCTAAACCAGGACCAGTACCAGCTGATATGTTATTGTCATATCTGCCCAACAGTGTTACATACAACCCTAATTTCTTGGATTCATGAGTACAGTTTCAACACCTGAACTAGCAAGAGTCAATCTTCTTCTGTTTTCTTATGTATAGGAGAAGGGTCTGAGTACAGGCCGTTCTGTGATTTTCAACCGGTTCCTATGGCACATCTTATTTATAAATTCACGTAGTCTGTGCGTGCGTGCATCTGTCTGACACGATAATTCTACATTTTAATTCACCGGGAGAACCAGTTTTGCCATACATATCTCAAATCACAGAAGGGCCCTTCTTCTCAAGCCCTTCTCCTATGTAAAGCAGAGCTGGGATTTTTTCACATTTTAGAAATAGTGACAGGCTGGCTGGCTGGTACCTTCCGCTAGTCAGAAGATCCCAGTACAGCCTGGCTGGTGGTACCTTCCACTACAGAAGATCCCGCTCGCTGAAAACAGGTTTTTTCAGGTAGGTAAGGGAGCTGAAAATACAAAGGAAAAAATATTCTGGCAGTGCTTTTTTACGCACTCTATAGGTGAGCTTGATAATGGTGGGTATGGTAAAACATGGCGTACAACAACCCCCTTCTCTGACTCGAAGTGCTAATTGCAAGGGGCTTCAGCATTTTGAAGAAGGAAACATCTAGTCAGGCAACTTGTAATCTAGTGAAACAAACAATGTGGGCACAAGGACAAACATGTAAGTAAAACGTTGTGATTTTTATGAGTTTCAAACTTCTTGGCTCTTGTGGCCACCATTTTGTTAGCTCCAGACTTTTTGGTTCTTGGATGTGCATTCCCCTAAACAAAACATTTGTTGCTTCATTATCTCATTGTTATGTGACCCCACTCTTGAACTACAGGGTGTTACACCAATAATTTGGAAGACAAAGAAGTATTCATTATAGAGTATAGTAGCTTAAGGGATTTTGGCCCCTAGGTAGTAGAAGGTCTATTTTTATACCAGGATTTTTGAAAGGTCATATTTTGACTTGTGTTTAAACGTGAGATTAGTTATAGAGTTATGATATCTTGTATGTAGGATTTTGGTTTCTTTTAGAAGATTTTTTTTTTTTTTTGGAAGATTATATTTTTGCATGGTGAAATATTTGAATTTCCATAATTCTTCTTTTGCCTTAAGATACTTTTTTTTAATGTAAATGGCAAGGCTACAGTGTGACACACCCCTCGTGTAAGCGATATCCATGTTGTGTACATTGATTCAATTTCAGATTCACACTCGACAAACTGTTTACATATCGATGTTGTGTATAAACAAGAAATGATTTTAAATACTGAGATTTATTTCCCCTTTTTTTTACCAAAAAAGAAATATATTTTTCTTTTGGACCAACTTAGGTCACTATATATAGCATGAATTTGAAAATAAGTTTGCAATCATCCAAAGGTGTCGCCAACTAATGCTATATCATTTTGGGCCTCCTCACCAATGAGGCAACTTCACAAAACTAGACAAAAAAACAAAAACAAACAAACAAACAAAATATCCCTCACATGTGAACAATAATTTGGATAAAGTTTCAAGCTTTTTAAATAGCACGAAATTGAGGTTGGATTTATAATCATGCATACTATGCTCTCCCAAAGGGGGTCCATTAAAAAAAATGTGAATAGCTTTGATTTGGCCGATCACAATGGTTGCCCCATGTGGTGGTGGCATTTTTAATTGATCTCATTTGATATTGTTGAGGAATTTAGGGGTAGGGTTTGGGGGATGAGAGACACATTATTATTCCGGATGTGAGACACCCACATACATAGTATGCATGGGGGTGGGTGTATGTGCTTTTTAACATATCTAAATCTATTGTGACTAGATGTCTTTTGGCTTGCATCCTAAAAACCTATTTGCCTTGTGTTGCATGTCTTTCAATTCTAATGAAGCAAAGAATTCTTTAGGAAATGGCGAAGCTTTATCTTTTGTGCAATCAAGCCAGGGGTCCCAGTTCAATCCCCACACAGCTTGTCTAACTCACCTATTATATATCCAAATTAGGGCACTGCAGCCAAGCAAATAAACCATGTGCCTTGTTCCCATCCCCCTTTCCCACACAAAAACAAGGGGTGTGACACACTTTGGCCTTGCCATTTACATTTAAAAAGTATCTTAATGTCAAAGAAGAGGAATTATGGAAACTCAAATAATATTTTCACCATGCAAAAATTATATAATAATCTTCCAAAATCCTCTAAAACAAACCAAAATCCTTCATGATATTATAATTCTAAAACTAATCTCAAGTTTCAACACAAGCCAAAATATCATCTTTCAAAATTCCTCATATAAAAATAGACCTAATATTATTATTACCTTAATCTACTATACTTTAAAAAGACTCTAGACACAATATCCTTGCCTTGGCAGGCAAGGCCAACAACAAATGTAAGCCTTTTCATCAGTGGACTATGGTTATTAGTTATTACATCTCAAAGGCACAATAAAAAGTATAACCTTTTTCAGGGCTTGCTATAATTAATTGGGTGCCAAATAATCAATTTATTTTCCAAAACCCACTTTGGCAGTAAAAATTAAAAGTTTGTGAAATTTCGGCAATGAATATAGGCAGCTTCTTTGGTAGGTAGGTAGGTAGGTAGGTAGGTTCCCTGGACTCTAAACCTGTAAAATAGGGAGACCAATTTTTATAAATTTTTCCATACTTTGTAATTTCCTTAAAATTTTCAGCATTTCAAATAGATAATATATATATTTTTTAAATAATTTAATTATCGCCGAACCTGAAATAGTACTGCAGTTTTCAGGTTCTGCGGTTACAGCTTTATCAAGTTGTAAGGGCAAAAGAGTAGAGGAGAAAAATAAAAAATAAAATCGGGAATGTATCTGCACTGAAGCTATCATCAATCAGCACATGCGGACCAATACAAAACCCCATTGAGTGTCTGAAAGTTAGCTCAAATATGCAAATAAGAAAGAAAATGGGAAAATTGGTCCTACCAAGTCAAAGGGTGAGACCTAAGGACAAGCTTGACTTGTAGAGTTGTGAGATGACTCTGAGCACAGCTAGATACAACAAGGCTTGACTTGTAGAGTTGTGAGATGACTGTGAGCATAGCTAGATAGAACAAGGCTTGACTTGTATAGTTGTGAGATGACTCTGAGCACAGCTAGATAGAACAAGGCATCACAAACATGCTGGCCCTGCCAATAGACAAGATGTTGTATATGTACCTACTACTGTGTCCACACACACACTCTCTGAACACCAAAAAAATAAAATCAGTTCCAATCTAAACAGTCTAAACACTTTCACCAAAGAAACCAGTTCACCTAATGTGAAACCAATTCTAATAAGGTAAAACTTCCCAAAGTTGGATCCAATGCTATAGTCCCTGGCAGGGTCCAACAAATGTTATGGAAAGAGGACCTCATAAGCAAAACTGTGTGCTCCTTGATGCAAAAGATCACACGTCCAAAACAAGATCCTTCAAATTTTGTCTCATTTTTAAGTGTTTTTGTGTTTTGCAACTAAAGGGATTGATAGATTCTAGTTTCTTGCCTTTTGATTTTTCATCATACTTTGATCTACAAGAAATTGTTAGATCGAATTTCAAATGCAAGGTTTTTGTTTCTTCTTCATACAAGAACCATTACACCATAGATGCACTAATGCATCATAATTTGTTTTAAATCATCTTGGTTTTGGATTGGGTTGTGGTGGGCATAGGTGAAGCCAAAAGTGGGTGGAGGAACCTTGTTGGGTTAGTAGGTATGGGAGTTCATCCCCTTGTCATTATGGTGGACTTCAACATCTCTATGTGGGTCCCTTCCTCTTACCAAGTTTCTACTTGACTTTTGGTGGTTGATGTTTTCTTTTTGCACCTATTGCCCTACTTTGCCCTCCTTCTTTGGAATGTGTCAGGCACCTTGGATGAACCAGCCCCCACACTTGTAACATGATAAAAACCCTAGAATACATTTAAGTTACTTCTCAATGTTACGAATTCTTATGCTTATATTTAATCAAGGTTTTTGAGTCCATATTTAACATTTTTTGGGTGTGGATGAGTACTGATGTCACATTTTTCAAATTTTTGGTGAATGTTGTTGCCATAGGGCATAAGCATGTAAAATAGACAATTTTTTTGTCATAAACAATGACAATTTGCCATATATAGAATTTGATGTCTTAAAAGTAGAAATTTTATTTTATTCAATGGTTAAAATATTTAGTTTCATTAAAATAAAATTTACAAACCATATTTTTAATATTCATTCAAATAGATCTTTTAAAAATGCATGTACTTGCAAAGATGTATGAGTTTTACAAAATAAATTATAAATAGATAAAATATTTTTTCTTATTTTCAAAGTAATGAAGGATAGAAGATACTTGTGTACTCTCACATTGTCCATATTATAATCATAATATCTGGAATTTCTAATGTAAAACTATTTTTTATCACATTGATTAGGTTATTATTAAAGCTATTTATTGCTTATTTTTATAATACTAAAAATTTTCAAAATTTTGTATTCAACTTTTCACAAACTTAATGGAGGCCCTAATGGTTTTATATCTCTATTTACAACCCAAAAAAAAAATCTATTTTCATGTTTTTTGTCAAAATTTATAAACTAGATTTTGGGCAAACATATTCCTTATCCACTTTCCCATGCTTTTGCCCCACGTGCAAAGTCTTTAAGGAAATTGTAATGCTATTCAATTGCAGCATTATTGTTGCACATAATTGTCAATGAGTTCTTGTTATTTAGCATCACATTGATGTTGTTATTGCCACTACTACCACTATTAACAAAGGTCAAACCATACCTTCCATCCAAAACACAAAACACATGTGAGATCTTGCCAATTTTTGTCAAAGGGGGTTGGGGTGGGTGGGGGGTTCTTGAATGTTTTGTTGTGAGAGTTTGACTTCGAACTTCCTTGCCAAAATGGTTTCAACCATCTCCTCTTGGCTAGTGCTATTGTGTTCCAAAACTTTCATTCATTTTTTTTGGTTTTGGTTTTATTGATGATTATGTTCAACATGTTAGACTATGTTGTGATGGGTGATAGTGGAAGTTAAACCTCCCACGGATATCTTCTTTATCTTAATGTGAGATGTTGCTTGCCCTTGGCCCCCACTATAGTTGTTAAACACATTTTGTTACTTTTCATCCTTGGGCACAATTTTTTTCACTTCCAAGTGAATTAAGGAAAAAAACCTTTTTAAATAATCATCATTCCTAATACATACCTTACATTGCACAATATTCATTATTCCAATTCATTTTTTTAACATAAAATTATAGGATTTATGGGTGTATTTTGGGTTTTGTAATTGGTTTTTACAACTATATATTAGTTAAGAAGAACATATGCGATTAGTGACTGGTGAATTGTTAAACCCATGTCATTTCACCCATTTAGTCACAAGGGACATTCAATTACAAAACCTAGTTGTTTTGATGACTAAGATTTTTAAGTTTTCTTATAATAATGAAATTTCATGTCATCCTTGACCTTAGTATGATGTGTAAAATGCATGTCATCTCAACTTAGTCGTTTTATTCAACTAAATGTTACAAAAGATGATGTAATGGATAGATGACATGCATCAAAAATTTATGAACATGTTATGAATCATTGCACATGACCAAAAATCAATCTAACTTAACCTAACTAAGTTAGACAACCTAGCCTAGCTTGTTTAGCCAAAAATCAACTTAATTTAGCCTAATTCGGCTAACTACCTATGTTAAGCAACCTAGATTACCTAACTTAGGCTAAGTGGCCCAGATTGAAAACAAACGTCAAACTCCTAGCCCAAAAAACTTGAATAGGCTACCTAACCTAAGCCAAGTGGCTTGGGTATCATAGGTTGCAAGAGGGAGGACTTCAACCCTTCACCTTCATTTCGCGGTTCAAGTCCTCATCCATTGTATTGCCACTTTTTTATATATTAATTATATTTAACACAAAGTTATAAAATTCAAAACATTTAGCCTTGAATTAACCTTTGCCACCCTAAATTGACCTAGCTACTACCTATCAGCCTAACCTAAACTTAGACCTCCCTAGGTTGATTTAAGATGTAATAGTTTGTAAACCTATACTACTAATTAACCTAGCCTAAATTAACTTAGGCATTTTTAACTCAAAAATAAATTAACTTGGGATAATTATGTCGCATCTAATCGCATCACAATCAAATTTAGTCACACAAACTTGAGGTGGTTACAAACCTCATAAAATATATTGTAATGAAGCAACTTAAGTTGGCTTGGCAAAAAACCTAAAGCTAGTAACTTAGGCAAGCTGACTTAAGGTAACCTATTAGTAGGGTAACCTATTTTAGGTTTATTAAACATACTAAATGTAATAAATTTCTTATGTCTAGTTAAGTGACTTACAAGGTAATTATATTATGAAATAGGTGTTTCTAAATAGCCTACATATATACGTTAACTTAATAAATTTGTTAACCTAAACTAGTGTGTTAAGTAGTTAAAAATCCAAGGAGTTATGTGTCACCTTTTTCAAAACGATTATTAATATTGTAGTCATAATTATAAATTAACAATAGATTTTTTAGTACACATACACATCCATATGAACTCATAACTTTAAAAACCTCATGGCACACAAAAAAATGATGAAATGCCATGACAAATATTGGTGCCATAAATTCAAGACCCAAAAATTTATGGTGTCACAAAAAATCATGGATTGCCATGAAAATTTGTGACACCTTGTTACTAAATGGCATGCCATGTTAACATCACATGGAAGTCCAAATCATTAATAATCACAAAGGACAACAACATTTTCAACTAGTTAATAAATGAAATTAATGCATTAAATCAATGACATGAACCATGATGTTAACAAATAGGACCACATCATCTTGTTGGCATATAGCATGCCATGTCATCATCATGGGAAATTGAATCATTATTAATTGTAAAGGTTAAACTAGTCAATTATGCCATTTTTGAGTCATTTTTCCCATTGTAATAAAATAGGACAAGTTGTAAAAGACATGTTTTGGCACATGGAATGCCATATCATGTTGTGAGACTAGAAGTTGTTATTTTTATCACAAAAGCCAAGGTATTTTTAATTAACTAATTTTAATTTCTTTAGAACATATTATTACAATTTCAAGAATATATATCTATCCAAAAAAACCCAGTAGTTGTCATACTAACTATAGTCACAAAATCATGACATCACATGACATCTCAACGGCCTTTGCAACTACATAGTGATTTTTGTGACAAAATGGTTACAATTGTAGTAAAAAAAGACAGTAATCGTTTCTTTGACTTGTTAAAAAACCCATAATGTGTTGTTATGATACCCCAATGTGCAATTGGTACCATCAAGCAAAGTTCAATTGTTCCAATATTGGTCCATCATGCTTACTTCCTCCAACTTTTCGTAGCTCATCATTAAAAAAATAAAATAAATTACAAGTCTTAAAGAGAAAGGTGATTTCCCATCTTTTGTGTGACAAGATTGTGTGATCTTTAGCTCCTTCATATTTTTGTGCATTATACATCATTCTAAAGTCTAAGCATGACTTGGAAAAAAAAAGTTTTAAAACCCTTTAACTTCTATGTTTTGATAATGTAATATTGAGGTGCTTGGGAAATTGATGCACCATATAGAGGTTGTATATAAGAAATTTCTTGAGTATCTTGAAGATGTCAAAATCCATATGTCAATCTATTCCCCCTTGACAAAATCATACATTTCTATAACTCATTCAAATTATTTTTTATATGGGTTATAGTCTCAATAGTTAGGAAATCAAGCCTACTAACCTCAACCATAATCTCCTCGTTGACAAAAGTTTTGCTACTCATTATTACATTGTTTCTGGATTTTGAAATAGTATGATTAGTATAAGCACTACTACATTCTTGGTTTCAAAATTCTTCAAAGTGCCCAAGTTGTTTTTTCAATCATTTGTGGTGCTATATTTTTATTGGGTTCTACCATACTATCAACAAAGTGATATAAACAATGTTCTTCTTAAAAAGATATTTGCCCAAAGAAGAATATTATAAAGATTTAAAATCTATATCCTTGATAAGGCTTAGGTTGTTAAGGTGCAAACACCATTTCAAACATTCAAGCTCAAATTGCAAGCAATTTTGAAGAGATTTTGAAGAAATCCATTGTAAAATATCCATCTAAATTAGGGTTGTGACCAACATGTGGGTTAGTTCAATTGGGACAAACATTATGTTGAAATAAAGGAAAATTTAAAGGAACTTTGTTCAAAGACTAAGTTAACATAGAGGCAATAGAATTTGAACAAGTTTGCAAAGCTTCTTGCAAAAATTAAAAAATGATCACAAATTAGAAGAAATTACTTCCTTTTATTTCCAAATGAGGTGAAAAAGATAGTGTGCAAATTATTAAAAAATATTATTTTTATAATTTATTTAAATGCAAATAGGGTGTTTAAAATTTGATTATGAAAATTGTGAATTCTTGTCAACAATCATGGAAATCGTCATCATTTTCACAAGTTGTGACAACAATGACCATGGTATAAACAAAAATGTTGCAATTGTTTAATCTTCATTAATTTGCACTTGAAGCCATAAGTCTTCACAAAATCTATTCACTAGATGACCAATGTTCCACATTGGCCCTTCTTTGATGCTTCACTTTCTTTCTTTCAACAAAGTGGAAGGAAAGGGCTCTCCACTTCGTCATCCTCTCTCTTTCCATGTAAACTCCACATTTTTGTTGATATCCAAACTTGCACCTTAGCTTCTCATCAAACCTTATCCGATACATTCTCTTTCTTAAAATTGTGCATGTGTTATGTCCCTCTTGAAACCTCTTACCTCTATCTTCTAAAAGCTCTCACATGTTTGATCTCTCTTGGAGCTTTTCGCCTCTTTCTCTAGTAGCCTCTCATGAACTTTTTCTCTTCAAAATCCTTTCACCTCTTTCAAGTTTCCCCTGAAGCCTCTTGTGCACTCTCTCATTGTTCAAATGCTTCTCACTTGTCTCTCTTGAAGCTTCTTACACCTTTCCTAAAGCCACTTACCCTAAGGAAGCTATTCATTGTATATCTTAAGAATAATTTAAGATAAAAGGGTAATTTTGTTGTCTTTATGAAATAATGAAACAAATAATTAATTTAATATATTTAAAATATATACTAGGTCTACTTTAAATATATTTTCATAATGAATTATAAGCATCCTATTTAAATTTAAGTAAATTAAAAAATAATGAATTATAGGCACCCTATTTAGTTTTTAGTAATTTATAAATTATTATTATTCTCAATAAGTTACCCTCTATATTTTTTTGCACATTTTTTGGAATCAAATGGAAGCGACTTCTCCAAGCCTCTTGCTTGTCTTTCCCTTTATTCATTTTTGCCCAAAGTTTCAAGCTTGAACTTTGAACGTTCTTGTGTGCCTAAACCATCATACTCAAGAAGTTTCTTTACGCCAAAAGAAATGTCACAATTGAAGTTTTTTTTATGCACCATTCCACTAGCATAACACCCTACTTTTTTTTCACTCTTTATTGAATTTGGCGTGAGTTTGTAAATAAGCCTTATGTTTTCTTCAAAGTTGGGCCTCCCACCCAATTATGGGTGACTTTATAAATATATTTCTTATTTGTCTTTTTAATTACAATGAATGTAATATGATTGACAGTCAAACATTTTGCTATGATTTGTAAAATGATATTCAGTTCCATTGGGCTTTGATCGCCATTTTAGTGTAAGGTAAAACCAAGAAAGCCCATTATAAGAACAAAAGGTTGCACAAGGTTGCAACAAACATGGTCCCAATTGTGGTAATGCTCTCGTCTAAGGGCTTTACCCAATGTAAAGACCCACCACAAATTTTAGATGGACCAAATGATCCTTCAAAACTGGAAGTTCATTCCAAAAACAAATGATCCATCAATTGAGAAACAAAACTTTATTAACGTAAAATTTCATTATTAAATAAATGTTCCCTCCCTTAACCTTATTAAATTTTTTTGTAGGTCATTACATATTTATAACTCCAACAAAAGATTGGTGAAATGTCTAGCTTAACATGTTATATAGTTCATCATAATCAAATCTCACAATAACAACTTTTGTCAACCTCTAGTACCTCAATATTGGCTATCACAATATGAAATGTTCATTAATGACTAATACATACAACAAAGGTATTCACATATCATCATTTATCATATTCATAACACTATGAATATGATAAATGACAATATGTGAATACCTTTGTTGTATGTGTAAGTCAACCATGGGCATGTCCAAACGAAGCCTCCATTTCACCCAATGTATACGATTTTAAGATCATGTCTTTCTAGGCATTCATTGTGTTCCTAAATTTCAACTTTCTTGGATTTGTCATATTCTTTGGTTCACATCTCAACCATCACCTTTTTCTACTTTAGATTTCCTTGACTCCTATATCATCCAATGTACAATTAATTCCATCATACTTAATTAGCTCTATTTTTTAAAATTTTATTTTGGGTTTAAGGTTTAGGGTTTATGTCATCCAATGGGATGTTAGGTAATTTTACACAAAAAAATAAATCCAAAGCATTTAGACAAATATTGGCCAATTGGAATGTTAACATTTGAAGAATTCATTGCTAGGGAAGATGATAAATGATAAATGATAAATGTTTATCCATCATACGAGAGTAATCCTATTGCTACTCGCACTCATTTTATAATTTATAACATGAGATCCTGCACCAGATTTTGCTTGAAAATTCACCTCAATTTAGGTTCTGGAACACTTGAGCATTTCTTTACGGATGTAAATTAGATTTTTTATGTGCAAATTAGGGCAAATTAGGGCAAAATTAGTATAGTAAATTAGGGCAAATTAGGGCAAAATTAGTGTAGTAAATTAGGGCAACCCTGCCACCCACTTTTTAGGACTGCTTGCCTGCACCACAGGAAATTGTCGGTTCCAGTTTTGAGGGGAAAAAGAGTAGAGAGCAATTCAAACCATTCATTATTAGACATGCTGCTGCACCTGGCTCCACCCTCCTTGGGTTGAATTTGGCCTAGGCTCTTTCCTCCAAAGCATTTGGGGTGTCTAAATTGGCCCACAAATATGTCTCAAAAAGAAGTTGATGCCAAATTTACACACTTACAAATGGTGAGAGAACAAGTTTTTAGGAAAAGGGAACAAAATGTGTGAGAGAAAATATTAAAATACAAAAACCAAAATGGCCATTTGCCACCACAAGTACGTAGGAGGTATACACTTAACCAATTTGAGTACAGAAGGAAAAAAAAATTCATCCACTTGATATGAAAATAAGTGATGTCTATCTTTCTCTTTGGCTCTCTTTTCCAAAAAAAAATGTTCTGAATGGAAGCCTTGTGGGTTACTTCACTTATTATTTAGTCATCTCCATTGCATTAGTGAACCTCCACCGACAGCAATCAAATGGTCTGTATGCTATATTTGGGGATGAAGTATAGCACGAAGGGCCACTTTAGATGAGGAACTAAGGTCCTTGGTCCATTGAAATAGAGCAATCTTATTGGATGAGAGCCATAAATTGGACCCCTGGCCTTTAGATGAAGGTCCGAGACCAAAAAGTGGCAAATCAAGGCTAAATGTAAATGGCACCATTTTGGAGTATAGTAGCTTAAGGGACTTTGGCCCTTAGGTTCATTTTTATATGAGGATTTTTGAAGATGATATTTTGGCTTGTGTTGAAACATAATATTAGCTACGGAGTTATAATATCTTGAAGGACTTTGGTTTGTTTTAGAGGATTTTTGGAAGATTGTTATATAATTTTTGCATGGTGAAAATATTATTTGAGTTTCCATAATTCTTCTTCTTCTTTTGCCTAAAGATCCCTTTTTTTAATGTAAATGGCAAGGCCACAGTGCAACTGACACACCCCTTGTTTTAATTAAGTGTATCTTCAGCGTTTTTTATAAAGTGAAATCTTTCATGGGGCCCTTCTGGAGACCCGGTCAGATTGTAAAGGGGGCTTCCAAAGTTATGGAAGAAGGCAATCTGGATCTTTTTGAATTTTCATTTCTTTTCTTTTCTGTGGAAGCACCAGCTCAAAAGGAAAAATAACTATCTCTCACAAAGTTACCTGGTAACCCTAAAAGAAGCTGAAAAAGATAAAGACGGCGGGGGGAAAACAGTTCCTCTTTCTTTATGCAGGTGAAGGGTCTATTTTTTAAGACCCTTTCTAGATTTTAGACCCGGCCTACCTGCTAGTGACAGGGTGCCTTGAATCTAGGAAGGGTCTAAAGATAGGCCCTTCTCCTGTACAGAAGGGTCCTGGGTTCAGGTTTTTGGGGGTGTTTTTCATACCTGGCAGGTATTGATATTGGGTACTTTTTAAAAGACTTACATACCAGTTTGGTACTGGTATCAGGTCCAGAGGCGGATTTCTCCCGGGTATATGGCAGGTATAATAAACCTGGTGTTACCTTAGGTCCCATACCAGATTGGCACTGGCATAAGAATGGTATTGCCTTGGGTCATACCCCAACTGGTATGTACTACTTTCAATACCAGTACTCATATCACTACTATATGCTAGTGTTATGCAGATATATGACTTGCAACCAAACCCCCCCCACCGGTTCTTTGATCGGACATATACGGATATATCCAGTGGTGACCACTTAGTGAAACCCTTTCACCCCCAACTCTGACTCAGGAAGTCCTGAAAATCTCATACTTGCCCCTTGCTCTGACCCAACATTCAAAAATTTGAAAGCTCCGGACTTGCCTCCACCCTGACACTAAAAACAGCCAAGGTTCTTTGAATGAAACCTGACTTGCATGACATTGGGAAATCTATCCATCTTTTAACGAGGTTTTGGGTTTTTTAAGGTTTTCAAGTTTGAGTGTGATGGACAATTTGGGAGTGTAGCTGGCAA
Source organism: Sphagnum tenellum (assembly GCA_963921925.1). Taxonomy (NCBI): domain Eukaryota; kingdom Viridiplantae; phylum Streptophyta; class Sphagnopsida; order Sphagnales; family Sphagnaceae; genus Sphagnum; species Sphagnum tenellum. The sequence continues at coordinate 15,503,679 of OY998143.1, read as the reverse complement.
CTTCAAATTTGCACTTGGATTTGCTCTTGAAAACAACATGATCGAATGCCATCTATGCCAAGACTTCCCCCTTACGCTTTTACTCCAGTATGGTGAATGCATTAGATGAAGGTGAGAAAATTAAGGTGTGTTTTTTGCTTTGTTATCTCTTGTTGCTCATCTCTCATGCATCATATGTCTTGTTGATTGGTCTTTCTTCTTCTTATCAACAAGCTCAAGTTGTGATATGCAACTACAAGCTTTTTTGCATTTCACTACCATTGCCATCACCTTGCATGTCTGCACCATCTTGGATCACCATTCTCTCAAATTGCTACTCATGATTCTCTACTCTCTAACCCTAGTGCTAGCGACTCACAACTCTCTAGTTTCTCCTTACGACCCAATTTCCTTGTTGCTAGTTACTTGCAATTCTTTGCTCTTTCTCTTTGATTCCTTGTTGCCACTATATCATGGAATCTTCAACTCCAAATGCTAGAGCTAGTGTGCAACTTGAACCTAGCTCTAATGAGGTTTGTGTTGTTGGGTGCTTGGAAGGATACAATAACAACAATAACATTGTGCACACTGGGCACAACATTGGAAGAATTCCTAGATAGTTGTGATTTTGCTTTTTTATGTTGATTTTGTCCCTTTTTTGTGTTCCTCACTCCACCAAAATGGGCATAGATCTAAATCTTTTGATGTTGCTTATTTCTTAATTTTAATGTGAATCATTGAGGGTTTTCTTTATGGCTGATTTTGTACTTTGGACTCTAGACTAATTGGTTTGTTCCTTCTAGCTTCATGGATGGATTTGTAAGTTGTGCATTTGCTCTTTGGAGGCTCTGGATTTTGGACTACTTGAGTCTAACAAAAAGCTTCATTGAAAGAAGGCTTCATTTCAATAGAAGCTTCATGGATGGATTCGCAATTTGTATGCTTTGGATTCTAGAGTACTTGTTCCTTCTAATGATTCAATGAAGGATGGCTGATTTTAGAGGGTTTTGCCTTCATTGAGAAGAAGTTCATTGTTCATTTTAGACTTTTGCTGTCAATTGAAATAACTGACAGAATGCAATCAGTCAAGGGCTTTGCCTAAGAATTGGTTCATGTAATCAACTGGGTTCTCTCAAAAACCTGACTTATAGAATTGTCCTTTTGGCTTTAATAACTAACACAGTACATCCAGATCAAGGGGTTTTACTTGAAAAACTTTGAGAACCTTTTCATATAAATTGGCCAAAAATCTAACCTAAAGAACCACCCATTAAACTTTCCAAACCCTGGGAATCTGCCAGTTCTTTAAAATTGAAATTGAAAACCCTTAAGAATTGCCTATTTCTATAAATTTTGAGAAGTCAATCACCCATAACTACTGGTTCTTTGGAAAAACAAAGAACCACACAACACTGCTATAACAAGGATACAACACTGGTTAAAACTCAGTTTGAGCCTCTGACAATGCCAAACATACAATGCCCTCCATGAGGACAGAGCCGGTAGAACAAAATAACTTTTTTTGCTTGGGCAACAATAGTAATTTGTCCCATTCGGTGACATTATTTGGATCATGGAAAACAATTTTACATGCTCCAAGCTGAATGCTATGATGTGCTTTTCATAAATTTGAGCCAAATAAAATCAAATGTGTCAGCAACTTGTAGTGTCACCAAAGCAACTATGGGCAGGGCACAGAATGAAATATTAGCAATAGAAATGCTCTAATTCTTAGGGTTCTCTCCTCCCTTTTTTGGAGAAGTTGACTGAGTGGGGAGCAACCTCCATAAAAGCAGGCTGCCGCTGGAAGATGACACATGCAGCTCGGATGAGGATGGATGCTGTCAACCCCCATATTGAATATTTTACACCATCCACGGTTTCAAAGTTGAAGAAATGCACCCGATAAACAGTATCCTGCCAAATCTGATCCTTGTACCTGTGTGCCTCATCCTGCAACTTATAAACACACTGTAACTCATTGCCTTTCAACTCAGATGAAAAAATGGTCTTCTCCTGTTCATAAAGAAAACAAAGTTCCAGATCTATCTTCAATAGTATGAAAACATTTTATCCTTCTGTCTGGAATCCACTGCATGAACTACATAGGTGGCCACCCTCCAATTCCACACAAGTCTGGTTCATGGCTAAATCAACTACAATTTGCAGTCAGTCTGTGAATGTAACACTTTCCCAAACTAAAGTCGATTGACCAATTTCAAAGGACAGTGGCACAGTATGTGCCAACAACCTAATTGATCCATCTACTGCAATACTCCCTAACTGCCACAATCAGGGTTACATGATTGTGCAAATGTTCCCCTGCTGGCTTGGAAGTGATTCCCTTCCATTGTCAGGTGACTGATTGATCTCCCACTATAGTTGGGTAAAAGTTAAAAACACAGGTAGTACAAGGAAAATGGTCCATTCTGTACCTTCAGAAACATCTCAAGAGGAGCGTCAAAAATGGACTCAACCTCTGCTGGATTTCCTGTGGGTGTAAACTTGCTATTCTCCCGCAATAATCCCACAACAGGTGTCACTGCTAGCAAGTGCTGCATCAACATTATGAGGTTAAAGTCCAGCAAGACCAGCAGACACATTTACAGAGAATAAACACAGCAAATAGCTCTCTGCTGATATCAAGCAGTCAGAGGAATAAAAGTAACACATACTGATGTGCAGCTTAAAGGTTATGAGCTGGTCAAAAAGAGATTTCTGAAGAACTCTGTCCAAGGTGAATTGGGCATCAGATTTCCTTGTGCAAGGATCATTCAATGGAGATGAGAAATCACCTTTGAAAGGAAGGGCTCAAAAACTGCAACAACCCTGACCTGTGACGGTTCCAACCCTATCTCTTCCTGTGCTTCCCGCAAGGCAGTTGCTGCATCATCCTCATCTTCTTCATCTCTTTTGCCCCCAGGCAGTGCCACTTCCCCTGCAAATACAATTAGCTACTACTCTTCATTAGATGGTGGACTCTTGGCTCTGCATTTTCATGCCACTCACTCATATTGGTCTCAGCAATTGTCCCCATTCTGGAGGACTGTGATTCCACCATTAAGACAAGGAACATAAGTCCAAAGCAGATTTCAGTGGTCAAGCTCAACAACTACTGCTGGAGCTTTTGAATGGAAACAATGCTTGCTTAAGTGCAGATCATGAAACTTGGATTATCCTCATTCATATCCTTTTTCCACGAGAAACCTCCTTGGCCTTTAAGAATGTCTAAGATGTCTCTTCAAAGCAGTTGCTACTAACACAACAATATGGATTGCCAACTGCAATAAATAAGAGACTCAACCAACACAACTGCAAGTTCAATCAGAATCCTCTTACCCCCTTCAATCTTACAAGTCTAAAATTGTCCCATGGGTTCAATCATCTACTAAGACAACAGGAAAAACACAATATAGCTGTCTACAGGGAGACAGGGAGACACCAGAATGAGAAGACAAAGTGCCAGCCCGCTTGGTGAGGATAACTCGGAGCTCGCCAGCAGAACCTTTAAAAAGACACAAGAGAACTGCAGCTCGTTTTACAGTGGGTGGCCACTTGATGTCATTAGCTTTTGCCACTGATGCTGACATCCCTACACTGGACATCACTCCCCAGGTTGTCTCATCCTCCACACCAGCCCACTGCCCAACTGCAGCCCTGTGGACTGCAAAATAATTTCTTAATGAACATTCCTGTACGGACTTTGAACTTTTCACCATTTATTCCTATGCTGGACAGTCCCAGGAATTATCATAATAATGAACACTTTGGTCCAAAAGCTTATTTATTGACAGGTCCAGAGACAAATCAGATTGCAACAAATAAAACAGTTCAGCCAGAGATACATCTGACCTAATTGAGTTTAAGAAAAAAACTGGTGTCCTTCCAATCTTCCAACAACTTCTCTACATTTTCACAATGCATAATCCTTTGGATTGAGATATTGCCAACAGTGCTGTAAGCTAATGAGAATCCAACTGATTCAATAAGAAGCAAAGCAAGAATTTGACCTCTTCCTCACTTTGCAAGCACAGTCTCCATTCAAACAGTTGCAAATTGCAACTGCTACAATTTAGTGGAAAAAATCCGCCAATTTGAATGGCTTTAGCTTCCCTCAAAGTTAATCATAGCGTAATAGATCAACAAAAAAATTCTCAAATATGACAGAAAACAATGGCAGAATGTGTCTACCCTAGTATTTTTCCTCCTTTTGATTAGTATTCCAGCTCCGAGGAATCTATTAACAGTTCTTCAAAACATATTCCTAACAAGTTTCAAATCATTTCTTTTCAACTGAAAGTTCCACTCCACAGAACCCTCCTTGCAAAGCAACATGCTCAAATACGAAACAAAAACCCGAATCCAGCAGCAGTGGCCAAAGACTGCATGTATATCATCGCTTTCAGTTAGAGAAAAACTTTAACCCTACCAGCAGTGGAGCAGACGCTCGGCCAAAACATTGAGAGCCGTTGCCGGGGGCCTCGCAATTCCCATTCACCACCGTTAACTACTGCTACTGCTCGATCCTGCCGACCTCTACCGGGAGAAGCTACGGTTTGCAAGTCTCTTGTGGCGTGATAACCGTTGCTCACCACCACCACCATCATCATCATCATCGGTTTGCAAACTTCCCGCTCCCATCCGCTCCTCCTCAGAGTTTGGCTGGCGTAGAGGAGGCAACGCCATCTTACAAACACAGCAACCGAGAGTGCCAGCTCTAGAGCTCGCTCGCTCACTCACTCACTAACTGCACAAAGCGATGATAGCTTCCAAAAGCCTCGTCTCGCCCGCAGGCAACTCTCGCGCAGCAACTCCCCGGAGTTCGACACCGTCGTTGTTTTCCGAATGTGAGAGATTTGGCGAGAGTTAACCACTAACCTACCAGTGGACGGACGGATGTGCGAACCAAAAAACACTTTTTCGTTGAGTCTCTGTCCCACAATTGACCATGTAGGTATTGACCATGGAGGTTAGCCTACCGGCCTCAGGCACAGATCTCAAATCACGGAAGGGCTTGTACTCAGGTACTTTTCCTACGGAAAGCAGAGCTTCACAATGGCTTCACGGTGCACACAGACACTTGACATCATCTTCCTGCAATTCAAGTCATGGACAATTCATCGAAGTTTCTCCATCAAAATTCTACAAGGAGATGGAGACCGTAAGGGAAGGGATATGTTTGGACACATATGGAAACAAATGTAGCACCACTTGAGTAAATGCAATGTCAGAAGCAGCACCTAACACAGATGCTGGACTTTCACACCAAAGACATGGTAACTGGGGGCAATTGGAGGTTTTGTTTTTGATTCAATGCAAGAGATTGGAACACATAGCTTTCTGTTTGAACTCCTGAAAATTCAGGGATTTCTTACCTAGTTCGTCTTTTCTCTGTAGCATTTTTTTCTCATTTTTATTTTGTGTTCTTAGAATCCCTTATGCAGACCTGGTTATGACAAATCAACTTCATATAATAGCAATTCCAATCCAGGTTTCCACAACCAAAAGTATTAAACAGTTACACAATGTAGAAAATGGAGGCTTTACCAAGTAGACTCAATAATAAGCACATAATTTACATGCCAATACTGTACATTGTTGAAAATTTGTGCTTGACCCTCTTCAGTTAACACTGTAACCGTAAAAGCACTTCCAACTAAGAAAAAGGAACAAACATACAGAGTTTGCAGCAGTGATTGCATGTTTACTAGTCGTAACTAACACTTGTGTTTCTGTTACAACCCAACTTGTAACATACACAACTACTATAAAAAGCCCACACCACCTTCCTTTCCTACACATGTGGTTTTAACCTGGATAACGAATTTTGATGTTGGAATATTAAAGTGGGTCATACAAGCATTTGTTAGGAGCTTACACCATAGACATGGATGCGCTGTTGTATTGGGGTCCGACATGAGGGGCAATCCCGCATACCCTGCTTCTCATGAAGCTCATTACACTTGGCACAGACTACCTGATGAGCACAAGGTAAGAAGACAACTGACATCTCCTCACACATGCACATGACACACTCCCGGTCACGGTGGACATCCCTAGTAGAGAAATCCTGGCATTCCGTGACTTCAGGTAATCGCCTCTCATTTATTTCCTTCAAAGCAAGCCTACCAGGGGTGATGAGAGCAGGACCCCAATGCCATGTTGCTAGATGAGATGATTCTGCTGATACCCTCAGTGTTGTTATCTCCTGCTCTAACCTTTGGATGTCATCACGATGGCGCAGCTTGTCTGCCTCTGCTTTCCTCCGTATTGACTCTTCTCGTCTCTTGGCAGCCACTTCTGCCTGCTCTCTCAATCTCTTTTCACTATCAGCTCGTAAAACAGCTTCCTCTTTCGCCTTTTCTTCCTGCCTCCGTCTGACCTGAAATTTGGTCATAATAGCACTCCTTCCTGGCTTAGCATCTTTCCCAAAGAAATCCACCCTGTGATTTGACTCTGAAGGGGCACATCTGAAAACCTTTTTTTTTGCCCAGACCTAAGTAATTTTGAACCTGATCTGAAGTGTTTGTGCCCACAGGAAAAGTATTGCTCAAATAAATTGATGGCATGTACAGATCCCAAGTCAACCTCAACAGAATTTGAGATATGATTTGATAATAAGGAACTTGAGATTTCAGACCCAAAAATGTGTCAGCAAACACAGAAAAGAAAAAGGAGAAGGGATAACCAACCCTCAAAAACAGACAAACAACTGACAAGTGGTTCACACAACAGTGACAACAGTGAAAACCCAAAAGAGTAGATGGATGATGGAGATGACTTCTCTCCAATCATGCTAATAATATACAGGATTTGCTGTCTGCATTGGTCGTAACATGTAGAAATCAGATGGACTGAGAATGCAGAGAAACTTACCTCTGCCTGCTGCTGCCGTTCTTTAGCTTGTGCAAGCTGTTGCTGCATTTGGGTCAACTTCTGCCTCTCCTCTGACAGGTTCTCCTGTAGCTTCACCTTCTGCCTCTCCCAGGCTTGTGCCTGTTTTGAACTTTTCTTGTCCCGCTTGGCAATTTCTTGGCAGATGCCAATAGATTCAGCTGCATTAAGCTTAGCAGCCTCCATCTCTGCCCGCACCTCTGCATTCTCATTCTCCAGCCTGTGCACAGCAGCATTTGCACGATCAACTTGGCCACTTGCCTTTTTCAAAGCACTTTCCATTTCTGAGAGCTTTTTCATCGTACTGTCCTCTAGGGCCTTCTGATCACTCTTCAGGCGCAGCATCTCCTCTCTTGCCTGTCGCAGAGCCTTGAGTTCAGCTAAGTCCTTGCTCAGCCGCCGTGCAGCCTGCATTACTTTTTGCTGTGCCCATTCTGTCTGGTCATGCAACTGGGTCTCAAGCTCTTTTATTCGTATCTTAAGGCTCACAACAGTTTCTTCCTTCCATCTGCCTACATCCTTTGCTTCAGACACTGGTTCAAGCACACCACTTCTGACATCTGCCTCCCCTTCAGTACTTGATCTTAACTCCTCTGGTCCTTGATCACAGCAGCTTGGGCTCTCTGAGAGATCATACAGTAATCTCTCTTCCTCCAACCCCAAATCACAAGCTTCCTGACTGTCTCTCTCCAGAACTGGAGCTCCAGTACTCAGTTTGGATGGACCCACATGTGAAGGTATTCCAATCTGGAGTTCTGTCTCCACCTGATCTCTCTCAATTGGAGAAGGACCAACATCAGCAGTTCTTTCAGATTGGACACCAAGACCAGATTTACTGACTAGATCTGGCATCAGATCCCTCGTCTCACCTGCAAACATATAGTGCACACCATCATTGCTTTGCTCACATTAGAGAGCCCTTACCTTGGTAACCGTGTGAATGACAGCAACAGCTTTCTGGTCACAGCAGCATTGATGGATTGCTACAATCTTGCTCCCTCTCCTATCTGATTTCTTTTCTTAACCTTTTCCTTACCATCTCTGGAAGGGCCTTTTAGTAAATTGAACTGCTCACTTGTCAAGCCAGTTAACTATGAGTACCACCAACTTGGGCTATTGGGTCGATCATGCTCGGGTGGTGTTACATAAATTACCGGCAGATTGTGGGGTATGCACCAATCACAATCTCTACACACAACCAACTGACTGACAGTAGAACTGACTCTCTGCTCAATGACATTCAAGATGAGCTAAAACAGACAGTGGTATATTAAAAGATAACCTGTAACAGCAGGGGAAGTGGATGGAATTTCATCATCAATGGAATTGATGTTCTCAAGCATTTCCATGGCAGTGCTCTGAGAAGAGACCACATTTCCAGAGTCCCTCTCTGATAATGCCAATGTGAAACTGCGATCAGCTTTTTCATCTTGCCCTGGTTGGTTGTTATTTTCCTGCACATTCACCAGTTTTTGACAATGTTAAACTACATGGATTTCATGGGGAAGTGTGCTCAGATGATGATCTCAATTGCCTTCCAAGGTTGTTACTAAGTACATCAGAGCATGTACAGGTCGTATAGCAGTAGCAGCAACCCAATTTTTCACAGATCAGAAAACTCTTGAGATGAAGCACCATGTCAAGAAATGATGCCTGCAGAGACTAGAATCAATAGAATCCTTCAGTGTTTTTGCTCAGAGGGTTTGTAACAATTGCCCTGCATTGGCAACATCTGCATTCGAGATGAAGCTCCTCAGATTAGGCGTTGTATATCATATCTTGTATATTTTAGCATTTTCTCCAGTTTACATCAGAAAACTCGCAAAATGTACAAGTGGAAGCAGGCTCAAATGAAATCTTCTACAGGCTTCATGAGAAATGAACCAAAAAGACTTCAAAGTGTTCGCAAAAGAAAGATTGAGATGCAGCTTTACAGGCAAGGGGAATTTGCTGACAGAGATTGTTGGCTCATCTGGTGAAGCTCCAGGAGCTCCTGCAGCAGCTTCTGATTCCTTTAGAGACACATGAGTTTCAGCTGCTGCTGCAGCCTCCTCCTTGTTCAACAAGAAGTGGTGAAGCTCCTCCTCCTGCAGCCGGACATGCTGCTGACCTGAATGGTCCAAGTTACTGCTTCTTCCGGCGGGCAGCAGCTCTTCTGTTGTGGTGGTATCAGCAGCAGCATCACCACCCCAATCTGAATCGCCTTCTCCTGCAGCCATTAGGGTTTAATCCACAGATGCAGCAGAGCAAATCCTGCTGCAACCTTCCTGGTGGCAGGAAACTCTAACCCCAGGATCAGAGCCCCGGAAATTCCCTCAAACTCTGCACCTTCTTTCGCGGCTGATCCGCCTCCGGGAACAATCTGAAATGAAGAAGAACAAAGGATCAGACCGAAAGACCTCACCTCCGCAAAAACCCCAAACTGTTTAGATGCCTCTAAAGGGATGAAACTCATGCCATCGCAAGCGGCAGCTTTTGTGTGGACACACAACGACAACCCTCGATCGATTGATCATCAAGGATCTCAAATTATCCAGCACGACAGAGACGAACCATACAAGTAAATTTTTTGTTCTTCTTCTAGCACCTGTGCAACAAACAAAGCTCCCTACAGAGCTCGATTTCAGCAGTAAGAGAACCTGATGCTGCTGCTGCAACATGAGGCGGCGGTTCTATAGCTCCTTCAACGGGCACTATCTGGCTCAAATTTGCACCAGTTTTCTTGGGTAGACATTCGTTAGAAAGCTCTCATTGTAGGGAAGCAGAAGCAGCAGGCAGTGGCGACGATAGCCCACACGGCTAGTCCGCAGCATCTTTCCTGCTGTCGTGCAAGAGAGGAGGAAGAGGAGGAGGAGAGTGAGCGAGCGAGTACTCTTCTCCCCCATCTCTCTCCTTTGCCGCACATCGGGTATTATATACTGTATTTTAAGCGTATCAATACTGTATCTACAGTACGTATACTATGTCGTATACTTTTTCCTTTTTTTCCCTTTTATTCCCTTTTTTTTTCCTCTGTTCCTGTCAACGTTTTTTTTAATGCGAAATTTCGCCAAAATGTGAAAAATAAAAAATAAAAGGGGATGTTCTGAAGCAATATTCTCTCTCTTTCTCTCTCTCTTTCCTAAAAAAAATCCGGCAAATTTCGAAAATAAATATTTTGAGAAAATTTAGCCATATTTAGTAGACTCTGACTTTTAGTTTGGTAGCATTTTGAAAAACTAGTTTTCCAAATATTCTAAAAACCTATCGCCCATTTAATGCAAAACCCCTCTTGGGTTGTTGGGATGCTAGCCAATGGCGCAACATAAGAAAATTGAAAAAAACCCCTGGAACTTCATAATAAATTTTATTTATTTATTTATTTATTTATTTAGTTGAGACCAATCAATGCTGGCCGGGTACCCACTTGGGCAGGCCGGGTACCCACTTGGGCAGGTATCAAGTTTTGGGGAACCCAGTTGTCTATTCACTGGCTTGAGCACGCAGGGTAACCAATTACCTTGAGCCAGTTACCGAACATAACCAAAGGAACGGGTTTACGGTTAGTGGGACACAGAAGAGGACCAGTTATGAGGTTCACCCAACCAGCAAACATCAATGTGCAAGAAGGCATTAGGGAGGTATGAAAATATAAGAAGGCAGCATGGCATGTTGTGTTTTTCATTGCTTGTTCTTCAATTGGACTCTTTGTTGGCCTTGCCTACCAAGGCAATGATATTGTGTTTAGATTCATTATAGAGTATAGTAGCTTAAGGGATTTTTATAGGCCCCTAGGCTATAGATCTATTTTTATATGAGGATTTTTGAAAAGATGATATTTTGGCTTGTGTTGAAACTGGAGATTAGGTTATAGAGTTATAATAATATCTTGAAGGATTTTGGTTTCTTTTAGAGGATTTTTTTGAAGATTATATATAATTTTTGCATGGTGAAAATATTTGAGTTTCCATAATTCTTCTTTTGCCCTAAGATACTTTTAAATGGAAATGGCAAGGCCGAGAGTGTGACACACCCCTTGTCTACATTCCAATCTTTGCTAAGATGCCAACACACCTTGTGTCCTTCATTTCTTGTTCTTCTTCAATTGGACTCTTTGTCATTTTAGAGCTTTGAGACTCTCAAAGCTTCCAAGACGGTTAATAGAGGATGGATGTTTGCTGCGACACAGAGAAATCGAGAAATCCCTAAACTTACTAATCCTAGCAACCTAATTCGCTAATTGAAAGCTGTTAACCTCTGAGAATTGAAATTGGGTTCTTTTGATTTTGGTTCTCAATTTTTTTTCAATTTCTTAAATGCTCATCTAGTTCTCAGGGCCTGGTTCCCACTAGTGTTGGGTGTGTGTATTGATTTGTACTGGGTATGTATATTGCTATCGATATGGGTATCAAAGAACAGACCTGACTAAAATATCTACATCGAAAAACAACATTTATATCTGTATATTGATCAATGGACAAATGCTAATGCTGTGATCAATAACAGACTTCCCTGATCTTTTTAAAAAAAAAGGTTTTTCATAACAATATCTCACTTTCGTCAATTAATCACTCTACTTCTATCACATACCCTTAAATAAAAAGATGATTTTATTACAACTTATTAATATTGACATTGCTCCTTGGCACCTTTGCTTGAATGGCATGCAACTTTGCTATAATGGTGACATGCTTTAATGGTTTCTGTATGTCACCATTAATGTTGCAATTGTGAGCTTCATGGAGTGAGTCGAAGTGGAATGAAGTCCAAGATTGTGACACCATCATTACATTATGTAAAATTATGTTCAAGATTTTGGCATTGTTGTCAAGTTTCCTACTTTTTCATTCCAATTTTTTTCACAAAGAACAATGAATTTGCTTCAAGCAAGTGTTACATTTCATCACAAAGTCCCAATGCTTATAGTTGTGCCTCTATGCACCTACATTTGATTTTACTCCATGATAGTATTATGTGCAACTTTAGTGTTTTTTTAAATTTTGTGACGTGCAAGTAGTGTTCATGGGTGAGATGATATTTTTTATGTTAAGATTCTTTGTTCAATGGTGTTGGTAGTTCAAGTTTTTTCAATGAATTGCAAGGCACCCTATAAACAATTGCAAAAATGATGTCAACAAAAGTGGTAGTTGATAATGTTGCTTCGAAAGTTGAAGCAACTTGGAAAGTGAGATTTTTTGCTTTTGCTATCAATTAGCACAAGTGGGCATCACACCATTGCAACTCTATTGTATGATATTTTTTACAGTTAGATGGTGAAAAAGCTAAAAGTATCATTAATCCTAAAGTACGTAAAATAATAAGCTGCACGTGCTTTGCCATCATGTGGGATCAAATTCAAACTCCCACAACACAAGTTGCACAACACATTACAAAAAAGGCCTAGTGCAATTTACATCAACCCATGGAATAACCTTGATGAAGAAGCACATTGAACATGCAAATGAGGCTGACATGAAGCAATACATGGAAAAATCAAAAGTTGCAATAGTTCCTACAACTATTGATGCAACCAAACAACATGGGAAGAAATAAAAATTGGTGAACCCAACAAACATAATAAAATATTTTGGATCTGCATTCCTTATAAGAAAAGTGATTCACAACCACAACAATTTTTTACAAACCTTGTGTTTTCATAACAAAGGGATGTGTTCCATTTTCTATGTGTAATAGCCCATGCTTTCGACACCTTGTGTTACAATGTGATTCAAAGGTGGATTTTCAATCTCGAAGGTCATTGGTACAAGAACATATTCCATTGATCTTGTCAAAGATCATGGAAGAACATGTTGGTGTAGCAAGTCATAAAATTGATCACATGACATTTTTCCACTTGTCAACTTAGGTATTTGCACTCATTGATAAAATTGGCAAATTGGTACAAGGTGATTCAAAGCATGTTAAAAACCTCCACACCTTTCAAAACTCCAACCTCTCCACTCATCCCAATAATATGCTCTTGTGACTACAATTCTACTACTTCAACAATTGCCAAGGCAAGATTCGTGCTGGCATGAACAACTCTCTAAAGAGCCACATGACATATGACACACCCACAAAATTGTGTGTATGAATTTTCATGATTCAAAATTCAACTCTTGTACAAATCTCCAAGCGGCAATCCAAGAACAACAACATGACTTGAAAAACAAGGGGTGTGTCACAATGTGGCCTTGCCATTTACATTAAAAAGTATTTGAAGGCAAAAGAAGAATTATGGAAAGTCAATTACTTCACCATGCAATAATATAATCTTCAAAAAACCTTTAAAAAAAACCATAATCCTTCAAGATATTATAACTCTATAACTAATCTCAAGTTTCGTGTGACACACAAGTCATAATATCATCTTTCAAAAATCCTCATATAAAAATAGACCTATTATTACCTAGGGGCCAAAATCCCTTAAACTACTATACTCTATAATGAAATCTAAACACAATATCCCTTGCTTTGGTAGGCAAGGCCAACAAATCACAAACACACTTACATAACAAGAAGAATACACAAAGATGCTGTAGTTTCAAATCACAAAAACTAATTTAAGCCACACTACTTAAAAGCTTATCCCCACACAAACTAAAATATTTGAAACCCCATTCACATGGAAAGTTTTAGATTAACCTTAACAACAGTAAATATTCTACAAACTTAGTTCATCTTAATTTAATTGTGATTGAATCACATAGCAAAGACTAAATTCCTAACAAATTTGAAAGCAAAGATTATTGTGATGCCCTACTTTTCCATTCTATCAATCCATATGTTTTGCCTTATTGTGTGATTATATTGTTACTAGTGTGAACCCGGTGCATAATGCACCTTGTCGATCCCCCCATCCGGTCCTTCGCATTTCCCACTCCGGTTGTAAACGATGACGAACTCTTTCGGGAATAGAAATTTCATGTAGTCAATGGAAGGCCCAAGGGTGCACTCAAGGTGCCTTGCTTTTATTCCTTTAAAATTTTGGGAGGAGGGGCCCGGGGGGGGGGGGGGGGGGGGGGGGGGGGTGGGGGGGAAAATTTATTTTCATTTTTCTTTGGTTCCCAATGTGTTCCCCAACATAATATTACAATGTGTTCTTTCTCACTTCCACCTATTAAGACCTCTAGAACCCCACCCCTCCCCCTCCCCCCCCTCCATGAAAAAAAAAAAAATCATGACCAAATGCTCCACAGGGAACAGGCAGTGATTGAAAGAATCTTCCAAGCACTACCCAATTTTTGTTCACACAGACAAACACGTCCAAGAAGGCACGCTGAACAGGAAAACCACACCCTATTCACACGGATTCAAAATATATCGTCCCGAACAGACTTACTGAATTAATATATAAGATTTGCATAGTTGTTATTTTTCATACTTTAGTCTAACTTGACAAAGCTCTCGATAACTAATTTTCCTTGAAGATGTATGAATGGAGTAAATACCAAATTTTCATGACTAGTTAATGCAATGCCATTATGTAACCTTGATAGGACAACACATTTTAAAGATCATTCATATGCTTTGTTCCATCAGTTTTTAATAAACCATGGATGGTGTTGTTCAATTTTCCACTTTTGATTGAAAATTTTCATTTAAAATTAATCCATCAAATACCCATTCAAAGTCACTAAAAAAATTAGATGGATAGATAATTGGTGTTGAAAGACAGTAGTCTCTTGTAATCATCCGAGCCAAAATCCAAGAATAAGCTTGTACATGCATCCCTCTAGGTTTGCTTGCATACCTTGGTCTACCTTCCATTGCCATTTCCATATTGTTTCCATATCACCATCTTCTCACATTTGCTTGCGTTGCATCACCATCATATCATGGTTGCAAGTTGATTGGTTCACCATCTCACACTCTTTCATATCACTGATCTTAAGCACTCTTTCATATTGTAGGCAATTGTGACAAATTTTGGCAGCTGTTCTATAAAAACATTTCTTTTTTTGGGCAATACCTTTTCAAAGAAACAGAAGAAAACTCTTCTAAGAAAACGTTTTTCACAAAATGGCAAAAAATTATAACAACAAAATCACTGGCACTAGAAAAATGACTTTAATGTCCTCACATCGCATTTTCTATTGCCAACTTATTGGTATACAACTACCAAACTTGACCAAGAATTTTACTCATCAACATGCTCTTGGGGGGTCCACCCTAGCTACATGCTCTTGGAGGGCCCACAGATGCCAAGAAGCTAATGCAACCAGTGTCATTCATTACAGTCCTGTAATTCATCACAATATCTCTCCTCCTAGCTCTGTAGCTTCAATGTCTAGACTCTTATGAAAATATATTTTTGATTCATCAGCAAGATCAAAATAGTTTCTTTTTCTTTTGAAATGCTGTATCACTGTTCTAATAGAAACAACATTCCACTACTCTGAAAACAGAAATTTACATGTCACAAAACCCGCATCACAAATGCAATGGAAGCCACTAGTAGAGGTAGAGAGGGTTCTACCTTGTATGCCATCAATGCTAACTCAAAGTATAAGGCACTCCATACAGTTTTGTAGTATAGTTGCAGGTTGACAGAAGGCAGAACCTGCACTGCCCATGGTGGCCCCCTGTAAAATTACTGTAGACAGTAATTGTAGCTTAGATCCACACCTGCAGTATCTCAGACTTTTGCACATATTGTTGTAAACAAAACTCCCTCCACACATCCTTCAATGTTGCCAACACAAAAACCAAACAAGAACACTGAGAAAGACTATTCTGGAAATGGATTACAAATTGAAAAGCAGTCAGGCAGTCGAGCAGTCGAGATAACCACACAATCAAGAACTCCACCCAGAGTTTAAAGTCACATGCATGACTACTGTGACTACAGCTGCCTACACTACATCCAACAACAAACCAATTATGCACGACAGGAGAGCCTAAATTTCAGTTTGTCTTTACAAAAGTCTCCTAATATGCTCCTATCTGTATTTGAAGCTACTGATTTGCACATGGTTAGTAAGATTAGTCATGTCAAGAGCTGTTGGCATTGTATTTCCCAAGGTCGAAAGTCAAGGTTCTCGAACAGCTGCAAAGCACAAGACGAACAATCAGAGAAAAATAGACAATGAAGTGGTGAACCTGTTGAGGACAACAGGGGAATAATCAATGTAAACATTTGTCACCTTAGTGTGTCTGCAGGCAGGACATTAGATTTCACACTACTGCAAAAAAGGATATAGCACTAGGATAAACAATACACATGCTACAACAGAATTTACCCCCCAACCCCCCTGCCCTCTACTCTTACTTGCAGTAGTCAGTTATTGTTTGGAAAAACATCAACATCATAGGTTTCTCTATGCAATTTTACAATTGTTCACTGATTCTTGGTCCTACATCATTGAGGTGTTTGAAAATGCTGCACGGAAAAGAAAGTAAATGCAGCCTAAATCCACCTTTAGATGGTTGGCTAGATATCCTCTGGCCATCATGCTCTCTTTCCTCCTAGGAGAGGAATTTGACTATGGAGGGGATGTTTTTATCAAGGATAGTTAGTTCCTAATGCCCTCTTCTCAGAACCGAAAAATGTTGTGGTTATCTGCTGGATAAGACTGTATTGTTAGAAAAGTTGAATCCCTCTTTAAAAACTGGGAAACATCATGGTGGTCTGCTGGCCCAAACTGTACTGTTAGCAGAAGTTGAATCTCCCTCTTACCCATTGCAAGTTCATCATTGCAATGAGTAAGATAAATAAGATCCAAAGAGGAAAGGAGTACCTCTGATCCCGGTAGACACCAACCAACGCATCAGCTTTGTCATAAAAAGTGTCTTTGAGAGAAATCACGACACTTTGGAAGCCTGTGCCCTGCCCACCACTGTCTGGGCCTTTGGCATCATCACGTGATTTTGAGCGAATGTAGGCTGCCACCTTGGCTACATTCAAGTTGTCCAAGGCTGCATCAACTTCATCCAGCACAAAAAAAGGAGATGGCCGGAAGCTGCAGACATATGACAGAGACAAGATATAAGATACAGGTCACTATAAGTGATGTCTCTGGCCTTTACCTGAAAAAGTAGACTTCACTCAAGTCCGTCTTTGTGTGAGCACAGAGTTGGTAGGATTTGAGAACTTCCAAGCTCCACATAATATTTCAGAAGAACCATTTCAGTGAGACAAATGCACTTCTAGGTTATACACCTACCTGTGAATGGCAAACAACAGGGCCAGAGCTGCTACAGTCTTCTCTCCACCTGAGAGCTGCTCCATGTCCCGAAAGCGTTTGGTTGGAGGCATAGCAGTGTACTTGATACCATTCAGGAAGGGTTCATCTTCACTTTCTAGGCTTAGATATGCTGTGCCACCTAGAGGATGAGTAGAGCTTTGAGTGAGCTGTTTGTATATTGCATTGATATTTGTAGAGATGTGGTTGAATGCATCCATAAATCTCTGATACCTGCATCCACACAACTCAGGTTACATATGGATCAGATAAAGACTCCAAGCCTTGTCATACACAACTGGCCATTCCATTAATACCTCTGCTGCTTAATTGTGTTGTATTTGTCAGTGATTTCTTTCCCTTCTTTCCTGGCTATGTCAAACTCTTCGATTGACTCCTTCTCCTTCTCACGAAGACTCTCATACTGATCAAGTGCCTTGAGATTTGGAGCAGTGCGCTCTATCTCCAGGGACAGAGACTCCATCTTTGACTTGAAATCCAATTCCAACCTCTCTTTTGCTGCTGGTCTCAAGTCCTGAAGACAAAAAATAAAGCAACAAATTCATCCATAGATACAGTCCTTTGAGCAGGAATGGAATAAACCTGTAGCATTCTTCAGAGCCCTCTGTTTATTTGTGACTACACTAATCAGGGTAAACATTGGTGCTTCAGCTTGTTTCTCCTCTCATGGTTCAGGTTGAAACTTCTTCCACCATGGAAAGGAAACATTTAATAATTCAGGTAGCAGATTGAACATGGCATACAGATAAACAATACAAGTATCTGATGTATGCAACTTCAGATCAACACAATACAATTCCAGGACCAACCTGTTGGTGACTCCTACTGAGTTTGGAGTAGTCAAAAGAGACCCTTTGTTGAGAAGAAGCAGCAGAGTCAGTTTCCATGGAATCTGTGCTTGGAAGCTTAATCTGATCCAACTCACAGTTCTCGAGAATTTCTTGTCTTCGTGAGTTGAGTTGCTCAATGTGTGTTTCCTGGAGCATTATATTTCATTGCATTGAGACAAGAAAAATAGATTCTGTGGTGAAAACATAATAAATCTCCATTTCTAACTATTCTTGGGAAGTAATCTTCTGAAACCAAAAAGAACTACAAGGAGCATCCTCTGTCCTCATTGTTCAAGGGTTCCATACCATTGTGAAACTCTTCAAGAAGTAGTAAAACATTAGTAGTGGTCACAACGCAATCAGAAACACTACCGAGGTACATACCTTGGCAGTCATCTGCCGCTTGAGCTTCCCTAGCTCATTTGTGTCAGAGCTTCCTTGTTTCTTACGCTCCTGTATTGCATCCTCAATAGTCTCAGCTTTTGCCCGCAGCTCTTGAGCTTCTTGCTTTATTGCTTCAAGCTGATCAGCCATTGCCTCCATCTCACTCTTAGCCTGGGCCTCTCTATTCTCCACTTGCACTAGTTCATCGTTCAGCATCTTCAGATGTTCAGAAAGCTGATTTATTGGCCCCTCAGTATCCCTTCTCTGTTCATACTCCAGCCTGCAACAACCAATTTAGTGAAATGCTTCACTTGACACACAATGCTGCCATAATATGAACACAAACTCATGAATAAGGGTTGTCCTGCCATACTGGTTCTTTAACTTGGAAATTTGGTTGTTGAGTCTCAATCTTCGCTCTGCCATCTCTTGGGCACCACGCAACTGGTTTTCTTCATATTCCCTAATGCTTGCAACACCAACTGATGCACTGAACTTTTCAAAAGCACGATCGACAATCTTGTTGATCTGATTCTCTAGGTTTTCTGCCTCCGTCTGTTTCTTGGTTATCACCTCCTGTAGCTGCACAGTTCATTCAAAACAAGTTAGAGAGTATGCAAAGAAAACTGGCAGATAAAAGGACCAATGCTGCTCATGAGAATTAATTGTATTAAACGGTGAGCATAGGCCATGCACCAGTATGGAAAGAGCAACAGCAAGAGAAGACTTAAGGAAATGAGAAAGAGGAAAGGAATCAACCACACAAAAGCATTCAGATAATTTAAGAGAAGGCCTACATATCTTTGAATGTGAAAGAGTTCACTCAAGCAATCATCCCTAGTTTACAAACAGAGTTGTAGCTACCAACAAATCAAATAATTGAGCGATTGCATCTTTCCCAGTTAACAATAGAGAATCTACAGTGGTAACCATTTTTTTCCTGAGTGATATTCCCACAAGACAAACACAAAGTGGCCATAACATCAATCTGAATTTTGACACATGGCCTGGTTCATGATGTGGAAAGAATCTCAAGTGTCTGTGTACAGATCCTCTGCAGATTCTTTAGATCACTTCTTAAATGCCACCATTCAAGGACAAAGAATAGATTAATGAAGCAGGTAAATTGATATCCACTGGAAGCTCAGGAAGCCAATGAGATGAACTCTACTAAACCCTATATTCTGAGGCACTATTTAACAGCTGCAAAGATAATGTGTCACGATGAATAACTATAAGAGCAAGATCTGAAACAAAGGGAGAACCCACACAGCATTGACAAGGAGGAAGGAAAACCTTGTCCATTTCAGGTTTGAGCCGGTTTATCTGCCCACTGATGGTCTGGTGCTCCTGTGCAAGCTTTGCAAGCTTGTCCTCAATGTCTTTCTGCAGTGAGGAAAAGAGAGTCATCATCAGTCTGGAACCTTTCAGCCATCACTTGTTTAGAATGCAAATTGAAACAAGTCCCATACCTGTTCAATGACTGAGAACTGAATCTTTTTCTCCAACCCACTTATCTTTGCCATTGCCTCTGATTCCTTGGTTTGCATGTCACGTTGTGATCCAAGCTCAGCCATCTCAGCCTCAAAAAGCTCTTTGCTCTTCTTGAGTGCTGTAAAACACGTTCACCACAGGATTTACTTCTCAATCTACTCACTCTCAGCACTCATGACTGTAGACCAAGATCTTCCAGTCTCATGTACAAGTGGTCTCAACTCACTCCAAATTGAAAGCCTCTAGTTACTTGCACTTTGCACTGAATACATAAAGCTACTTGGTTGAAAAGTAGAAGTAGTTAGAATTGCTGACCTTCCACTGCCCGGTCATCCCATTTCTGTGACCTTGTTTCCATGCCCCCACTGACACCTCCAGTCATTGTTCCTGATTTTGATAACAGAACTCCATCCTGTGTCACAACTGTTACAGTCCACACAACTCAGGGTATCACTGTTTGTGAAACTTTGATAGAACTGATGCCATAGTACCAGATGAGCTCAAGGTATCATTGTTTGCAAAACTGTGATAGAATGCACACCATAGTACAAAGTGCCAATTTGGCAGAAAGATGTCTCTTACCTTTGTGGCGATCACTGCCCCAGGCAAGCGCCTTAGCCTCATCCAGACGTTCACATACCAGCGTATTTCCAACAGCAAACAGTAAAGCCCTCTCAAACGATGGCTCAATTGTGTGCCAGTTAAGGAGAAAACCAGCTCTTTGATACTAATGTAGACCACATAGGTAAGATCACTGAATTGGATATGAGCACACAAAACAGAGGGCGGCAAACCAAACTAAGACATTCCACCTCAGGACAGTCTTGAATGATTATGGAAAATGTAACAAGCACATCCCATGAATACATAATACACTTGCCAAGCAAAGCATCATGCGCAAAAGAATACATATCCAGATCTAAGATAAACACTTAAAAACATGCAGTCAACCCCACAGAAAATAAATCCTACTGGGATGTAGTGTTAGGATATCGAATCACATCAAAAACAAGCTTTGCTGTGCCCAGTGTTCTCAACCTCTCTTGAATCGGCTTCACGCGAATTGTTTGGAGAGGTATAAATGTCTGAGGAGGCAACCGCTGCTCCTTCAAATACTGAGGACCCACAATTTCAGCATTCAGACATTAGATCATTGGTGATGCAACCACCATGTGAGCAAGAATAAATATCCAAAGCCCAAGTGACTCGAGAACCTCCACCTTCAAAATAATCATAACTCTTCTATTTGAAATTAACTCATGGACTGTAAGCAATCATGTACCTGTCAGAAAGTTACATGTTCTGTCCAGTTTCTCATCAGTAACTACAATTTAAAATCTTGTTCATGTGATAATTACTGTGATCAGCCCAATAAAAATACACATGGAAGGAACAAAATGTTGATAAAAAAACCTTGATACATTCTTTTCCAGTAGCATCATCATCCACAATTACTGCATCCATTGAGCGGCCCATGGCAACAGTGACAGCCAAGTTGTACTTCTTCTGTGTGGGTCTGCAGAGGTCTATCATTCGGCCATGGACACCAGGAAACAAACGCTTCAAACTTGCCACAGCTTCTGATAGTTTTGAGTCCCGCTCACTTTCACGCTTATTTGCCTTCACTTCCCGTAATTGGCCCTCTAGCTCTTCAACCTTTGCTTTTAAGCTGTCATGACGAGTCCTATCACAGGTTGAAGCAGCCAAGGCAAATCAGTTCATACTGTGTCTTCAAACACAGCTTTGATCACCACTGACATTTCCTCCCCTGTATCCATGTAAAGCTCAGATACTCTCTTTTAACATGCTCTCACCTTGTCCCATGTACATGCTTAGTCACTGGAAACATGTGCCAAACACACATGAAAGCAATGTGCACCTGGACTTGCGATGGGTATCTTCCATCTGGGAGAGCTCTGCCACAACTTTTGCCAGCTCCTCCTTGTTCCTGGACTTGGTTGCTAGTAGTCTGCTCATACGTGAATGCGTTTCTTCTTGCTGCAATCAAAATCACCCTGTGATGTCAAAATCTAGAATCCCTAGGTCCCTCTGCTCTTATGGAACCCAGAACATGCATCCCCAGTGGAGAGCAGTATTTTTACAGTGGTCTGATCGACATAGCCTAAAAATTGCAACAAGTATGTGGTTCTGTTATGTGCTTCTGTCAATTGATAGAACACATTTGTTGATTTCCTCCTGAGGGCTGTTTTTAAAGATGCTTGTTAGGCAATTGTGCAGATCCAACAGATAAGCAAGCCTACAACAAGAGATAGTTGACTGTCATGTGATAGATTACTGCCCATGTTTATAGCAGAAAATGACACAACAATATGACTGGGGTTAAGGAAAATGTAGAAAAAATGAGATTATACAACAAACATGATTCATGATGAGTGTAAGATGACATTGCTGCATCCTCATGCTTCGGGAAATCATTATTTTGGCATGAGAGACACCAGAAACTTGCTTAATATTGGTGACATGTAATTTGACCATGCAACAGTAGCAGTCACTACAAATGCTGCAGGCAGGATACAAGTGCATGAATATGGCATCGGTCCATTTTTCTGTGAAAGGAGTGCAGCAGAAAGTACCTGAGTTGTAAGCTGCTGGGCCCGCTCTGTCAATTGTTTAAAGTTTTCTTCCTGGTTCTTCAGATTTTCAAGATCCCGCTGTAAGTGCCGATCCACAACCTCCTTATTTTGCCTAAGTTGTGCAGTCTTTGTCCCTGCTTCCTCTTTGCTGCAAACACAAGCATCTCTCAGATATCAGTTTATACCCAAATGGCTAAGGTAAGCAATGTCTCATGAATAAAGCTGAACCAAGTACCCAAACTATAGCACCACAGTCATTTTCAAGGTAAAGAGAGCATAGCAGCACGCCCAGGGCTTGTGAAACTTCCATATGCTTTTGCCAACTCTCAGGCATGCTCCTACAGCTATTTCTGACAAATGCAAGAAGAGAAAGCTATATTTATGCTTGGTAGTACTGACATCCGATGATACTCCTTCATTTGACTCTCTGCAAGATGCAACCGACCTCCCCCCTCTCGGTCTTGTTGCTCATTCAGTTCAGTGAGGGTGAGATTCACATCATCCAGATCTCGCTGCAACTTAGCAATCTCACCACCCTGCTTTTTGTGCTCTTCCTTCTTCTTCTCCAAATCCTTCTCAGTTTTCTTAATTTTCTGACAGATTCGTGCAATCTCCTCTTTCATCTTCAACAATTCTGGATGCTACACAACAAAGTGACAATGAAATCACTCATCAGCTAATCCCCAGGGCAAACCTGCAGAGCTACCTAGGTCACACATTTAGAACAAAATGACACAAAACTTTGGCAGAGAATCACTCAGTAAGAGCAAACTCTAAAGGTAACAACTGATGCAAAACTGAAACAGTGCCACCAGAATAGAACATAGCACCAACCTTCTTATCTAATTCACTTTTCCTTTTGGTCATCCTTTTCTCACAGAGAATAGCTTCCTTCATATGTGTGGCTTGCTCCTTCTTCATTTCTCTGATCTCCAACTCAAGCTTATCTTGCTCTTGCACAAACTCTTCCAAATTTGCCTTGTCCACAGCAAGTTCTGACTGTGTGCTCTCAATATCTTTCTCAATTGTAAAGAGTTGCCAGAGATAATACTCCATCTTCAACTCCTTCTGCACAACAACCAGCAACAAGCCTCAAAATAGGTAGAATGGCAAATGTAACAGATAACTCCCTGTCACACATAGACACATGCCCCCCTGGCCCCCCCACCCCTCAAAGACATGCTTTACTGGGTACGCTAAAGGACTCTAAACCACATATAAATCAATCATAACCAGAATGCATGTCCTACCAGCTGTCCTTGCAGCCGAAGGTGCTTCTCTGCCTCTTCTTTCTGTTCTTTCTTCTGCTTCCTTTCAGCTGCTATTGTCCTCTTCTTTTGGTAATTGAAGACAGTTTTCTCTTCAGCTCGTGCCTTCTGGACCTCCAGCTCCTCATAGTCCTTTTTCAAGTCCTCTGAGCCTGATATTTGCTCAAACAGCCCTGTGAGCTCTTTAGGGCTCTTTGATGCAATGGATTCCACATCCCCCTGGTTCATTGGTACCAGCAGACAATGATCAAATTCCTTTTCCCCCCAGCCTCATTCATTCCCAAGCATCATCATCGTAAGATGTGCTCAAAATCTTTCTTCCATGAGCCAAATTCCTGGCCACACTCTACTCACTGGTCGACTGACATATTGTTATTCCCCTGCTACTAGGAATTCAATTTGTCCACAGCAAGACATGCTGGAAATTTTCCCCTTACCCGAGCAGTAAGAAAACAAATTAGGGCAAGGCAATTTTCTTCATGAACAAACAACCCCACAGACAGACAGACAGACACGCACCTGGAAAACAAGGAAGTTGCGCGCCTTGACAAGTATACCAAGGCTCTTCATCTTGTTATTATAAGCATCCCATCCGACGGAATGGTTGTCGATACGGTACTCACTGCTGCCATTGCTGCTAATAGTGCGGGTGAAGTGCAGCTCCTCACCGCTGCCCAGCACATAGACGAGCTTCACGAACGCCTTCCGACCGCGCTGCTCACGTTCGCGGTCGTCGAAGGCGTAGATGAGGTCCTTCAGCTGCGCACCACGCAATTGCATGGAACGAACTCCTAGCACGAAGCTAATGGCGTCCATGAGATTGGACTTACCTGCACCATTGGGCCCGATGATAGCCGTGAAACCCTTAAACGGTCCGATCACTTGATGTCCCTTATATGACTTGAAATTCTCCACCTCCAGCCGCTCAATCCTCCCCGGCGCTAGCACTGACGGCATCTTTCCTCCTCAATTTCTCTCTTCACCGCCACCACCACCACCACCACCACCACCACCACAACACTCCCAGACGAGACTTCCAAAAGCAAAGCACCCTCCAAACAAAACCCTCTCTCCCGCGCACCCGGGCCCCAGTTTCAATTCATCATCGCGTCAATTTGAAATTTGCAAAACATCGCCACGCCATGATTCCTTCATCTTCAACTGACAATTGACAACAAGAAGACGAAAACGACGACGACCGAGGACGACGACGCCACGAGATGCACACAATTCTAGGGCTCCATTCACGAAGTGTTGAAGCCCGACAGAGAGACACACACACTCGAAGAGAGTTCTTGCTCGGGAGGGACGGACGGACGGACGGACGACGGACAGACGGACGGACGGAACCTTATTGGCGGGGCTACGATTTCCCGCGCGCAATGGTATATCATTCGTATATATAACATACAGTATAATAGATGCTAAATATACGCTATACGTCATACGAAATACCGTATCCCTCTTTTTCAATTGTGCGATGTAGAAGATGAGGTGGCGATCATCCAAAAGCTGATTAAGTCAAATTTGGCTATTAAAAATATTAATGAAAACAAATTTAAACATCTTGACATATTTTTGGCTACCTACTTGAACCATGTATAGAAACTTGAGGATTTAAAAAAATTAATAAAAATAATAAAATTATATATATATATATATATATATATATATATATATATATATGTATATTTAACTTTTTAATTCTAATTTTTTTGGTGATTTTATCAATGAATTTGCACCCAAAAAAAATTCAAAAAAATTTGTAACTGCAAAAATTTCCCACCAAAAGAAAAAGTTGTTTTTGTGGTGGCAACCAAAGTTGGGGTTGCTCATGAAGCTTTCTACAATAATAAGCCAAAAATTTCCTCAATGTTGGGTCTCTTGTTTTTTCTTGGATGTAGGTGGATTACATTCATTATCAATATTATATATCATGGCAAGAATTTCCATGTTAAAAATGGAAAAAATATCACACATATCCCACACATAGTGTTTGTCAATAGCATGAAATCCCAAGTGAAATTTGATGTGGCAAACAAAGCTAAAAGGAATGTTAGCTCCAACATTACATTAAAATTGAATTATAAATTAACATTCCACATTTCATCATTTAAGTATAAACATGAATATTAAAATGACAATTTACCCCCAAAAAAAAACATTTATAAAGTTTTGTTCCATCAAAGTCCCCCATTTTTGTGTATAACATTGTGCTTCCCCACCCTTTTCCTATGCTTCCTTGTGTTTCCCTATGCTTTTTTTGTGCTTCCCCATGTTTCCTTAGGCTTCCCCATGCTCCTTCATCTATTAACAAATTCTCCCATCATTTCTTACATTGACATTGTTTTTGTACATCAATCTCTTGTTAGCTATAGTTTATTTTTCATGCTTGTTTAGAAAAAATATTTTCACTAAAAAACAACATTGATGAGTTACAAATGAGAGGTGGACAAGGGGATGATGAACAAATGAATTACAAATGTTATGAAACTAAAAAATAAAAATACATGCAAGTTAATTTTAGGTAAATTGCAAAAGTGGAATAAATGTTGTAAAAAAATAGGAAAAAAAGGACATGGAAACAAGTTGTTGAAAAGGTCAATTAAGCATTATAGACATGTGAAAACAAAAAACACAAGTGCAAAATTAGCAATTAAGTTGCAAACTTGGTAAAGGAAAAAGAAAGACACATTTGGAAGAGTTGAAGATATGGGAGAGCAAAGAAAAAAGGGCAAGAAAGAACAAAATATGAAAATATGAGGAAAATTAAAAAAGAGGAAATGATATGAAAGGAATAGGAAAAATAATTGATGATGAGTAAAAGAAAAAAATGTTAAACATACTTACCATGATTTAGGTGCACACAACAAAGATGAAATTTATTTTTAATAGTGTGTCAAATGTATCATAACAATGGGTATGGACTTGTTGCCAACATTTCATGTGTTAGTATCAAATTAAACATCAAATATTGATTAGGGATACAAAATTACGTATCATAAACTATAGTACTTTTGTCATTTCATAAGTAATTTGAGTTCCATGTTATTGCACATTACTAGTGATAATCAACTATTTTTTTATTTATTTATATGTTTTCATTTATAATTTGTCATTATTTATGTCAATGTCGAATTTAATTTAAATTAATATTTACATGTCATGAATATGAAAAGACACAAGTTAAATTATTTTCATATCCATGTTGAGAAAAGAAATAAGGTATCTTTAAAATGGAGTTAGTTCTTAAGAAAGGTGAGGAATTACATATAGTAAAGCAAGAATGAAGGCATATTCGTGAGGCCGACCAAATGAAGCTTCCCTTAAATCCGTGCATTTGGTCGGCTTCCCCTGAATCCGTCATGGGTGACCTTCCATGTGCTGCCACCAGAAGTGGCTTCTGCTGCTGCTCCTCCTCTCCCTCTTACATCCAGCCGGGGTTTTTAAGCCGGACGGACAGTGGCTACGGAAAAGGTGTGGGTGACCTTCCATGTGCTGCCACCAGAAGTGGCTTCTGCTGCTCCTCCTCCTCCTCCTCCTCTCCTTCTTACATCTAGCCGGACTCATTGGTTCTGGGTTTTTAAGCCGGGCGGACAGCGGCCATCGTCCTCTTTCGTGAGTCCCATGTACCTGGTGGATCCGTGCAACAGGTTACGGCATCCATAGACTGCCAGCGACGCAACTAGCGTCCTGCAGGAGGTTCTACTACCCTTGCTTTGGGTGGTGGTGGTGGAAAAGCTTGATGTGGTGGCTGGAGAGACAAACTCAGAACTTGGAATCATCAAGTGAAGGTACGAGGGTAGCTTGAATTTGGTTCTATAATTACAAATCCTATGATATTGACAATTTGGGGGTGTGTATTTGAATTACATATAGTAAAGCAAGAATGAAACCGACCAAATGAAGCTGTCCTGAAGCCGGACGGACAGTGGCCACGGGCAGTAGCTATATCCGGACGGACAGTGGCTATGGTCAGTAGCTATATTTAGAGACACTTGCACATGGTAACTCAGCAATAAATGCAAATTTTGTTCTAACTTTTCACGTTGTTTTCCTCCTCACTGTAGTCCACACTCAAATTTATCTACCTACGTCGATACCTACCATAAAAAAAGATAAGTGAAGCCACTTGGGAGGTAGGAACACTGGACAAGACTTAAACCCTAATAGTGACACGGTAGGAAAATGGTGAGAAGGTGAAAGGTAGGTTTAGAGACAACTCACTACCTACTTTTCGCCTTCTCACCAAGTCAAGCTAGGGAGGTAGGAAAAAGAACCATAGAGGGAGGCAGGTAGGCACGTAGGTAGGCAAGTAGGTAAGGGGTGGTTATTGAGAGAAATAGTGAGAAGGTATGTAAGGTGGGTAGTGAGAAAGCAGGAAATAAAAAAGTAGGTACAAGAGCCTGGGAGGTAGGAAAAGAAGCACATAGGTAGGTAGGAAATTTGATAGGTAGGTGGGTCGGTAGATAGGTGGGTAAGTTGTGGTTTTGGAAAGGTAAGGGGTGGTTTTTGAGAGAAATAATGAGAAGGTAGGTAAGGTGGGTAGTGAGAAAGCAGGAAATGAGAAAGTAGGTACAAGAGCCTGGGAGGTAGGAAAAGAAGCACCTAGGTAGGTAGGAAATTTGATAGGTAGGTGGGTCGGTAGATAGGTAGGTAGGTAGTGGTTTGGGAAAGGTAAGGGGTGGTTTTTGAGAGAAATAATCAGAAGGTAGGTAAGGTGGGTAATGAGAAAGCAGGAAATGAAAAAGTAGGTACAAAAGCCTGGGAGGTAGGAAAAGAAGCACCTAGGTAGGTAGGAAATTCGATAGGTAGGTGGGTCGGTAGATAGGTAAGTAGGTTGTGGTTTTGGGAGAGAGTGGGATTTTTATTTCACTTGTGCCTTAGGCATGGGGCACACACTAGTTGTTATTAAAAAAGAAGTGAAGTAGTTAGGCATGAAAATGATCTAGTTATTTTTAAAATTGTTTTTGGAATGATCCATTGGTGACCATACAAAGGATTCTTAAAAATCATTCATATACCAATTTCAATTACATGTCACTAGAATTAAAATTTTGAATAATTTTTTTTCAAAATTAGTTGCGCACAATGTTAGAAGTTTAAAATTAAAAAAAACATTTATTATTTTAATATTTTTTTATTGGAGGATTGATGACAATTATGATTAGTTGTGGTGATAATAATTATATTCAAGAAGTTTAGCAAATAAATGTTTCAACTACAACATTTAACTATGTTTCATAAGTTGTGTTAAATAGTTGTATTGAAAATTGTCATTATATAACCATGTGAATATTTTTTCCCCATCATTATTATAACCATAATTTAATTTAAAGGAGTTTTTAAAATTATTGGAGTGAAAAAAAAATTCAACAAAAAATGCTAGAATGGCAAATGTATTATGTGAATATAATTCAAAAAATTAGCCAAGAATTTAACTGTTGTATACCTTTTCTATAGAAGCTTTGGTTACATGACTTGTTAGTAGGAACATTAATAATGTAAAAGATGGTTCAAGAAAAAGATGCAAAATGACATAAGAAATGAATTATTAATTTTCACTAATTGATGTTGTTACTTTTAATATACTAAACATTTTTTTTTTCAATATTTGAATTGGTGAAACATTTGTCAAATGTTAATACTAACATTAATGCATTAATTTAATGCTTACATCACAAACTGATAACCCCACAATTTAGTAATGAACATCATGTGAATATGTTAATTTGTAAGTTTGTACATTTGCGCACAAATTATCATGTGTTGAAAACATGTTTAACAAATGGATAAATGTATTGATGAATGAAATATGAACTTATGAATGAACAAATTTCATGCGATTTCCATTACTAAATTTTTGAATGTGAAGTTTGCAATGTGTTGTTATATACATCCTTATGATTTTTTCTATTTAGCTTTCATTTAAGTCATATGTAAATGTTTAAAATTAATTTTGTCACTGTTGATTTTGATGGTTGTATCAAAAGCAAACTCAAATAAAGAAAATGATTATTTATTCTTGTTAAGCCATGATCAATTTGTATGGAAAATGTCTTGGGTGTGCATATTGGAACCTTGGTTGATAATTGGAAATTATAAATTTCACAAATGCACATATAACATCTATTTAATTAATTCTAAAATTTTAAAAAGTTGAAAAAAATAAATTAAGCAATTTGGAATTAAAAAACCATAATCAATATGGAGAGTTCTTTTACAAATTGAGAAAGACGTGATATAAAACCATATGGTCACTAGATACATCACAATCTTTTAAGGAACAAGAAAGCGATGAATTAGAACCTTGTGGCCACTTGGAGGATGAAAATGTTTCTATGAATTCAAAAAATCTTGGATGAAAACTTGGTGGCCATCAAGTGGAGCACAATCCTTTTAAGGGGTGAGAAAGAGATGAACTAAAACTTGGTAGCGACTTGGAAGGTCACAATGTTTATATGGATTCAAAAGACTTGAATGAAAACTTGGTGTCACCATGTGGAACACAACCTTGTTAACGAATGAAAAAAAAGTTGAATTAAAACTAGGTGGCGACTCAAAAGATCACAATGTTTATACGGATTCATAAAAAGTTAAATGAGAACCCAATGGCCACCAAGTGGACCACAACCTTTTGAAGGGAGAGAAAATGAGTTGATTTAATTCGGGAGCCACCCAAAAGATTGTCATCCTTATGCAAATTCAAAAAAAATGGTCACCAAGTGGACTAGAACCCTTTTGAAAAATGAAAAAATGAAAAAAAAAAGCAATATTTAAAACACTGAAATGAAATTGTAAATTCAAATAAATAGAATTCACATACACAAATCAAGTTTTTGTCAAGTGTTTATGTCATTTGAATTGAAAATTAAAAAAATTAAATTTGCAAATTGCAAACTCTAAGAATCAAATTGCTAACATACTTTTAAAGCATCCATCATTGTCCAACAATTAAATATGCAACTACATTAATGCCGTATCAAAACAAGAATTCAATTGGACAACATCTTTTTCTCCCTTTATCATAACAATGCAAATCATGAGACCTAGGTTGCAAAACATAAACAATTGACAATCAAATTAATATGTGAATGATCAAATATGAGAGATAAGAGGACATTTTTTTGCTCAAAATTTAAATTCAAGTTTGAATTTTGAATGAGAATTTTGGCTAGGATGTGGTGTCCAATTCCTCATGAATCCATGAACACATGGGTGGCATTCACATGTTTCAAATATGAGATCAAAACATACCTACTAAAAATTTAGGTCTTAAATAAAGTTACAATAAACATTATACAATACATTTTGACTTTTGAACTTGTCCAATTTGATTAGCTTATTCATTTGATTTTTAAAATGGTCTTTGTGATTAAAGTCAATGCTTTTTTTAAATGTTCATAAGAATAAAATTACATAATATATTACAAGTTAAAAGATATGGTGCAATGGTTATGGACCTAGTCTTTCAATCTAAAAAGGAAGGGTTTAAAACTTAACCTAGGTTGTTAAGGGCACTTAGTTTAAGCTAGTTTAACTTAAGCACCTTGGGGCTTATAGCCTTAAAGACAAATGACTGGAATGTCATAAAAACCGATGGGTGGAACCATTGCAAGAAAGACAAAAGGGAAGGACAAAGAAAGGCCAACCCTCATATGTCCATTCCAGAGTGTAAAGTTTCAACAAAAGTTTTTATATTGACAAAAATTCAAACAAAGTTTATTGACAAAAATTCAACCAAAGTGTTTTTTATTGACAAAAATTCGCTACAAAACAAAATTCAAAAATTGAAGTGATGTTTGAACTTTTCAATCACAAGAAGTGAGGGGAAAAAATAAACTAACAAAATAGCCCCCCATTTTTTGTATCAAATAATTACTCAAGTTTGAAGATTCCATGTCAAAAATTAAAAAAATTGGCAAAAAAATTCCAAAAATTCTCTCTTTTCCTTGACAAAATTTCGTTCTTTGAAAGAAAATTATTATGTTTTCAAAATTTCAAGATTTGTTTACAAGTAATTTAATTTAATTTAATTAGTGTCCAAGCTGCCAAGGCACTACTGGAGTTCCTGGCGACAGAAGCTCTGCCTAAAGATGTGGGACTTTTTTGGGTAACCTCTCGCTGAAAGCCTCCCTTAAACCCTAAACCCTAAATGAGCAGTGTGCATGCCAACCAACACCTTTTAGGGTTTGGGGAGCATCAAGAACCCTGGGATCAGAGCTGGGTTTATAGTAAGTATGACGTCGTGGGAGTCATCAAGCATCGCACGAGATTTCCCGACGAAGACAAAAAAAACTGCGCCTCTCTTGAAGTTAACAAGAGATTGATCGTCTGCTGCATTGGATGGAGCTGAAGTGTATCTATGATGATGGGATGTCCGTGTCGCTAAAGTCCGTGTCGCTAAAAATTCTTTCTTTCTGTGTGTAGAAAAAAATGATGTTGTGTGTTTTTTATTATTATTATCTGAGCTTCCGTAATGCTCATTGCTGAAGGGAAGAACATCATTTGCAGTTGGGAAAACTCTTTGGTTTTTTGTTGTAGAGTGCTTTCAAAATTGGGATTTGTAAACTGGGTCGCTCTTGATTTCTTTGAGTCTTGTTGTGACTCAAAGACCCTAAACCCTAAACCTTGATCCTTTTGTTGGGAGTAGTATTGCCGAGGAGTACAAGGCAGGTAGGTCCATTTGGAAAGAAGCTTCTTCTTCTTCTTCATAGAGAGGAGGAGAATGCAAAAGAGTTGATAAATTTCAGCTTTTACAACTTTGCTCCGCTGCTAGATTGTTTGTTTGGCAAGTAATGGGGACTAGAGAGGGGGAGGAAGCTTTTTTCAAGCCTGACGAAGAAGGGCTCAAGCAAGATCGAGGCGTGAAATCAGACAAGGATCTCCAGCCAAATGATGATTTGGCATCAAAGAGAGTATCATCACCACCGCCTGAGGAAGTGGAACTAGAAGAAGTGGTGGTGGTGGTGGTGGCGGCAGAGGCTATTGTGCAGCCAGACATTTTGTTGCCCACAGTTGACGATGCCGCCAGTGGGAATCCAGGAGATGAAGACGCTCTGCAAGAACCAAAGGTAACATTTCATTTCGTTTGAAACTCTTTTCTATGTACCCAATTTCGGAAGATATTATCCAGATCTTCGAAAGGGTAGAAATAGCTCTAATCCTTAAGCAAATCAGTTTAAGCAAATCAGAGAACTGGAAAAAGGGTTGTTGTTGCATTTTGTGAAATGTCCATTGTCCTGTTGCAATCTCTTGCTGATAAGAGAAGTCAGGCGGATGCCAGAAACTAGGGTTTTCAATACTATTGAAGGGTGATATTGATACCTTACTACTATCAGATGGTTGGTTTTTGTGTGGAAACTCTTGGCAGCCAGAAAAAGATGAGGAGGACGAAGAAGAGGAATGTGGGTTTTGTTTGTTCATGAAGGCTGGTCCATGTGGAAATCAGTTTTCAGTGTGGGAGAAATGTGTTGAAGGAGCAGAAGCATCAGGCATTAACATTGTGGAGAAATGTGTGTCAGTGACACATCTTTTGAAAGATTGCATGGAAATGCATCCTGAATATTACGGGCCTGTACTGCAGGCGGAGAAAGCCATGGAAGAGCAAGCAGCTAGGGATGAGAAAGCTATGAAAGAGCAAGCAACTGCAGAGGGTGTCCCCAAAGAAGAAGTGGGGTTAAGGAGCACCTCTGAAGCTCAGGAAACAACACTTCCAGTATAGGCAACAATCAGTGAGTGAATCTTGCATCTCATCATGTCTAGAGCAAGGAATTGCAAGGAAAAAAATTGATGGATTCTCTCAACAACAAAGGAACATGTTATTGCTAACCTCCAAAATGCACACAATTAAAATTTAAAAAAAAAAAACTCCGTTTTTTAGGGTTTGGCTTTCAGAAAAACCAAACATAGCCCAAATAAAAACTGTGATTGTACACAGAAAGAGAGAGAGACACCATAATTTCACCAAGAGGTCATCCAGACAGATAGAAAGAGGATAATATTTCAAAAGGCCAATGGAGAAGTGCTGCTGGTCAGACACATCACACCTTAGAGCTCACAAATTTGTGCCTGCTCCCTTCACCAAAAAGAGGGGTGAGTTTTTGACAGGTAAAAAGTAATCGCCCTCATAGTGCATGGCAATAAGGGAGCTCAATAAAACTTAATAGAGTAGTAAAACTTTAGATGATTGTGACTATCATTTGCACTCTTCTTGGGTTTTCCTTTTTGAGTAATTTACTTCCTTGCAACTTAGGATTTTGCAATGGGTGTCAAGACATTGAGTGTTATCATCACTATATTTTTGAGTCTTTTCTGTGCGTTTTAAGGATTCATTGGGTCTTTTTCCTTTCTTTGTTTTTGAACTTGTCCACTGATATGTTTAGTTGGTTCTGAAATCTCCATAAACTATTTTTATGAGGCTGTCTCCCAATTCTATTCAGGTTGACTTCAATTTTGTGCATTGCAAGGGGTCATGTCAACATAGAAGTTCAGCCTGAACACTATTCTCAAGAGTGCTAGCTAATATCATGACTGAGTCTTCCCATTGCTTCTGGAAATTCAACAAATGCTTGGGATACCAAATGTTTGCCCAATAACTTGGGTGAGTTATAATCTACTTGTAAATTTATCCAGTGAATTGTTTTTTTGGGTGGAAGCTTTTGTTATTTCATGAAATCTTGTTTTGAGGAAAAGCTTGGAAAAACATTGGAAAAAACATGCTGCCTTTTCAGTGCGATCTGTGTGTTTTTAGCAATAAGTCACCACTTTTGCAAAATCAAGAAATTTGGAGAAAATCCACCCTTTGTAGCTAGCTAGTGAAGTTAGCTGATTGGAGTGGGTTACATGGTGCAATTCATGTTCTTGCCATTCCCAATAGCATAGTGAAAGATTATTTTGATATTGATTCATCCTTCATTCATAAATAGAAATTACTCTTTGATATTGTTTGATGAATTTTTTTGGAGGTAATACATGATTGTTCATAGGTTACACAATTTGCCCAGCCCTTAAAACTCTGGAGTTTGGCAATAACCAGAAAATTGGACAACCCATGAATTTCATAACCTATTTCTCAAACAAGGAAGCATAAAGAATAGTGAACAAAAAGGGAAAAACAAAAGTAGCAATAGTTACTCATCACGGCTTTCTTCCTCATCTGGCTTTAATATCAAATACCACATGTCAGTATGATGCTTTGGGGTGGGTAATTCATGGGTAGACAACGACCAATGCCAACCGAATTCAGGACACTAATTTATGATAATTTGCCCATTGAAGGCAGGATAAATAATTTGTATTTTTATATGTATAATGGGCATCATCCATATGAACAACTGAAGGTAATCTTCCATAGTGAATGCTGCCATGATAAGAGCCACAGTGGAGTGTCTATAGTAACAATGATCAATCTTCAATCATTCTCAACTAAATTGTTTATTAATCCTATTTCTGACATTCTTTTTATCAGCAAAAGCACACATTTTGATTCTTTTTCTCCTTTTATCCTCATTCCTTTGTCTGTCTACTATTGAAAGATTACTAGGTGGACAATCACCACAAGAACACATGGTGGGTTATAATATCTCTGTGGGATAAACCATAAAATTGCTTTTGGAGGTGGCACAAGGTGGCCTGACGGTTTAGGATTTCTTCACTCCAACACAGAAAGACTAGAGAGTTAATGGAAACCTTGACATTGGGGGTGGGTATTGGCAAAAAAAAAACTTACCCCTGCTTCAACATAAATCACCACATCTTCTCCTGTTTGCCATGGAATGGTGAAGATCTTGCAGGCTTCAAAGAACCTGTGGTGTTGTCAACGGTTCATGCTTGATATACAAGCAACCTGTTGGATGTGCCACAGGAAAGAACTAAGTGATGAGGAAAAGAGAGAGGATGGGCAATAAAGTGCACTAATAGGGATGCCTACTTTAACGAAATTATATTGAGCTAAGTAAAACTGTAGCAGCAAAGTTGTTTTGCCACTCAAGATTGTACACAAATACTCTGTGGATATAATTAGACACTGGAAGTGCTTGAATTGGAAATTCCTGTACAACTGAAGCTGTAGCTACAAAACTTGATATTGTTGACCATTTACTCATCCATGAACTGGAAGAAGCTTTCAGACACATAATAAGACTTGCATAATGATCTTGTCAATAGAACCATGTATGACTAAGAGTAAGGTGCCCATTTGCTCACTCCAACTGGACCTGATCCAAATTGTTGATAATTTTGTCAAACTGCTACCATCTGCACTGAATAAACTCAGAAATTGTGCAATTCATCAGGAAGAGATTCAGTCCTAGAGACAAAGCTCTAGGAAAACAGAAAAATATATGCATGGAGGACATATGCCTGAGGGCAACATTTTGAGCCAAGGACGCATGAACTGTTGACAGTGCACACAAGCACAAAACTACTGGTAATTCCAATGCACTCACAAGCCTCTGGCTACTTACATTTCAAAAAAACTGGGCTCACTCACCAACATAAAGTAAATAACTCAATTGACTCAAGTCTTCAATTCAATCCCAGCCTATATGAAGCTACTTGAGAATTGAAATTCCATCCAGACCACCAACAAACAGATCTGTCTCTCCAGCACCAAAAACTGTCTACATAACATATTGGGAGAGATAAAGTACATGCCTTTAAGATGTGATAAATGAAGTAACCGCCAAAGTGCTTGGTAGCTTTTGCGACAGCAATATGGACTTCTACATTGATGATGTGAGTACTTGTCCTTCCACCTTCCAGCTCCTGAAAAGATTCTATACAATCTTGAATCTCCTATGATTTTTGCTTCAGCACTTAACAATCTGCATTTCTCTGCAAGACATGGTTCACATCTGCATTGGAAAGAACACTGTCATCATTGTTGATCACATGTGTCTTATGCTTGCATGTGAGCAAATCCACATTGCAAAAGAACATTGGACACAAATCAACCATCAGTACTAAGAAGCAGCACAGACTACATAAAAGTGCAAGAAACAAGTAACACAAGGAGCAACACATGTCCTGGCACCATGGTACCATACACTAGGCTAGCACACCACATGACCTGACCTACGTACTACTCCAGGTGAAGTTCCCTCTTCATGTTTATAAAACTGTAGAGGAGAGTCAAGAATACCTGTTCAACATCCATGAATGAGGCCAACTTGCCAATGGAGATGGTAAGTGTAAAGCTTCAAGAAGCTTCAAATGCTAGAAAGAAGCTGCCGTTGGCCACTTCTGATAGGAAAAGCTTTAGTTGCAGCCTATATGCATCCTGTACAGCTTCAAGGTGATGACCATACTCAAGGGTGTCAGAATAACAACAAAGAAAAAAGAAAGATGACATTTCCTGGGTTCATTACACAACAAGGACTGACGAAAATTGAGAGATGAAGATTTTCACCCTTGCAGCAGAAAATTGTACAAAAATCACACAGTGGTGAATGAAAGAACTGTTGGGTTGGCACATAATTTGTAGTTACTCCATACATACCTGGTTAAAGTTGATGAGGGGCTTGCCATAGTTGGGTGGGGTTGGGGTGATGAACTTGGGGCAGGCATAGAAAAATAGTTCATCAAACATGGCTTCATTACTGCATTGCATGTGTAGCATCTTCTCAGCATAATTCTCATGCAACTGGTTGTTAACAGACTCCTCAACCAATTCTGGATGAGGGGCAGAGTGATAGGCAGATGGCAAGAAGAGCATACATTGCTGATTCTTTGTCAAAATTCAATCATACTGTGATGACCATTGGTGACACTGCTTGGTTTTGGAAAATGTAAAGGAGTTGGTTGAAGGATCTGATTGAATCCAGATACCTACATTCGAAAAAGTATGTGAGAAAAGGGAAAAAGTCCCTTTTGAGAAGGAGGTAGCAATACTAGGCCTGGGGGTTGTTAAATTCTAAGAATTGTAGTCTTATGTAAACAGACAATCAACAAGGCATTGCATAAAAACTATGGTTGAACAAGAGCACCTTCACAACGTAAGATTTGCAAATCCATAATAGTGGATAGTGGTGATCTGGCACCCAATAACAGTATTGAATACTCCAGGATGATTAATATCAACAGGTGAAAGTGCACAAAGACCACTTTGATAATCCACAAACAAGCAGTGCACATGCAGCAAACCAGCAATACTGAAGTAACCCAGTACTTCGAGCACATTTGTTCCACCATAATAATCGTAACCATCAGTGGCAGTGAAAGTGAAATTCGCATTTTTTTCCTTGTCCAGGATCTGAAGAATCATTGACTTCTCAATCAATGCTTGCAGGTAGTTCAACACTCCAACAACATTCCACACCCGCACAACAGCAAAGCCCATAGATAGTTTTTCACTAGTCTGGGATACCTAGCAATTTTATTAGCTAAAACACAACATACACAAAAGTGAGCAACATTGTTCAAAAGAGAGGCCGCCCCCCAGCTAATAATAATACCTCGTCAAACAGCCTCAAAAAGGCCAGCTCTTGGTCTGTTCTTTGCGTCAATTTTGCTCGGTACTGGCAGAAGGATTGGAATTGGTAGATGAATTCATCCACCATATCCCACAGCCATTGGTTTCACAGCTGCATATTCACGTTTCCATGCGGAATGACCTGGAAAAGGTTGCAGTAATTGTCCCAAGAATCACATTGTTGCTCAAGGGTGGGCTGTAGGCATGCATACAGATGGCAAAACCACATTTCCTTGTACAGCAGGCAAAACACATGGTCATAGTCCACATATGAGGCAATCATCTCCACAGCAGGTCAGTTGCTCTGCTTGAACAACATCTCACTCAATTTCTGGAAATTGCCCTCATACATCTGATGTACTTCATACTCGTTCTTCTCACGAATATGTCTGTACAGATACACAACAAATGTCTTCACCACATCAGGTACATAATTTGTGCTATCAAAACCTGGTTGAGGGGGCTGCAAGTCCCTAAACCCATCTCTGAATTCAGGCTGATCATCATATGAGTCAACATTGTACCCACCTCTATAGTCTTGTCGTCCATATCCAGCATCATATGCCATCCTGCAACCGATTTTCCACAAAGCCAAATTAGACAATTATGTTGATTAAAATCTTCTCTGATGGACTCTGATCAGACCAGTCGTAGAGCTGTAGAAGCAGACCTATCTAGAGCTGAATAGAAAACACATGCAAATACTGATACCCGCACTTGGTGAGCTGCTTATACCTTCACAAAATGTAACCCTACAGAGCAATGCAAACCCTGATTAAAATGAACCAAGTCGCATTCTCAGGATGCAGACAGTGCATTTACAGATGACAATTCTAATGTAACCCTACTTTTTTGTTTGTTTTTGTTGTGAAGAAAACATGTAGAAGCAAAAACGAACAAACACGTTGAAAGAATTGTATGAAAGACCAGGAGATGGCGACGGCGCGTTTTTGATAACCTGCGACGAAGGCGATAAGAGGTAGTAGAATGCCAGCCCTCTCCCACGGCGAGCAGAAACAACAACAACAACAACGCCATTAGCAGCGCTGTCGTCGAAGAAGAACGAACGAAGAAACCCTAAAAACCCTAAGTCTCCAAGTCCTCAAAAACACACTGAAAGTTTCAATGTAAAACACACAATAAGTTTCATCCGTAAACACAAATTTATTCATTCGTAATTTAATTTCATCCACGTGATATGTTTCATCCAATAATTAAATTGATAGTCGTATGACAAATTACAGCCATAAACAAAAAAAAATCATCAACGGATAATAGATTTCATCCCAAGGTCAATTTCAACCAATGTCACTAACTTCATTCATCCAAAGGATAGTCCCATTTCATTGTTTGTGTGTGTGCCCAATTCCATCTTTTTGACGAATATCATCCACTTGGGGAACATATTACCTAGTAGTGGTAAGGTTTTACGTTCACCCATGTCTTCTATTTCATCCATTTTTCTCAAATCTCAGTTGTTGGGCCCAGGGACTAAATCGCATATTGGATCCAACTTTTGGAAGTTGTACCTTATTAGAACCGGTTTCACATTAAGTGAACCAGTTTTTATTCTTTGGTGAAAGTGTTTTTAGACTGTTTAGATCGAAACTGATTTTATTTTTTTGGGTGTTCAAAGTGTGAACACAGTAAGAAGATATGAGGATTTTTGGCTTGTGTTGAAACTTGAGATTAGTTATTATAGAGTTTTGAAGAGCTTGAAGGATTTTGGTTTCTTTTAGAGGGATTTTTTTTTTTTTGAAGATTTAATATCTTCTTTGGATGGTGAAATATTTTGAATTTCCATAATTCTTCTTTTGCCTTATATTTTTTATACATTTTTTTGAAGATTTTTGTATCTTTGCATGGTGAAATATTTGAATTTCCATAATTTTTCTTTTGCCTTATACTTTTTATAAATTTTTGAAGATTTTATAAGTTTTTTTAATGTAAATGGCAAGGCCACAATGTGACACCACCTCTTTGTTCTTTTTACAAGTGTGTGGTTCAATAATTCTTGGTAGGGCAAGAGTAAAATATATATTTTTGGTTCTTTCCATTTGGCCTCTTTAGAATTAGTCAATGCAGAACATCCATGAGTTACCAATAGGTACTTTACCGTAGGGGTCAGTTTTTTTTTTTCCCTTCCCCATTAAATTAATCCTTTAAAAAAATAAAATGGAAAAATAGTGAAAATATCAAGGTGAGGTGTTGAAAACCATCATGAAATAAATTTCACTCCTTGCATGACACTATCATTGTACTAGTTCATGAAAAAAATTATAAATTATAAATTTATAAAAAATTACTTATTTAACTCAAAAAATTGAAATGCTTTGTTTTGTCAATTTGGAAACTAGCACCTAGGGCTATTTTGTGCCTCCCAAGAAGCTCCTCCAAAAAAAAAAAAAAAAAAAAAAAAAAATCTCAAAGAAAACAAGAAGAAAAAGTTAAAAACATATAAAAACAAAACATATTTTCATCAATAAGTTTTGTTTTTTAGGTTTTGTTTAGGGTTTGAATATTTAAGCAAAAAAACTGGAGTGAGAAGCTTTTGCATTGGTAGTAGTACCACCCCCAAGTCAAGCCCAGGAGTGTTAAAATGACACTCTTAGACTCTCTTGTGTGACTAGATATGTTTGATGCTACTCACCCAAGTTTAAGCCTCTTGGTACACAACACGTCTCAACTCCATTGTTGTAGAGGACATGGCAGAGCTTTCATTTGGCTCACCAACCAGTTTGTTTGTACATGAGATTTTTTTGTTGATATTAAATAAGGGTGTTAACATGGGCATGGTCAGCAAAGGGTGTTGGTAGCTCTATAGAGAGTGTATGTTGCTTTCATTGGGTTTAGGGTTTAGGGTTTTAGGGTTTAAGCCCATATTGTGTTTTTAGGGTTTTTTTCAAAAAAATTATTTCTTGCAATTAATGAGAGTTTTAGAACATAATTTGTTCCTTTGGCCCCCCCCCCACCCTTTGTGACCCACTTTGAGTTTTACTTTTTTTTTTTTTTTTTAGCTTGAATGAACTTGGGTTCTCTTTTTTTTCTTCTTCATTTTCCCCTTTGTTAATTAAGTGCTTTGTTTAATTGAAATTTGCCAAGGTTTAATCGATAATGGACATATTCAACCCCTCTTTTTGACTTCTTAAGTGTTTGCTCACCAGCCTATTTTAACTTAATACTAGACCTTCATCCTTGAGGTACCAAAACCTATATTCAATGAAATTCATGGTCCATTAAATACCGGTGTGTATGAGGACAACTTATTACAAACTCCACCAAACCCCCATGTGGGTGTTCGTGACATCAAGGACTTGAGTTTTCCACAACAAACAAACAAAATCATTTGTTTCTTGTCAACAAAGTGACATATACAAGTTCCATCAAGAAGCAATGTTGAAGTACACTAAGACATTGTCACAAAGCGAGAGAGAGAGAGAGAGAGAGAGAGAGAGAGAACACCTTAGAGTTATCCCTAAAGTAACGGTGTCTTTGGCCTCCTTTCACCCCCTATCCCCTCTTTCAGTGATATCCGCAAAGTAAAGGCATTATGTAATGTTAAAGGTCACTAAGTGCCTTACCTACTTACCTCATGATACTATTGTCATAGATGTCAAAATTATCATTAAAATAAACTTGCCTTTGTGCCAAATTTTTTTACCCTCTATTTTCCCCAAATTTTTGAGGTAGGTGGATTGATGATCGTATACAAGAGGAATTAACCAAATTTGGCCATAGGTCGAAGAGGAAACTAAGAGAAGTTTAAGAATTGAGTTATATTTTTTGTGACAATCTAGAAAATTGTTGTCTAAATATGGTAATTTCAATCTTTTTCCTCATAATGTGGAGACTTTGCCGTGTTTATTTTTTTCCTCCCCAAATGAAGGTTTTTGTATCTATTGCATTTCAACTTTTTTTTTTTGCAAATAATTTTATTGTGAAGGGGCAATAGGAGGGTTTACAGGTTAGGTTAGCAAGGTGAAATTTTGGTAACTCAAGTTGTGGTTCATTTGTACTCATGATAATTTAGAAAAAATAAATTTCTCATTTTTTTATGAACAAGAATTTGGCAAAAGTAGGAAATTGAGTCAAAATTGCATTGTCCACAACAAATTCTCCAAGTTGTGAAAATATGCCACAAACAAAATTTCCAATGGGTTTTCAATGGATGGGACAATGGTGGGTGATGGGTCACAAAATCCTAAGTGTGGTGGTCGGGTACACAACTCCCATATTAGGTTTTGGTGTGGAGAAGAAAGAGATAATGTGTCTAAAAGCCAATAAGAATTTTTTTTCTAGTTAGTACTATGAGTAGTTAAAATTTGGGACCAATGATTTTTTTCTTGGGCAATATCTTTTTGAAATAGCCAAAACTAAGTGTTTTTTGAGGTTTTTGATTGCCAAACATGGAATTTTTTTAATAGAAAAATTGCCAAATACTACATGAGGTTCAATGTTTTTTTCCTACCCTTCTTCCCTAGGGGTGAATTTTGGCATTTTTTGTACCTGAAAGCTTATAATTTCAACACATACCAAGGACAAAAATTTGCACATATTCAGATTTTTATACATGTATATTTGCCAAATTTCTACAAGCCAAAATAAAAAAAAGATATTATTAAAAATTTCCATTTTCATATCTCGTCTATAGCCAAATTTGTCTAGAGCTTATTGTGGATGATCACTAGCTTGGCTACATCACAATGGAAAAAATAATAATTGTGATCATGTTCCAATGGGTAGCCAACACTATAAAAGGCTATTGAAGTGTTTTTACTTCCATATTTTGTTTTTTGTCAAATTTGGCAAATTGTCTTAGGGATGATTTCAATTCCTACAACATTACAAAATTGAAAGGGAAAAAAAAAGTGCCTCATGTGCCACCTCATCCTAGGTTCCTTATTTTGGGAATGTTTTTTTTTATTGGAAAAATTTCACCAATAAAATTTCAAAAGTTAAGTGATTTTGGAAGTTTTCAATCTCCAAAAGTGAAGGGAAAAAAATTAGTAAAATTCACTAGATTTTTGTATTTGGATTTTTGTGCAAAGCAAAAATTATAGAAGGATTATTAAAGTTTTGTAATTCATATGTGGTTTATAGCCATATTTTGGCTATATGTTCCTAGGGATGATGCTAAAAAAATGTTGGGTAAATCCATTTTTATTTCTCCATCCTAAATTTCCTGCTGCTACCTCAACTAGAGATGGCTAAGGATGGAGGAGCCATATCTTTCTCTCCAAACAAAGGGGGGTTCACATTGAAATTTGAGATACTTAACACTAACAAATACATTCATTAGGGATGGAGATTAACTAATAAGTAGTTGTATAAAGACAATTAGTCAAATTCAAGGTCATCTTAGATAATAATACATAATGACTCTCCATTCTAAGTACTAATTACTTAGGAACTAATCTCAACACATATTTTGCATTGGTTTTGTCCTTTACTTTTGGGGAGGTGTTTGGGGGGAGAGTAGTTTTGGAGGGGAGGGGAGAGAATGGAAGGGGAGCAATAAAAAGGGTAGAGAAAAGGAGATAAAAGAAAGATTCCAGTAACATTTAAGTTACCACAAACCAAAGTTGATTCAAATTTTCTTAATTAATTAATTAATTAATTTGTGATTCAAAAATTAATAAAAAAGAATATTGGCAACTCATTTTTAATTTCTTTTTTGTGAATTTTGCCAGTTGGCGACAAAAAAATTCCAGTCCAACTCATAAACCAAAAAGATTGTGCCAAAAAAAAAGAAGAGAAAAAGCACCAAAGTTGCTAGATTTCCAGAAACTGTTTTTTCTAAAATTTTTATATTAGGCAATAATAGGGTCCAACTATCAGAAAAATATAGCAAGATTCTTTTTTTTTCTTTTTTTTTTCCCCCTACTTTCCTCTTTGTCTTGTAGCCAAATTTGGCTAATTCCTCTTGTGGATATTGCCAATGTGGCTACATCACAAAGTTGAAAAAAAAAACCCGTTCTAATTGTGGCTTGAATTAATTCTAAAGGATAGAAGAACTTTACTCCCCAGAAAAATATAGAGGGCAATGTGGTCAATAGAAAATTCCTCACCAAATTTGGGGGTGCACAATTGTAAAAATAATAATCAGAATATCTACATTTGTTAGGCATGTGGTATTTAGATTTCCCCTCATTGTACATGTTGTTTCACAAAACATTATAAAGCAATTTTAATTAATTAATTAATTATTTATGTAGCCAAAGTGATGTTCCTCCATATGCCAATTAAGCCTAATTTGGCTATTAAAATGACAAGCATTTAAAATAATATCCTCATATAGTTTTGGCTTCTATAGAAATCTAGCAAACTTTGAAGATTATTTTGAATTTGAGAAGAGTTCATGTTAGGGACATGAACCTTTGTTTGAGGTGCTTATGCTTTATAAGATTGGCACCTAAA
Organism: Sphagnum tenellum; assembly: GCA_963921925.1. Taxonomy (NCBI): domain Eukaryota; kingdom Viridiplantae; phylum Streptophyta; class Sphagnopsida; order Sphagnales; family Sphagnaceae; genus Sphagnum; species Sphagnum tenellum. The sequence goes on along the minus strand of OY998143.1, from coordinate 15,459,162 downwards.
TGAAATGTCATTTAAGGCATGCTTCGCATTGGTACCCAAATGAGATGTCATGTAAAGCATGTATTGGTACCCACATGTGATGTCACTTAGGCCATGCTTTAGTTGGGTACCCAAATGAGATGTCATCTTAGGGCATGTTTTCTATCATTACCCAAATGAGATATCCTTTAGGGTATGCTTTTAGCTAGGTACCCAAATGAGCTGTAATTTTGGGTCATGCTTTAGAATGGAGCCATAGAGCCCAAATGAAAGGTCCTTTTGGGTGTGCTTTAGATTAAAACCTAAATGAGATGCTTTTAAGACATGATTTAGATGGGTACCCAAATCATGATATATTGGTTAAGGTATGATTTAGAGATTGGCACCAAAATGAAATACCTTTGAGGGTGCATGCTTTAGATTAGGATCCAAATAAAATGTCATGTAGGGCATGGTTTATATTCATACCCAAATGGCACATGGCATGTAGGACATGGTTCAAGTTAGTACTTGAATGAGATGTCATGTAGGGCATGTTTCACATTCGTACCCAAATGACATTGGCATCTAGGGCATGGTTCAAATTAGTATCCAAATGAGATGATTTGCTATTTAGATTGGCATTCAAATGAAATATCAAATCAATGGTAATGATTTAGATCTACACCCCAAATGAGATGCCATTTAGGGCACTAGTTTAAATTGGTACCCAAATGAGATGTCATATAAGGCATGGTTTATAAATTTTCATCATAAATGAGATATTATACATCACAAACTTAACATCTCATGATTTATAATGGAAATGATTTAAAATTTGTACATTTCATGCATCAACATTGTGCATTGAAAACACATTCAACACATAAATATATAAAAAGATGCAAAATTAATGTGACATTGATTCATTACAGGTTTATACTTCGTCCACCAACACATTTATTTGTGTATCAAACATGCTTTGAATGCATAATATTTTTGTGTAAAATGTATAAACCTATGAATCAACAAATTTCACATGATTTTCATTATAATTTGTTGCTTGTAAAATTTGTATAAAGCATGGCTTAAATTGGTAACCTAAACCAAATGTCCTTTAAGGCCATTCTTTTTAGATTGGTACCAAAATGAGATGTCAAGTAGGATATTAATTTAGATGGCACATAACACATAATTTCAATTCACATCGCAAATGAAATGTTTGTTAAGGTGGGGTTTAGAATGGCACCCCAAATAATATGATTTCAATGAAATTAATGGGTTTCAAAGCTACAAAAATTAAAGAAAATAACTTGTTATTTAATAACCAATTATTGATATTGAACTTGTGTCCAAGGAAAAGAAGTTTCACATTATTAATCATCAAATATTATGAAATTCTATTGGAGATTTTTTTTGAATAATTAGTGATATTTTGAGTTTTGTTTCATATTTGAAGCTTGGTTTTACGTGATACATGGGAGATGAACAAGTTTTTAGCATATTTATTTCTAGCCATCCACATAGTGAGGGATAACAAAAATACATGTAAATGATGCAATGTTATTCATATAACAGAATGAAAGATTCTTACATTGATGTGCATGTATTGGAGGGTTAGCAGAATTCATGGTGAATGTTTTGAGATTATTATGCAATTATTACATGATTAATTAATGCAAGAGACCTTTCAATTATCAATGATTAAAAAAAAACTGAATCATTTTGCAACTAAGTGAACAATCAAGATAATCGTTTATTACACAAAATTAAGCAAGAAATAATCCAACTTTGAACACCTTTAATGATATGATCCTTTTTATAAAGTTTTAGTCACAATATGAAGAAACTTAATTAATGGATTGATGCAAAGAGTCATGATGAAAGGTAAACAACAAGGGAGTTGAGTATGTTTAAGGATGAGATGTTTTATGTCATGACCTTGGCCTTGGGCTCATGACCAAGGTAAAAACATGGAAAGGTGCAGGTCGAAAGTGCAACCTGAGAGTCACATTTGCACTTGCGGTGGTGTGAAGGAATGAACCCACACTCTCAAGTGGACTCTCACTATGGGAGTTGGAATCATTACGGAGTTCCGAATCTTCAAAGAAATATTTCAAGGGTCAAAATTCATTGGATGAAAAAGTTCTCTATACCATTGGAAAACCATTAAAAACCATACACAAATCAACTTGTAGTGCAGGTTCGTGTGAATAATTGACCCGCTTGTCATTCGTCTTAGTCCCCATCCCGAAATTCCAACACGGCATTCTACCCTTGAAGCGTTGCAAATTAAGGAGCATATCCCAACTCCTTCTTCCAAGACTTTCAATTTCAAATTCACATTTGAATATTTCAAAAAATGTGGATTCTTAAAAAAAATTGAATGCAAATATTTTACAAGATATTTTTAAAGTCATGATTTAAAAAAATTATGTATCATATTTATTTGTTTAACAAATGTTTTATGCATGACATAGGACTTTGATAACATAATGAAATGACTCCAAATTCATAGAATTTTAATTTCATGAACAAACAAACATATAATTTCAAATGATAGCCAAATATGCATTAAATATAATGGTGGTTTTTCATAGTATAAAAATATAAATTTCATTGTATTTAATAATTATTTTGGTTCCTTTTACAATGAATGAACCTCAAAATACACATCAGTCTCCCTTTTACTCACATATCCTTTACAACAAACACAACATCACAAACTTCCAACATCACTTAATTTCAATAGAGTTTGTGTGAAGATTGTAAAACAATATGTTCATGTAAAATTCATGGGTTTCAAAGTGTAAAAATGGTAGGAAAAATTTGTATGTTATTTAAATTAAAATGATGTGTCTTTTTTACTTATGATGTTTTGACATGAAGTACATACAATTTACATTTTAACTAAATTCATGCAATAACCATGAAATAATTTTGCATAAAACTATGTAATTTTTGTGTATTAAACATGAACATTCACATATATCATTTAAAAAAATTGTTTCATTTGTTTAATTGTTTAAGAAATTGAATACATATAAATATCATTCATATTAACCATAGCATGAAATTCATACAATTTCTATACAAATCCATGAGAATCAAATTTCGCATGTAATTTGTACAAACATATGAAGCTTAATAAGTTTGTGATGATTTGACCAATTTCTTAATTTCTTCAATTAGTATTTCATGTACATCCCACCCCTTAATATATTTGTAATTTTCATTATTAAAACATTCAGTAAAGGTGTATGTAAAACTAATCAAATAAGTTATCATCATTGTGGAAATCTTGTGGAAATGTCTTGGAATCCTACGTTTTATTTTGTTTATACTATAATAAGACATTCAAAATATGTTTAATTAGTTGTTGCCACCCATAGTTCACCTTACATTGTTTAACATTTAAAAATGACATTTTGTTTTAAGAATCAGATGTTGTTTAGATAAAGTTTTGTATTGATTGTGTCATGGTTCACGTAATGGTACTTGAATTATAATAGCACCCACTTCCCAAAATTGTTTCAATTCTTGGTTCTCACACACAAAAGGGTCAAACCAAACCCCTATCCTTGAAGGGTCCAAAAATCATCCAATGAAAAATGATGACATTTTGGCCTATTGATTTCCAAGGAGTTGAAAAGTTGGACCTTGGGGTCATTTTGCACCCTTGGTTTTTTTTTGGGTAATTTTAATTGTGGACAAAAATCACCCCCCTTTTGGGTAATTAGAAGTAATAATGTATGGGTTGGGTTCTAATTATGCACTATGTTTTCCCCCTTTTTTCAAGGGTTGTGGTCATGGTTGTTTTTCTAGAATTTCTAAGCTATTATAACATTCTAGTAAGAAGTTTTTGTTTTTTGTGGGTGCCCATTAACAAATATTATTGAATTTTTTTGTAAAAATGGATGTGGTGATGTGCTTAATATTTTGGGTGGTCTTTTTTGTGTCTTCATCTTGTGTTTGTAGATGACAAAAGATTATCATGTTCAGATGAATGATTTTTGTCGATTTTCATGGCTATGAATTACCAACATCTAGTTTCATGTGGTAGAAGAAGGAACCTTGTCAAACTATTCACCTAGGGGTTGTGTAGGGGTTTAGTTAATACATAGAAAATTATCATATATGATACTTATCTAACTTTTTAGGATTTGTTATGGGGGTTGACACTTTACATAATATGAAGCACTATCAACCAATGGGTTAAGTTACTATTAGATAAATTGAAAGTTGTTATTTTAAGTTGGCACATGGACACTCTTGTGAGAACATGGCAAACCACTTTAATAATATGGGATGTCAACCATTAGGAAGTACATGAAGATAATTATTTTAGTGCACTTACGCACAATTTATTTCTTAAATATATTCATAATGCATTTAATGGGGGTAGTTGTGTAGTATTACAAAGAAGTTTAAAGACATTAGTGCAATGCAAAATATCCACATGTGTATTGATGGTTGTCACATTACCATAGTACCTTTTTAGGTTTGGCATAAAATAAATTATTTTCTAATTTGCTGATTTTTTTGGATATTAATAGTTAGTTGTGACGAAAATTTAAAAAATTTATGTGGCCAACCAAGCTTGATCCATGAACTTGTTCACCAAGTGGTTTCTAGGAATAACTTATTAACCACCTAACCACAAAAGCGCTAGATTTCTCTTCTAGAATTCTGCATTTGGTTATAATAAATTTAATATAGAGTGCCGAAATTTTCAGAATTCAAATTTTAACCATCAAATTGAAAATTGAAAATTAGATTCATTATTCAGCATTGAGGTGTCAAACTTGAAAATAATATATGAAAAACTTGATAAAAGGAAAACACCTATTGTCAAGGATTTTTATAATTGCAGAATTTCTAATTTTTAATTGTTACAAGTTGTTTGTGATTTTAGTAAATTGTTTTGGATTGTGTGTTGTGGGTAGTTTGGTGGACGTGTAAATGGTGTAACATTCAAACTTTCAAATTGTTTTTTGTGAGATAGGTTGATTTTCTAAGAACATGTTGTTGATCTTAATGGGGTAAAGGTATCCCATATATTGTTAAAGATTCTACTTGTTTTGTTCGCCTATATTTTCGAAAGAACTTTAAACCACAAAATTCAACATTGGGGATGGACAATATCCAATTTGATCAATGAATGAATCGAGGATGTTTTTTGTTTAAAATAGTTTTGATATTTTAAAGATTTGTTGGAGGATTCTTCAATCATTGATGGTGAAAATAGATTATGCACCCTCGATTATTATGGCATGTTGTGTTTTACATAAGTATTTTCAATTGATGGGCATGGATGCCCTTGGATATGATTATGTGGAAAACATGCATGATAGGAGAGATTAGGTGCAAGCAAATGTTATCGCATCCCTTCATATTATGAAGGCGATGTTGCAAAAGTAGCCAAGGAATAGACTAAAAAGTAATTTTTAGTTTTTATTTCTTCTCGATGAATTTTTTATTTCTTTTTATTTCCATCAATTGATACGAGTGGGTACATTCATGGTTGGGGTATATAAAAGGATAATTGTTTTGCCCCAAAATCATTGTCAAGACATTATTTTGAATGATCATTACATTTACAAAATTATTTTTTTGGTAGATTTTTTTTCATTAGATATTCACATACATCTTGATTAAAATGGTGGTGATTTTTTTTTTTCAGATGATTAAAACATGTCTTTAAATGTTTTGAAAAATGATTCAAGATTCGTGTCTCATTGCATAGTTTCATTGAACTGGACTCAACAAAATTAATAATATTTGTTCAAATTGCTCCATATTATAACCACAAATAAAACAAATTTTTAGTATGGTAAATCACCAAATTTTATGGAATTAATGCTAGAATCTTAGATTTTTTCATAAAACAAATGTGTTAATAAGGACAATTAAATTATTCTTTTAAATTACAAATCTACGTCCCAAAGGCTTAAAAAGAAGTATAAGAGATGTGGGTGCAAAAAAATGACATTATTTGATGTTTTCAATAAGGTTTTGGCATTCCAAATGAAGGTATGTCATTTTGGAGAGTTTAAATAGTCTTGCATTCCTTTTTTATTTATACTTGAATAGGACTTTCAAAATTTGTTCAATTGATTTGAATCATTCATTATAACATTGATTGTTGAAAGCCTAAACATGCATATCCCCTTTTCATTGTTTAACATATTAGAACATTCATTTTGTTAAATCCTTGCTTTAGAACTTAAGACACAAGACAATTGGGTGTCATGGTTCCTATTGTGGTACCCCATTTGTGAATGCATTCGGGTACATTCTCTAAAAGACCAAACTTGTCATTACTTTTTCCAAAGTTAAGGAATGGGATAACAATTGCCATTTTTTCTGATTTTTTTTAGGTTCATTAATTCATTGATTTAAATGTGTGTGAGCCTAAGGATCTACTAGAACAATTGTTTTTTATTTGGTTTCCAAAATAACCAAAATTGTCATTCCTTGGTTCTAAAGTTAGGGAATGGGATAATACGTTCCCAATATATATAGTTTCATTGATTCATTAAGTTCACATGCAAGTCTAAGCAATTACTAGAACAATTTTTTTTTATTTGGACATTTTATGTGGATATGACACCATAGGAAATGGAAGGGAAGTTAAGATTTTTATTTTTTTATTGCATATTAGAAAACATGTTAATATAATCCATAAAGAATCGTCATCTACAAGCTACATACATCTAGTTTGTTGAAGGATCATTTTCACTGCCTTGTCACATAGCCCTCTTTAACTTCTTGTTTAGTGCACTTCCAACCTTCTTGTGTGCACAAGTTGCCAATTGAAGTGAAAAGGGCCCCCCTTTTGGAGTATTTCCAAAGATTGGAACTTGAATAATTGGTGATGCTGGATCAATGTTAAAATTTGTTGGCCTTTGTGATTTTGGCAAGAATGTTGAACCTATTTGTTCATACCACATCCATTCTAAAGCTTGTGTGCTCATGCCAAGAGTGCCCTTTTCTCGAATTGTTGATGCATTTTACCCCACTTTGATTTAGTTTGTTTCCATGTATGAAGCTTTTCACAAGGAAATGTCGAATATGCCTTCTTCATGTTGTCCATTCTAATCGCTCAATATTTTTCCTTGTATAAATCCAAGAAGAAATGTATAGCACTAGACCTCTAAATTTGACCTTCCACAGGTTCATGTTGGTGCTTTCTTCTTCTTTTTTGGGTGCCCATTTCAATAACAAAATTATGACATGTGGTTGTGGTGTGTGCACAACTAGTGTTCTAGAAGTTGTTCTTTTTCCATTTCCAAATAACTCAAGTAGTTCTAGAAACTATTCATTATGGATTACAACCTTGAGAGTTGAAATGAAAACAATGGTGGGCAATGTTGTTTTTTATTTCAATTTGGGTGTTCTATTTGGGTTGCATAATGGTGGTTGGAAAAATAAAGGGTTAAAGTTTTGGCACCTTATTGCAAAAGAAAAAGATGTTTATTGTGATTAAGGTTTGTTTTGTTTTACTTTTGTAGGTGAAACGACGGGTGCAATAAAAGTTATGGGTTACTCCTAGGGTTTTATGTTTTGGAGCTAGAATGGGTGAACCCTTATTCTAGACACTTGAAGGGTATTTCATCCATGAGATCCTTCAATACAACCTTGGTTGCACTACATGTGCGAATGCCCTTTTGTTTCCTTTGAATTGTGTCCCTTGCCTTCCTACCCTTTCCCCATTATATCTTGGCCCTTTTTCTTGCCCATTGTAATTACCATGTTGCCTCCCTCCCTTTTCCTCAATAACAACTTCTTTTTCGAATGCTTTGATTAGAGACAAAACTTCTTCTCCTCATGCCTTCATGGTGTTATCACTTTTGACATTTCTTGAAGGTTCTCCAAACCTTAGCATTTGTCAATGTCCTAAAATAAGAGTTGTCAAAATCCAAGTTGATTAGGCAAAACAAAAAAAAAAACTTTATTACAAACTTGAAATATTTCAAAATTCTTGTTATTCCAAAATTAAAATTATCCCAACTAGGTTATTTAAGGTCCAAAACTTCAAAGGATTTTTTAATACAAGAAAATGGCCATTGCATAATTAGTAACCTATTGTATTATTAGTCTCACTTATCGATGATGCCAATGTTTGACACAAACCAAAGGGGAACACTCTTTTTTGGATTTACAAAATAAGTGTATAAAAATATATGATCCCATATATTGATTATTAAATTAAAAATATAATTTAATTAAATCTATAACAATGTTATATTTTATTTTGAAATAATAATAATAAATTTAATGTATACATTAATCCACAATAATAGAAAAAATATTTAATAATTTTTTTCAATATTAGTTGCTAATAGGTTCAAATAATACATTAAAACCTATTAACTCAGGAATTCATGTATTGCTTCTTATTTATTTGTTAAAAAATTTCTTTATTTATAGTCAATGGAAATCTTTGTTTAATTGTTGATCATCCTTTGTAAAACAAGTTTGTTTGATCTTGTCCTCGGATGACAATTAATTATATTGCAATTCATGTGTTTCTTCTTCATTTTCAATTTTCATTCATAATTTAGTATGATCTACCATTTAATTTTGTCCTAAAGAATGAATTATCAAACTCATATATCCTTGACAATTGTTTTCATACGGTTAGTGAAATAGTGGCATTGGGTCACAACAAATCATCAACAACATCGACATGATTTGCAAAGTTAAAATTATCATATTAAATCCATTAAGCCCATCATATTCAATGGGTTAGGAAAAATTAATTTATGTTATATACTATAAATCATTTATACACAAATGGAATATTTATACACAAAAAATTGCAAAAATTGCAAAATGGAAATACAAAAAATTACAAGTTTGTTTTGGCAATTATTACATTGTCCAATTCCAAAATTTGATATGTATAAATTATAATCAAAATTGTAGTGGCCATTTTGACCTTGCATATAGTAACTTCAGTTGATTACTAGAAAGCATTTAAGCAACTACTCGTGCATGTCCTAGCTCAATATGCACATGATCCACCAACTTTGAAAAAACAATCTCGATTTCTTTTCAAATTGGTTTTACTAAAAAAATAAAAATAAATCAATACATGATATTGAAATTCAATGCAAACAAAAAAAAATTATTAAATATTATAGAGCAACCGTGAAATACATGCAAATTAAAATTAAATAAAATGATGGGATGAGGAAAAACAAAAAAAATCCCCCACCTTTCCTTGGTCCAAAAAAAAACACAAAAGTGATTAGGGTTTAGGGCATGTGTAAAAAAATTAGTGCTTTCCTTTGTAAAACTCATGTGCAGTGCTTTTGTTTTTGGTTCCTGTTTGTAGGCTCTTTTGTTTTTTGCTCCTGCGTAGCCCCCCGTACGTTATGGGTGTTGTTGTTGTTGCTGCTGCTGGGTACACAAGGTGCGTGTCACACGCCGTGCAAGCGGCAAGTTGGCAAAGCAGAGTCCAGACAGAGAGAGACACGGGCGGTGATGGCTGACTGGTGATGTTGTTGTCGTTTTTGTTGTCATCGTCTTTTTAACGGCTGCTGCTGCTGCTGCTGCTACTACTGCGACGCTATGATATGACTTGCGCAGAAGAAGAAGTAGTAGTAGTAGTAGCAAGCTGGTGATAAGCAGCAGCAGCCGGATCTCTTTTATATAAGCAGCAGCGGATCATGTTCAATTGCGTGTCTGTGGGTGTTGCAGTTTTTGAAGCTCCGGAATTGTAACAGCAGTTGTTGATGTTAATATTGTAGACTAGTGGGTTGTGTTTAACGAAGCTCAGGCTGCTGGGATCGGTTGAGACAAGAAATTAGGAGAGAGAGAGAGAGCGAGAGAGAGCGAATTTTTTATAATTTCTTTGTTGCTGGTGGTAATGGCAGACAAGGAAGATGATATCGCAGTAGGAGCAACGACCAAGTATGGGGAGCGAATACCGTTGGGTACAAGTGCTCCGATCGACGCGAGGGACTACACGGAACCGGCATTTGCGCCTTTGGTCGACAGAAAGGAGTTTGGGTTGTGGGCTTTCTGGAGAGCTGGGATTGCGGAGTTCTTTGCCAGCCTTCTCTTCCTTTACATCGCCATTAACACCGTGATGGGTCAAGACCGGTTGGGCGGCTGTAACGGTGTCGGCACTCAAGGCATCGCATGGGCGTTTGGTGGCATGATCTTCGTCCTCGTCTATTGCACTGCTGGGATTTCAGGTACTAGTATTCAAGCTCCACCTTATGATTATGCTAGATCAAGAGCTTGCAAGCAGACTTTGTCAGTGTTGTCGTTTTCCTCGTTATAATGTATTTTCGTCTGCTACTCGCCTGCATGCAGGAGGACACATCAATCCAGCAGTGACGTTTGGGCTTTTTCTAGCAAGGAAAGTTTCTCTCCCTCGAGCCGTCTTCTACATGATCTGTCAGTGCCTGGGTGCAATCTGCGGCGCAGGAATCGTGAAAGGGTTTCAGCCAGGCTTCTATGAAGCTAACGGAGGTGGAGCCAATCAAGTCGCTCATGGTTACACCAAGGGAGACGGCTTGGGTGCCGAAATCGTTGGCACCTTTGTGCTGGTGTACACTGTGTTCAGTGCCACTGATGCCAAGCGCAAAGCTCGTGATTCTTATGTGCCGGTACTTGGTCATGTGTCGAACTCGCGTTAATCATAACGCATTCTGCTTGCTGCATCATCTCTTGCAGATCTAGCTACTAGTCATGTTCACTGGAGCAGCTGCTGAGAGAATTATGAGTCATGAATTCTTCTGTTGCTGCACTGCAGGTGCTTGCGCCCCTTCCCATTGGATTTGCAGTTTACTTGGTGCATTTGGCGACTATTCCCATCACAGGAACTGGTATCAACCCAGCTCGCAGCTTGGGTGCTGCCGTCATCTTCAACAGACACCACAACGCCTGGAATGACCATGTAAGTTCTAGCAGCAGCAGCATCTAGTGTATACTCCCATATCCGCGTCCTGCAGTAGGTGCTGCTCTTCGTTCTCATACTGATGATGAAGAATTAGTTTCTTTTCTTTTCTTTTTTTCTTTTTTTTCGCATAGTATTTTCTCTTAATTTCCACAAGAAATTATGCAGCAAACCCCATTGCTGCAGACATTCATATTAATTCTCTACAAGTCTCGGAAAAGCTCTCTGAGATCATCAGGCGGGGGTGCCTCTGCTACCGCAGTGGATATTTTGGGTAGGGCCATTACTGGGAGCGACACTTGCTGCAACCTACCACATGGTGGTGATTCGCGCGATGCCATTCAGCAAGACAAGAGTTTAACTGCAGATCGAGACTGCAAAACGACAACAATCCAGCAAGCAGCTCGCGGGGAGCGAGATCGCGCATGCAGCAGCTCTGCGCCAACGAACCTCACTAAACCCTAAACCTCCAGAATACTATGTATTTGTACATGTACTACTACTACTACTACTACTAGTGTTACTACTCCATCAGAATACCTACTATGGATGAATTAATGTACTATTGGTTCTACTCCCTTCAGAATGCAATGGATGAATGAATGAACATTTGCTTCAAAATGACTTTGTCAAATTAGAACTTAGAAGTGCAAATAAAATAATATATTTGATTATAATTGCTGCAAACATTGATTTCCATTCACGAATTTATCAATTAAATATCAATGCGCATAATATGTGATCAATTAAATAATAAATTTTTAATGACATACTAGTACTCAAAATGAATTTGTAAGACGACCTAAGTATTTGTTGGGACCTTTAGACAATGGAAGTTTGAACTATCTTATTTGAATGTATGGTATTCTCAAGAAACAATTTGAGGTGTAAAACTTATAGTTACACAATAATGTACTAGGCTTTCAAAAAATTATTCGTCTCTTTCCCAAGCAACAAAGTATTCAAATTTAGGGCTGTATTAATTATTCATATGACTTTTGGGTTATCATGAATTTTATTGATTTATGGGTTTGGTTATTTTTGTGAAATTCACAAAATTTTAGTTTTTTTTTACTTTCTAAATCACCATATTTCCAAAAACAAATTTGAAAATTTATAGAAATCGCCAGATCCTATCTTAAGTTCCAGCAGGTAGCCAATAATATAGAAGGATGCTGATTTTTTTTATTCTCGTATTTTCTTATCATCGAATCTGGCTAAATTATGTTATGGGTGATTGCCACATTAGCAACATCACATAATTGAAAAAAAAACACACACACACAAATAAATGCATCGTACGTAAACTAAATACAAGAGAGGCAAAAACACAGTCAAAGTAATTACAAATTTCCAGTCTTTTTTTACTGGCAAACTTTCGCCAGAAAGCGAAATAAAAAACAAAAAATTTGAAAATGAATCGATTTTGGTGGTTTTTAATCGCCAAAAGTGAGGGGGAGAAAATACTTAGAAATCATCAGATTTCTATATTTGGTGTGAAGTGTGCAGCGAAAAATATAGAAAGGAAAAATTAAAGATTTTTACTTAATATCTGGTTCATCGCCATATTTGGCTAAACCTTCATAAGGATGATCACCATTATGGCTACAAAAAAGTTCCAGAAAAAGACACAACCTTAGTAACAGGTCAGTGATTTTTTGGTGGTGAATCTTTCGCCATTTTGTGAAAGAATATATTCAATAAAGAATATTCTATGAATAAATTCCCTGACTTTTGGGAAAAGAAAAGAAAAAGAACCGCCAAAAAACGGAAAAATAAAAATAAAAATCTTTGAAAAGTCTACACAATGGTCTACAATATGAAAGGGTGCTTAAGATTTCTACATTCATATTTCAATATCGCCAAATTTGGCTAAACATACTTATTATATATGATCACAGCATCAGCCTAAAATAAATAATTAATAATTTATCTCTTTTCTTTTCAAGAAGAAAGATTGCAGCGTCGCTGTTTCCGCCTTCTTTGAACCCTCTCTGTCTGTCTCTCTCTCTTTTGCTGGCTCTCTCCGTGTCTCTGTTGGTCTCTCAGGTTCCTGCGCGCGAATTGTCGTCATCGCCTTCGTCGTCTGATCGCAGCACCAGAAGCGAAGATTATGAGCTGCTGATCCAGTTGCTGCACGGCTTTCGATTTGCATCTCATCGACACGAGCTCCTCGGAAACGGTGGAAGGTAATTTAATGTAATCTCTCTCTCACACACGAGTCTATCTATATAGCTGCTTGATCCGGGACACAATAGTAACAATGATAATTGTTACAACTCCTGTGTGTGTGATCACTGACCAAGACTTTACTGATCACGTGACGTTCTTGATCATAAAATTTGGCTCTACGGTTGTTCAAGTAAGGAATCAGGATCGCACAAGCGTAACTAGTACTACTATGCTTTTGACATCTTGATCTATATAACGTGATTACTGCCTGCGAGTATAACAGCTTGTGTAGTTCCAGAAATGACTTCTGACGAAAATTCATGTGAATATTATAATCCGCAGCATGTCGAGCTTGCATTGAGAAGTGGACTTTCCTATATATAGTACTGAGATTTATTTCACGTTCGTGAGGTTTGAAGCTCTCATTCTGATTCTAGCTTTGTTTCTTTTCTTTTTTCTTTACCCTTGTATGTGTAGTGCAGATTTGCATTCTCGGCTTATTGTTACCGCGGGTAGCTGGCCGCTGGAATAGATGTTCGGATCTGCGGCCGGCCCCGGATGATCGGAAGTGTACGTTTCACGTCGCTTGGAACTGGTGCAGTGGTCCGGGAAAACCGCTAATCGGAGGTTAACCACGACGTCGGCATCATGTTCTACTCACATGAGCTACTCTGCAAGAAGGGGCCTCTGGGGCAGATCTGGTAGTGTCATTCAGTAAACACTGAGATTCCGTAATGAGTAAGTTTCCTCTATTACGTAAACACTGAGATTCCGTAATGTTTTTTCTTCTGGTGTATGGCGCAGGATCGCAGCCACGTTGCGTGCCAGGATAAACCGGAGAAAGGCAGCATCGATTGACATTGAGGAAATCTGGTATATAGATTCATAATCCCTGCCACATCTTGCTTGCCTAAATGGATCAGCAGTTGTCTGCATAGAGTGACTGCAGGGGGTGCGTTACTTTGAAATATAGATAAAAGCTCGTGAGAGATCAACTTTGTTGGTTTGAAACTGTATTGCGACGTCGTCGATTGCAGTTCCTTCCAACTCGTCCTTAAGCGCCTGTTTCTCCGGTCAAGAAAATCCGTGATCGGGGAACACAGAATTCCACTTACGTGCCGTCATGAGACGCCGCGTCGAAATTAATTTTGATTCCATTGTCGTGCAGAAGATTCGTTGCATGTCTGTTGTTGCAATCAAGAATATTCTGATCCTAATGAGCAGCTGAGCATACTATTACGCGCTCCTATTGAGCATATTGGTTTACATTAGCAGTACGCGCAGGCCGGTCGAGTACCCCAAGCACAACTTGACTGGTTCTCCTTGGACTTTCCATATGTTGCAGCAAACAGATAATGCACCCGCAAGTTCCACTTGCACTGAGGCTTTCGAGCATCCTCATGGGTACGTACTACAGCCTCTGGGAAGGAGGAGAGGAAACAAATGCAAATCGTGTACTGTCGTAATGGTTTGGAACTGAAATTTGTTCGTATGGAGCTTACAGGAGGAGTGGTAAACGTTTACAGTCGCAAGGTGAATTTCCTCTACGGTAAGTGCAAGACTCAGGTTCTCACTGCATGGACCTATCTGGAATATAGTGCAATCTCTCAATTGGCACTTGTAAGGCGAGAGAGAGAAGAACAATAACAAACTTATAGCATTTGCAGAACTGATCTCATGATCCATATCTAGGCTTCAAGATCCAATCCTTCTGAGCAGAAGCCTATAATCCAACTACTTACTGCATATCGATGATCATTGAAGAGATAGCTACAGATCACTGCGCAAGAGTGATCAATATGATCAGATATAAATGTGTAGTGACTGGATGATCTTGAGCAATATCAGTTCATTGGACTAAAGTAATTGGATTGTTGTGCTTCTTGTGTTGTGAACGACAAAATTGCATTATTCTTCTCAAAGACGATTTGAACGACTTTCTGGTATGCACTGCACCTGGAGACCTATAGAAACCTATTTCGGTTTTCTGTTGTCTACAGATCTGCCATCTGAGATTTCATCTGACATCATCAAATGCATGGCCACGTATTTGTGTACATACAGGTCAAGATCAGAACACTTGCAGCTCTAGAGTCGGCTGCCAAAGCTTGCAGCCTCCCAAGGCGCAGATATCATGCAAAGTGAGTTCTAGATCATCTTTGAACACCTAGTTGTTAGACTTTCTTGTTAAGATCTCTTGTGATTAATGATGCTGGCAGAGAATTGTGCAATGTAGAGTGTTTCTTTATGCTTGCGATCTTGCTTGCAACAAGAATATATGGTCGATATATTGCAAGCTGTTAAAACAGCGCCGAGGTTCCCCGAGGAATAGTCTCACAAATTGAGATCTGCTGCATCTATCTTAGATACTAGACTTCGCAAGCAGTTCACACGCTGCAATTCTAGTACATAATATACCCGTTCATTTTCCTGTGGTTTTCTTTCTTACGGGTATTCAGTCCAGAAAGACAAGAGGAAGTGCTTGACTTCTGCAGGAATTTGTTGGCAGCAGGTTTGAGAAAGTAACCGTTGAGTATGGACGATTCAGTTTCTCTGAAGACAATATTGAACAGCCATTGCTGAGGCCGTGCACGGACGGGGAGGAGGCGGACGAGCTTGACCCGGTAAGCTCCAGATCTAGATTACGACTGATCATACAAGCGCTATGAATTCTATTATTCACACTAGAGCGTGCACCGGATCTGCAAGATGTGTAGAATCGTAGAATATTATAGTGCACATATAGCTCTGATCCACAAACTTCTTCCGCTTGTTTGTCAATCATGATGAGATTGCTGCAGGAAGCCTGTTTCGGGATGGCTATGGAACCCTAAACCCTAAACCCCCTGACAGTGGACTGCATATGACTCGACCCAATGGACGTTGTGGTTCAAATCTGATAATTTAACATGAGTTCTGCAACTTTCTCTTACAGAAAGAAAAATTCTTTGTCCTCCCTCGGCATGTGGATATCAATTTCGAACCTGAACTGCACTCCACTGCACGAGATCATCTGTTTCAAGGTAAATTAGGCAGCCCTTACAATGCCAACATTGAAATCTCTGGCAAACAATGTAACTAGGGTCATGATCAGCTGCTGCTGAAGCCAAAACCTAGTGGTGGTATTATAGTTACACCAATATGATCTACATCTACTGTTATAGTTTCTTGAGTGCACAGGCTGACATGGCACATCTCAAGATTTTGCTCTCATTTTGGGTCTCTGATCTATTGCCCTGTACAGCTGCTTATGAAGATATCACCCTTCAAGAAAACCCCAACTACGAATTCCCAAACCATACCAATGATCCATTCAGGTAATTTCATGGGACCAGGTTAATATAAAGTCTGTTGACATAAGTCTGGAATCTATAACAGTCTTCGTCCATAAGAGCAACTTGGGCATGTTCAAAATGGCACAAAGTATTATATTCGGGTGGTGAAATACAGCAGACCAGTGGCAGCACAAGTTCAACCTCAATTGGATATAATGATCTATCTGTTGGCAGGTATGAGGATGTGAGCAGTGGATCTCCCTCTGACTTGCCCCAGCCCATGGAGGACATTTTTCCGGACTTTCAGCTTCCAGGTCAGAGAGTCCTCTCAAAAGTACATTGTTAACTGTTAATTAGGTCAAGACTTCCTTGAATAAGGCTATTCAAGACTTCCTGGGCTTCCTTGTGGGATCTGAACATCCCAACATTGAGCTCAGCATTTTTTTCCTGACATAGTCCACACAAGTTGCTCTTTATTCTGTCTTTTCAGTAATCTCTGATGCTGTTTGTGATGAGATGTTGATCAATGCCAATTTCTCTATACTCACAGGACTGATGATTTTACCAATCAAACCCTGAACCTTTAACTAGGACTTGCACTTATGATAGAGCACCTGGTCTCATTAACTGGACCCGTACCTAGTCAGACTATCAATTGTTCATATATCCTTGCAAAAATTCAATATCAAGATGTACAGGGAAAAACCTGTAACGGTAGGTTTCCCCTTGTAGACAGTCAACCTTGTATGCATGGGGGCCTTGCCATTCATCAACCCAAAGAGGAGTTCAAACTTGAAAAGCAGTCTGCCTGCTACTTTGCCTTGCAGATAAACTTGCACCCAATCTTACTGGTGAGTTTTTAGACACCATACATGAGGAGCAGCTGCCTCAAGATACTGTGGCAGATGATATGCCTCAGACATACCCTTCTGAAGAACAAGCACTGGTAGGCCATGTTCTTGCCACTGTTGGCAAGATGTTCATGACTCACCTTGTCTTAGGGTTACCTTATTCAGAATCCAATTGACAGGAAATGAAAAAAAGGTCCAATTTCCAAATTTGATGAGGTGTTCCTGAGACTTTGCTAGTCACAGAGTGCAACCATATAGTATCCCTGGAGTTTGCATGTGAGGGTGCAGCCAAAGCCACAAGGATGTCCCAAGAAAAGGAGGCGAAGGGTGTCCACAAAGAAACCTGCTTATAGCAAGATACTTGATGGCAGCACAGAAGTTTCTGCAAAGACATTCAACATTTGGTACCAGGATCCATCAGACATTGTTGGTGGATCGTTACTCAGAAAAGTATGTGGCAGTATTACACTCTACCCTTCTAATCTTACCACATGTGTCTCTGTGGCACTCTTTAATTGATCAAGTTGCCAAAATGAAATAGAAATTTTTTGTACGTATTGGCTACATTATTCATGGACATTAAAATCTGTTGTAGCACCTGATTAGATGCATGAGTTTAGTAACAACTAAGTTTTTCATAGGGGGCAGAATCTGCAAGACCTGGAGTCTTCTTCATCTTGTTCTTGTCGGTTCTGCAAAGTCCTGGAGTAATAATCCTCCTCAAAATGGACAAGTTCCTTTGATTTGACTCAACATGCTATTAGTTCCATGTGTTCTTGATGGATGTCAGAAATTGAAGAGCCACCAAAGAAAAGTGAGGCAAGCTCAGCAGGCTTGGAATGTACCATCAGTGGGTGCATCTCTAAATAGGATCAATGGACTCCAGTCATCTTGGGGTCACCTATTGACAGATCTGTGGGTTTTGACCATGTCCCGACAGCCTCACATTCAGATGCCTCAAGAATGCCAAGGTTGCATGCATTTACTGAGACTACTCTACTGAACTTTGTAGATCCTGTTGCAGCAGAGAGCACCATTGTAAAACTTCTATGAGTGTGCTACTAGAGACTGTACATTAAACATTAAAGCTATCTCCATTTGGATTTCTGACATTGCCCGCTAGGCTATTGTTTATGATGGTCTTCCACAATTTTCAGAAATTAGACAATAATGTCTTGTGTTGTACATTAAACATTAAAGCTATCTCCATTTGGATTTCTGACATTGCCCGCTAGGCTATTGTTTATGATGGTCTTCCACAATTTTCAGAAATTAGACAATAATGTCTTGTGTTGGGTCCTTGAAGGTAACATGGAGAGTGGGACATCAGTACCTTCACAACCAGAAATAGAAGCAGACTTTGATGTGCAGCCTGAGAATGTAAGCTGTATCACCAACCAGCTTGTCTTGTGATGCTGAAACCTGGAAAAATCCATACTAGTTAACAAGCAGTGCTGCTTTGGGGTTTGGCATCTGGTTGAACATGTGAAATTGGTGACATAGGGTATCAGAAAACACTCAAATGAAGTCACTGTCAAGCAAATTTATTGAGGACTGCAAAATGGGATATGAATGTACTACCATGTTTTTCTATTATCTCAAAGAACTCTTAGAGCATGCTGAATTAGTAATGATGCATCTTGGTTTACCATCACAAATGTATTTCAGTCTTCAATGGAGTTTCTGCGATCCAGCCTTGGGTCAGTGGAGAAGCTGAGAACTGCCCTTCAAACCCCCAACCCAGACAGCCCTTTGGTTGAAGATGCCATTCGAAGACGCATTGGTCTGACACCCAGTCTTTCTACTGGTAAGCTCTCACATTATGTGTAGTCAAGTTATGCCTGAAAGCATGGGTAACATATTTCAAACAGTGATTGAAGACTACCATACCACTGGCTTGGGCTTGAGCCATGAAGTCAATGGACTGGATAAGATATGTTCCTTATGTTTGGGTCTTGGCCAAGCTACCAAGGTTGCCAACTGATTGAGTATTGTAGATGCAGGATCTGTTGAAGGCAGTGGTCCACCCTTCAAGCATCCAAGATCAACTCCTCACACAGGAGGTCTCGTGCTTGATAATGAGGGAGAGCAACCCACATCCGGAAAGTATGGGATCCTGAAATGCTTATATATCCCTCAACATGAGCTCAATAGCTCTCTATGCAGATATACTGTCAAATAGATGCTTTTTAAGTGTGGTCAAGTACTGGACCATTCTTGCTTTGGAGACTGAAAGATGTGCCAAAACCTTACAATTCACTGCTTTTTTCTTTCGAAGTTGCTTATCTTCAGTTGTTGGAGAAGTCTGCTTATGTCCTGCCATAACCTTCTCCTCCCATTGGAATGCAGGTCAAAAGTCTCAAGGCCCTCACTGGCTTATAGGACTGTATCTCCTCCAGACTTAATGGAGGATGAATTCCTTGCTTCTCAGATACCAAGTGAATTTCCTGAGTTGGCTGAACATTTGGTTTCTGCTGGCCTACAAGGCAGCCTTACTCAGTTTGGTAAGTTTCCAACACACAGCTCAGGAAGGATGGGCAGTGCTCACTGCTGACAGATGCCATAGATGTACTTATTGATCCATCTGAAAGCTCTCAGCTGTTCATATTATTTTGGATGAGAACAAGACATGCCTCAGAGATGATACCTAACATCATTCCAACTTTTTGTCTAGAATGGACTGCGTGATACCATAGCTTGACATAATAAGTTCTTGATGGGTTATGTAGAGCTGATGGAAGACACAGCTGGTTTTACTCAAGCAGAAGTCCCACGAGGCCCAATTGGGGGAGTGACAGCAAACCTTCTCAAGTGAGCTCACCTTAATCAGAATCTTCACAACATATATTCTTCCTGCTTCTTCAAGAAAATGTCCACAGCTGACATCTGGTTCTTTCTCAAGTGCACATACAGTTCACAATTTTGTTACCATCATCAGTTTTGGTCCTTGGAATAAGATTGCAGTATGCTATTTCCAGCTGATATCCTGCATGCAATTCAACTCTAGTGCTTCATGTAAGACTCCTATTACAGATATCTGTCAGTTCAAATTCAATCTCCATCAGGTATATGCGAGGGCACTTCAACAAACCTGGAGCTTCTGCACATGAGTCTCTCAACAATTTGGCCGCAGGATTTGAGAGATCTGAAGCAGCCAGACTGTTCTATGAAACATGCGGTAGGATTCCTCACCTAGTACTCAATTTCTCCTCCATGGGATCAATGATGGGTGTCTGTCATTGCTCTTTGATCTTTTCTCTATGTGAGCTACCATTTAGCTCTCTATGCACTCTCACTAGCCCATTTATTCTGAGTCTCCTTAAAATCCCTCTCTCCCTTCCCATAATATTTGGTCAAGTAGATGCTGATAGTGCATCCAAACTTCCACCGTCACACTGCACATAACCAACCACTTGGTTTTCCCTCACATAAATTGAGTGTTGTAACCGTTGTTGGAGTTGCGTTGCAGTTTTGGCTTCCAACAACTTTCTTATAGTGGAGCAAACAGAGGCTTATGGCGATATTCGCATCAGTCGTGGTGAGAACCTCTAGAAATCTGGATTCGGCTACGTTTCCAAAGGCTCCAAACGTGGCTTGGTGAATCTTCAGCTAGGAGCAGTACATAAACAACAACACATCACAGATATCTTAGGGGATTCTTTCAACAGGCCCCATATTTCTTTGGCCTAGTATTGATGACGCTGTGATATGACAAACTTAGTTTAGGCTCTTGAGCCTCCTCCTCGTAAGACAGTTGTGAGGGAAAGCGTTATCAGGAGTATATGCCATTAAGAGAGAGACCTCATCACGACAACTTGCTTGTTTTCAAACTCAGGGGAGCCTGCTCACACAAAACTTGGTTTTTGGAGATCTAGAAAAGTTTAGCTAGATCAAGGAATACCGTTAGCTATGAAGCTGACTGTAAGCGGCTGTCGCGTCCCTTTTATCGTGCTGCACCACCCCATTAGATGGTTTCTTCTCCTCTTCCACAAGCCCACGAGAGTTCTACTCCTGAACATAGATCAATTGGGTCTACAAATGTCCAACGGACGTAAAACAGATGACGAGAACTCCAAAGTAGATGTCAGTTAGACTGGCGATGCAGAAATCTTCAGCATCGTTTGACAGAAGGGGAAGTTTTTATGGGAGGTGAGTGGGTTCTTCACGAAATCCTAATATACTTGACCCTGGTTATCGGAAGTAATTTCTCTGACGTTCAAGTCCTTGTGCAAGTTTTTTGGCAAAGCAAAATGCAATTTGAAACAATCAAGATTCGCTCGAGGGCTTCATACTATATGGAAAGTATAGCTTGCAGCAGGAGCGTTGTATAGAAATTTTCCGGGAAGCTCTGTCTGTCTGAGTTCCAATGAAAATAGTGGTGTTGTTGGTATGTGAAATTCGTCACCCTTTGTTTTACCAATTTGGATGATGCAGGGCATATGTTTGGAAAGGAAACTATTTGAGTTAGGACATTGTTCCTACCTTTGTTGCTTTTTTCCTTCCTCTTGTGTTTCTCCAGTAACAAAGTTGCCAGTTTCACGTTATATTTTTCGCGTGTTTTCTAAACTAAATAGAACATGTGTTGAGGTTTACATGACCTAGCCCTTAGAGGATATTTTAAATCTAACCTCTGGACGACTGGAAGGGACCAATTGCAGGTTGGGCCTCAACCCTACTCAGTAGGCTATTTGATACTGGTATGATGGTTCGTTAAACCCTAAACCCTGCCCCAACTTTCAGTGCTGTTGGTCTCTTTTAGGCATGTGATCAGGTTCGAATCTCGGAGTTTGAGTCTGATTTCCAGGACAGACTCCAATGGTAACGCTCAGGACTCTTGTGCATAATGTTAGCTGCAAACTGTTTGAGAGAAGGTGGGTGGTGGGAATCACAAGCACAAGCAATGTAGTATATGTTTGTGAATATTAGAAGAGAGACATGAGCTCCAGACCTTGGTGTATTCCAGAGCAGTGGGCTCCTCTTGTTGAGATATTCGGAGGCTCCTCTGTTTGTGTGGTGGGGGCCGCTGTGCAGTGGGTGGAATCACATGGGTACAACACGGCTTTAGGTAGCCTTACATCGCACGGTCGTGGGAGGCTGACGTTGCATTCGCTGTCGCGTTTCGTGCCGGAGCTACTCGCAAAGCAAGTGGTCGTTATTGAGAAAGATACCGAGAATACACATCGCAAAGCTTCGGTTAGCAAGTAAGAGGTCTCTTTCTGCTGTAAATATTTGTGTCAACGCTGTTACGATTTTCTTGTCTCGCAGTCTCTCTTTGTCTCATGTTACTCTCTCCCCCTGACAGTGTATTTGGTTGCGTGCTTTCATGATCTGTTCTGTCTGAAAAATCATACTCAAGAACGTGCCTTGAGTAATACAGTACACAATGTCAATTGCATCAATGATGATGATTCATGCAGTTGCAATGTCAAGATTGCCTGACCACTTATGGAACAGTTGCATTTGGATGCAGACACTGCCCAACACAATGCAGGCAGACATCCTGGCATTTCTAAGTGTGGAGCATTTGCATTTTCAGTCCAAGGATTTGCATGCATTGGCCAGCTGTTTACTAGCATCCAACAATGTTGACTTCTGGGTGAAGTGTGGGGTAGCAAATTTGCTGCGAACCTTGCAACAGCACAATAGTGAAGGGTATCCTTGCTTTCCTGGTACAATCCCTCAAGCCTTGTATAAACTACCCAAGTAGCTCCCCTACCCTGCATTTAAGAGGCTCAGGCAGTGTGATGGTTTTGTTTGAAGGTAGCAGCCTTTTTGGCTGCTGTCTACTCCTTTCAACCCTAGCCTTTGTATATGAATATCTCTCTCTCTCAGCAATTTGACATTGCTTTGTACAATGAACAGAAGTAGAGGACTACACCTACATCAAAATCTTTATGCTGCTTGCTTTGATCCCATTTTTATAACCATGAATCCCTGAATATGGATCGGAAATGGCTAGGTTTTGGGCAAGTCCTGTCGTTTTGAGCCAGAAAGCACAAGCTTTTGTGCTAAGAAGCTACACCACTCATCGATCACATCGCTGATCACCTCTTGGATGAAGGATCCACTTCCACACCAGGCATGTATTCAAATCCATAGGAACTTTGAAGCACTGGAAGTTACCAACCAGGAAGCCTGATGATGCAACCATGTACAGCTCACCTGAATGAAGAAGTACCAAAATTGTGGGAAAGGGGCTTTCAATCATGCCTGCATCTGCTTTCATTTTGCACGAGTAAGAGGAACATTGGTATTATCCAAAGGCATTTTCTATGATAACAGTTTGTTTCTGGTTTATGTTGTGCAGAGGAGAATCAGTTGCAGGCTGATCCAGCAATGATTGATTACTATGCCTTGCCAGATTGGCTTCAGGAGTATAAGGAACAGCAGTCATTAATGTGCTCAGACTTGCCACCTATGCACAATGCTTGTTCAGATGAAGAGGACACCAGGATGCAATGGGACCACCAACCTCAAGAAGAGAAAGTAACAGTGGAAAGCAAACACATACAGGTCAACTCTACACAAGCAGATGATGTGGGCCTCATAAGCAATCAGAAAGGAGATGAGGTGACAGTTTTGCAATGTAGCCAAGATAACAGAGTGGTTACCACCCAGGATGCCTCTTGTGCATCAGAGAGGATTGAGGCTCCAGATGATAAGGATGATGAAACAGCTAGAGGGTTGCTGGGTGAGACAGTCTTCACTCGTGCAAAGCTGCTGAGAGATATGCTGCACTCAAGCTCCACAACCAGCCACCTTCCAGAAGAGTTGGATGTCATTTTTTCAGCTTCTGACTTGACACCAGTTTTCAAAGTGGTGAAGCCCTGGCTAGTAGAGGATGAAACCACTGCACTTCTTGTTGGGACCCTTTTGGGAGAACATGCAGGATATGCACGCTCTGTACAGATTCTAACCTACATCCTCCTTCCAAAGCTGCAGAAGCTGAAGCAGCCAGTATCACGCATTCTTGGATCTGCAGTGTTGCAGGCAAGTAAAGCTCACCCCAGAGCAACTGTGGATGCCTTGTTACTCCCCCTTCTGTTGTGCAAGGAAGGAGCATCCCCATTCCAGTGTGATGTCATCAACCGTGTCATCAAAGAAGGCCTAACTCCAGAGTTACTTTCTTCCTTGTTCCACAAACTGTTCTGTACCCAGGACAAAGATCATAAAGAGTTGGATTGGATCTGGACAGAAGCTATGGTGGGTTTGATTCTCAATTTATTGGCACAAGGCATAGTATTGAGGGAAGATACACTAGAAGGATTGGTTTCCTCCTTAGAGAATGCTAGTCACCAATTCTCAGGCTCATTGAAGTTTGGAAACTTGCTCTTGAATCTACTCACAAAGCATGGTACCAAGCTGAAAGATCACAAGGCAGCCCTACAGCAGGTTGCAAAGAATTCCAAGACATTTCTGACCAAATCCATCCTTGCCAAGCTTGCCAACCTCTGACACTGCACTCAGCTCGGTCTCTGCTGTCTCACTGTAAGTTCTTTCAAATGAAAATTCCATTTCATTTCCATTCCTCCAAAGTTCAATAAGCAGCTATCAGTAATGCATCTTTTTTTGTTTTTGTTGCAGGGTGTCTCCCAACATGAGCAGGGGGTGGTGACAATACCCACAAAGTAGTGTCTCCATGACAAAGGAGTTGAGGTGTGTAACCTCAGTACCTTCTCATCAGCATCAATCTTGCATGCAGTCATCAGCTAGTTGAATTCTCCATTTTTCAAAGGGACGATGGAGTTCCCACCTTACAAGGAAGTAAAATTCCATTTCAAGCAAACTTTACATGTGTGCTTAAAAGCATACCTGATTGTATATACTTGAGTACCTTTTACAGTTGTGGGAGCTCTGTCATTCCTAGACAATGTGCAGCTGGTTGTTTAAATACACAATAGTAGAACTTATCACCTTTGTCAGTGCATCCAATTGCTTGGCCCTGCAGTTCTGTTTGCATTTTACTGCATTGAAGATCCCTGAAGATGAAGCTTTAGATAAATCAGGATAGCACAAAGCTGGAACCATATATAATCCCAGCATCAGACATTCATAATAGCAGTTCTACCACAGCATAGGGCCCCAGTACAGGTAACACTTCAAGAATCCCTCTCAACAACACAATTGACACAAGAGACTGGCCTTCTAAATTAGAAAATGATTGAGTTGAAGCTAATTAACATAACATTGTATATAGAGGTTGCACACAATGCTATCTGTTAGGGTCTAATTATTAGGTTTTAAGGTTCCTAAAACCCCTTCTTTCTCTTTCCTGTGCATTTCTTTCTCATTCCTTCCTTCCTTCCTTTCTCTGTTGCTTTTTCTCTTTCTTTCTTGTGGCGTACTTCTCATCTCCTCTTTCTTATCTTTCTTGTATTTCTTCCTTCTTTCATTCTTTATTGTTGTGGAATTCTCATTTCCTCTTTCTCGTCTTTTTTTTCATTTCTTCCTTCTTTGTTGTTGTGGAATTCTCATTTCTTCTTTCTTTGTCTTTTTGCATTTCTTCTTCCCGCTTTCTTTGTTGTGGTAGTATTCTCCTCTCTTCTTTCTTGTCTTTTCCACATTTCTTTTTTTCTTTCTTGTGGTGGAATTATCTTTTTTTTTCCTTATCATATCTTCTTTTTGCACTAACAAGATGCAGGGCGTTATTCCCAGAAAGCCTCCCTCCCCCCAACTACACATAATGGTTCTGCCCCCTTATGGCAAGTTCGAACCAGCAACTGTTGAAGCAGGAAATATTTGCACGAAGATAAAGCCCCAGCATTTATAGGGTAGACTAGATGGTGATTGAACACTTAAATGCTCAGGGCAAGCCAGATTCAAGGGGAGGGCTCTGTTGTTTCTGGAGTCCAAACAAAACTTCAACTCATCCTCTTGGTGCGATTGACACACTAACAATCATCAAAAATGGACTAGAAATGAGAAAGTTATCACCCTCAAAGTAAAGGGGGTCAAGAACTTTGAAAAACAAACCATCTAACACTACTAAAGCTGGTTCTCAAACATCCAAAAAATTCCTTGTCTGTTGTTATGTTGCTATTAGAGTTCAAAGATGATTTGTAGAACTTCAGGTGGTGCCCCAATAGCATTTAATTTTTTTGAAATAAATAAGAAAATAGTAGAAGGGGTCCAAAGAGAAGAAAAAAGGAAAAAGATGTGTTTTGTAAGTTGGAAAGCTTATTTTTCTTCTTGTTATTTTTTCATTACTCCTTTTCCTTTGCACTTCAATGATGATTTCTGGAGCTTAAGGTAACACTCCCATAATAACATTTGAAATTGCTCAAAATGAAGCACATGTAATGAAGATATGAATAAGTGTTCAGTCATAGGCAGGCAATCAGCGATGGGCCAATCTACCCTATGTGCACATAGCGGTCATTGCAAGCTGCAAAAAAGTACTGCCTGCTTTTATCCCTGGCTGCCCTTTTGCCATTCAAGATGTGTCTGGTGGTGCCCAGACCACATCTAGCTGCTGCCCATACACCCTTTGGCTCCTGTTATGCAGGTTTTGAGCTTGTAATGGACAAAAAATGTGCTTGAATTGGACACTAGTTGTCCATTACAAGCCCAAAACGTGTATACCTAACACGGGGCATGTTTTCAACCTCATCTTTGAATTGGAAAAGGTTCATGATTGTCTTCTTGTAATAACAGTTTTTTTTTCTCACACCATCCTTAATTTTTAATTTAAAAGAATAGGTAGTCATCCAAATGCAATTGAAACTTCATAAAACTAACATGGTCAAGAGAAGCCAATCATGGATGTTGTTTTGACTTGGTCCATGCATGGAGATCATGGCTATGGCTTGCTATTTAAACCCTAGGAGCCTAAGCCCATTTTACCTCTATTCAGAGCTTTACTTAGAAAGTTGATCCAATCTACTCATCCATGAATGTGATTACAAGTCCAACCATTGGAATCAAAGTTTACATGCATGATGCAACCAAAATCAATCAAGTTTGAGTGATGAGATAACAAAGCTAGAATTGAACTCATGTAAGATGTGGTAGGTGTTGCCCAAGGTTGAATAAGAGGCTTCACCAACCAATAAATTGCTTTTGACATAACATTAATGCATGTATCCTAGTATGGCACTCACAAGTATGTTTCAATTTTGTGATGTAGTTCCACATGTGATCATCTATGAGAGGAATTAACCAAATTTGGCTACAAGTCACAAAGAAAAGTAGAAAATTTTAAGGATTGTAGTATATTTTTTCAACCTCCTAGAACCTATTGTCTAAATATGGCAATTTTAGAGAAATCTTTTCCTCAAAATTTGGCAACGTTGGCACATTTTTTTCACAAAAATCCTTTGAAAAAGTCACATTGGATTTTTTTTTTGTCACCAAGTGGCTAAAATTGGCCCAAAAAAAGTTCCTAACAACAACTAAGATAAATACTCATTAAATTTTCAAATCAAAATGTAATTTTTTAAGTAAAATTGAATCCTTGTTATTTTTGGAATGTGAAGATCTTTCAAAATGGGCAACAACTTCAAAGGGATCCAAGTGCTAAAACTCCTCAACAAACTCATAAACAAGTTTCCAAAGCTAGCCCCCTCTACTACCTATGATTCCAATCACCATCATTGATGCAGTCTTAATTGTAGATAATTGATACACATATATATATCTTCAAGTCTTTAAATTAATAAATATCCGGCAAAAAATTTAGAGAAAGTTACAAGTTTAAAAAATGGACACTTAAGTCAAAGATATGTGTTTCTACACTTTTTCTTTTCTAATCAATGTTATTATTTCCTTTCACAACACTCTTTTGACATTTTCTATTCTTGCATGTGACATTGTTGTTTTTCTATTTGACATTTTTTTCAACATTCCTTTCTTTGTATTTTCCTTGCCACTTGATGTTACAATTTCTTCACACAACACTCCTCGACAATCTAGGATATTTTTGGAAAAGATTCTTGTGATGCCATGGACTACAACAACAAAAGTATCACCCAACAATATGCATTTGCAGGTGCACTTTCTTGACATCTATTTTCAACACATTCAACCACAAACATTCTCCAATGAATTAAATCATTCCTTGTTTATGACTAAAGTAATTACATCTTCATTTCATACACTTGAAAAGGTCCAAGAAATCAATGGTACATTTATCAAACATGATTCCAAAAAAAAAAGGAAAGAAATGGAAGGCATTAGATGAATCATTTTCATTTGAAGTTCACCCTTGCAAACCAAAGCAACCCAATTGGGAATACACAAAAATCATGGCTTTGATTTGCAAAATATGAAGAGCATTTCGAGGTGCTTAATGTTGTAGACTCTCATGATCAATTCAAGTCAACAATGGCAAAGTGGAAGAAGATATCCATGAAAATGATGGCTACTAAAATTTCCCATCATTCCAAAAACAATCCTATTTGTAAAGACAAATGGATTATCATATTGGGTGATTATTGCATGATCAAAGACTACATCAACATCGTTGGCATGAATGAAGATTATTGGGTGCTTTCAACCCAAAATAAGAGTTCCTTAGATTTGCTTTAAAAATACTTTAAGGAAATCTATGAAATAATTGAGTCCTTAAATTCATAACCAATCTTTTCATCCCTTTCATGCATATGATTTGATGGTAATAGATGATGGGGTTATAAGTCACTAGTTGGTATAAACAACTACAACAAACCATTAAAGAACTTTCAACCCATTGATACAAACTATTGCATTTGGTGCAAATGCCTCCAAGTTATGCTGAACATATTGGTATGCCACCAATGCTATCAAAAACTATAACACATAGAATCCAAGTCCTTCAATGCCTCAAAATGCAAGCCTTCTTGTTGGTTCAAATGTTTATGTGCCTACATTGAATGCACATAATCAAGTGTTGAGCAGTGGGATGCCTCAAGTGCTTCACATTTAGGCACTACAAATATTCTAATGTTAAACAATGGGATGCTGACATGCTCCCAAACTCTTTAATAAACTCAAATGTGAGTTTGAAGTGGAAACAATGAAAGAGCAAGGAATCGAGGCACGCTCCTTGGCTCGCACCACCTTAAAGGTAGAGGGGCGTGCTAGAGCTCCAGGATGGGACTAGAATGACAAGCAACTTATTCACTCACATAGATCTACACAAACCAAACAACAAGTTAGTTAATGCATAATTTGAACATTTTCGGTTCTAAGACGAACCACAGGCAAACTCGAACTCACAAGATTCACTACAACCCGAACTTGGGGAAAGCCACCACCTTCCCCCTTATAGTATACTTTGTGCCTCTACACGAGGCCCACATCCAAATGATATTTTGACCCGAGACTTTCCAAAGTTGGGACTCCCGCAACTTTGGGGCCCCATAACTTTTTGTGCAAACCTCCGATTGTAATGAGGTCTAAAGCAAAGTTGTAGCCCTTGTCAAGAGCTTTCCAACGGTGTGTTGCACGCCATCTGCACGCAAGTAAATTAGGTCGAGTCTTAACTTTTAGTGGTCGGGAATCAAACTACCAATTTGACTCCCAGCCTTTCTTTTCGCCATAACTTGTGTTTCAAATGTCCAAATGGGTCATACGAGCCCATTTTAAACATCTAAGTTTCAATAGCTTTCCAATGATATAAAGAATTCTTTGAACCAATGAGATTTTACCCTTGCAATCGCCCTCTAAAGATTCAGGAGTCCATTGGGACTCCAACTCCCAAAATGGAAGTTCACTTGAGAGTGTGAGCGTTCATTCCCTCCCATTTTTTTGCACTCCTAAGAGCACGAGATGTGACTCCCGTGCTTCCTTCTTGGCTTATAACTGTGCAAGCCCTTGCTTTGGTCACGAGCCCAGAGTTAGGGTTGCGACAAATGCCTTGAAAACCTACCATTACAAATCTTCCAATGCTTAATAATAAAATTCCAATGCCTCCAACTATAACATTTTGTATTCCAAAGACACCTCACACAAACCATTGTCAACAAGAACCAGTTGAAATATCATTTCAAAATTCAAAACCAAGGAATCCATGTGTTCATTAACAAACCAATGTTGTTTAGAAAAACTTTATCAAAACAACAAAACAAGGGTCAAAAAATTTGGTTACAGTCATAAATCGAATTCAAATTACTGGTTTTGAAATTGAATAATAGAAAAACAAAAGCCAAGAAAAAATTATTCCCAAGTAGCTAGAATATTTTAAGTTCCAAGACAAATAAATCAACAAAACCTACAAGGAAATGGTGAAGGCCATTGTGGGACTAATTAATGTCATGGGAATGGTGTTCAATTGCAATGTGGCCCAAGGGTATAATGGAGCTAGACCTACCAACTCAAATGATACTACAACTTATAAAGATCTTGGAAGTCATGATGTCATCCTATTTTATTTGAAAATTTACATCTCTAGATCATAAAATGAATTTCAAATTTTAAAATTGTATCTTACAAAACACAAATGTTGAAGTTAGTTCCATTTAGTGTCAAGATATGCCTCAAGGATCCTTCACTATTCAACACCAAATTTTTCTTTTCTTTCAATTCCAACTTCACATACTTCTTGTTGATTATGGTTTATGTGAAATCCTCCTTACATTATGCTCATTTTGAATTTCCTATGTGGTTTGTAGTTCTAGCTTATGGGTCAAATTAACAATTTATCTAGTTTGCCTCAACCAAGTACCATATTGTGCAAGATACAATAACATACAAACATGTCAAACACAAATGCCATATGAAGTTCTTTTTTGTGAAAAAGTACTCAGAAAGTGTTTTTCAAAATACCAGTTGATTTTTCAACAACATCGATGCCTTTCTTGTGTCACCTATTATATAATTTTTCCAAAATAATTTGTTCAACATTGTCTTTATATGGGACCATCAACCAGTTGAACAAGGGATACCCCAAAGGAAAACACCATTATGTGAACCATTTTGAATGTTGAACAGTGATCTATACTGTGTTTGCTTGTATACATTAAATGTTTGCAAAACACAATTATCATTAATAGACCCAAGGAGTCCAACATAAACATCCATGAATTTTTGCAACACAAACAATTTGCTTGGTCATGATTGAATACATGTCTATTTTAAAGTAATACTAGTCTTCAATGAATGGTGTTTTTTGTTTGGATATGTGCACATGGGTTCCATCTATTGCCCCTTGCATTGAAAGTAATTGACACCACTATTTGAATTCAGTCATTAACACTTTCATTTTTCTCCCTTTTGGGCACCTTATGAAACTTTTGAAAACAATGTTCACAAATTTCACAAACTCTCGAAGGATTAATGCAAGAATATTTTTTTCAATTGCCAATAATTTTGAACAAAGATACATGTTCGCACCATGTGTGAGCTTGTGCAATGCACATGACACATGGACCTCTATTGGTATTGCTAGTCAGTACTTTGTGTTTTGCTTCAAAAGGTAAGGATGTAACTTTTTAGCAATGTCAAACAATGCATTTTTCAACAATCTAAACATTTCTATCCATCTATTGTTATCATATTTAGTGAAGAAAAAATGTGAATACCAAGTGATATTTCTTGGTTTTACCCAATGTCCCAAGTCTTTAGCAACTAGGAGCATGTTATATGAAATGTGATAATTATGCAAAGTTGCAAAAGCTAGCATGATCCTAAAATTAATGACAAAGAAGGCAACCGACTCAAACCCATAAAATCCAAATTATGAAAATCATGATTATTTCGTGTTAAATGCCAAAAGGTTTCTATGAGCAAAAGGACTCACGAACAATCTATTTTTTTTGACATGATCCTTTGCTCACAACAAGCTTTTAAAAAATTCTAATAACAAACTTCAATCACAAGAAAATTGTGAGAAATCTCCTCTTTAAGCTACAGCTGCAAGAAATGGCCTCAAGGAACAAGACTAGAAGGAAAAGAAATGAACAAATAGCCCAAAAAACAAGACTTAAAATAATAATAATAATAATAATCACCGACATTGCATGTGGCTAGATGATGTGAAGTGATTGGTAATTGCAAAACATTTCATAAGAGGGAAGGTGGGGAGTACGAATGACATTGACAAGTGTGTACACCACCACAAACTTCTGCATTAATAGTGATGATAACTACTCAAGGCCAAACTCATTTCATAAAAAGTCAAAAAAGTATCACAAATAAGTACCAATGATGTCATGATATATCATGCTATCAAAAGCACTGGAGTTTGCTGGGATAGCAAAGTTTTTAAAACTCGAAGTGTGGGGGAGGCAATGTTATATTGTAGATATACTTGTAAAGCACTCAGGCTAAACTTTTTAGTGGAAAGCATGGTACATTTCATTTCATTTCATAGAAGTGTTTTTACAAGAGGCCCAAAGAGGGGTTATGGTGGAAAGCTTTGCTCTTACTATGGTGAATATGCTTTCATTCTAAGGTCTTAATCTACACAAAGATTATTAATCGCAATCACAATAGCAAGTACAATATTCACAAGAAACATGAGTTTGGCCTATTCACATAAGAAGTAGGAGACAATGACTACCTGAATACGATGAGATAATGGAGGTGTGCTCACATCCAATGAGAGCATGGAAAAAGGCTAAGTAGGCCCATTTGTTTGTGGCCTTGTGTAGATTAATACTTTTTCATTTAATTATATAGTTTACAAAATTCAACTTGTTCACCATTTCATACATTCGAACAACAATGATATCTTGAAGATTTATTTTATTTTTTTCATAAAAAGAATTGTATTCCAAGTAAATGGGGGTGTTTTGGTCCTAGAGCTTATTCGTTCTCACTTTTTTAATTATAAAAAGAGGGGAATGATGCAAAATCAGCTCGACCAAGTGAGTCTTGGGAGCATGAATGATCTAAATTCATCTCACTTTGGAGCTTCTTCTTTTGGGGGAGAAGCAATGAGAGTATTTCTAAGCAAGACAGTTGGAATCGCTAGGCGTGTCTCATCCTCAACCTTCAATACTCAATAGTCATCTTAGGGTACAATTCCATGTCTTCTGCTCACCCACTATCCAACTATAATTGATTTGGCCAAATGATGGCAAAAGGATTTCCAAGGGTTTCTTTTATCATTTTTTTAATGTAATCAAAGTGGCAGTCCTCCAAAAAATAATTTAGCCAAATTTGGCTACATACTAGATATGAAAGTAAGAAAAAAAAAGAGGATCTCTTAGGTATAGGTTCTCACATCTCTCATGGAAACTTACCCTACCTGTTTCTGAGGTTGACAATCTTCAAGCTCCTTATTAAAAGGAGTTTGAACACCATGGTTCACCACCCACCACCACAAATAAACAAACAAACAAAAGGTCCACAAAAGTCTATGGTTTATAATTTAATATAGAGGCTAACCCAATTGTTTGTTTAGTGTTTCCTTGCAATTGGGGCAAAGTTATGATTTTTTCATGACTAGTAGTTGAGAGCCCTCCAAAACCCTCTCTCTTTCTAGCCATATTCTCAAACATACATTGAAAGATGTGCAAATGAGTCAGCCTATCTCATCTTCTGGATGCATCTGGATTCTGCACAGTCTTTCAAGTTCTAACTTCTAACCAGTGTTGGGTGGGTATGTCCATTTCAACATACCAGTTGGGTAATGGTATTAAGGTTTTTTCAATTTGAATATTGGGTATGAACATGAAAAGACAATAACAGATACCAATTAGTATGAGATATGCATTTGGGTATATCACATATTGACATTGAGACAATAGAGTTATCCTTATAGTAAGAAAAACAGAGCACCAGAACCCTGAGTTTGGTCATACACAGGGTGAGATTCAAAAAGAACTTGTGAATAAGTACATTGGCATTCAAAGGGATTGGGGGGCGGGGGGGGAACTCACAAAACCATCAATTTTGGTGGTAAACTGAGTTTCATCCTGTCTTTCCTTTTTCCTGAGCGCCTTCACTGCTGCTATATATATTTGCACTGCTTGTAACTGTAGAACTACTATAATTACTCTCAAACCTTGTGCATTAAAATGCTTAGTTTCAGCATTTCATACTGAGATTTAATAAAATGTCTTTACTTTGCGGATACCACTGAAAGAGAGGATAGGGGTGAAAAGGAGGCCCAAAGACAGGGTGAAGACAGGGTTTTTTTTACAGACAACTCTAATATTGACCAGGTATGCAGAAAATGGCTAATTGTCAACATGAGTCCTAGGCAGTCACATTTTTCAATTTTGTGATGAACCAAAAATGACGAGCATCCCAAAAGAGATATTGCATTCCAATGACAACACACTTGTAAAAAACATTAAAATAATAGCCATTTAATGCAAGACAAAGTGTGATAAAAAAAAGGAGGGGAAGGAAGACTAGTCATCCAATTTATTAACAGAGAGCTCAAATTTTGAAAAGCTGTACTAAAGTCAACCCTACATATTCAGAAGCACAACAAAAATTCACACTCAATATATGCATATATAGGAGTATGTTAGAAAAAGGAAAGCTCTGCGTATGGGCTCAATGCAATGGTAGTATATTTTTTTCCAATGCAGGAACAATGCATGAACAGAGTATATTAAAACTTGACACCTTCTGCATGAGTCCTAAAACATTATATTTCAGCAAGAATTAATGCCTCGTGGGTACTTAAGGTCTCTTTCCATAAGGTTGTTATGATGGCAGCTACACAATGTGTTGTGATCACAAAAGCCTAATGGAAAGCCATGGATATAGGCCCTTGTTTCGTGCTCCATGGACAGGATAGCCACTTTCCATGAGGAGAGCTGCAAGTGCTACAAAAATAAGTAATTAATCATGTTAAGAAGTCTGCCAACACATGTTCTCATGAAAAAAAGGACAAATGTCGATATATGGTGAGTCACACAATTCAACTCGCTGATCTCAGAGCTCCAGCAATTGGTCAATGCTTAACTCATAGAGTTGTGAGATGATTATGAGTGCAGCTCCATGAAAAAAACACAATGGAAAACCAATGCAATCGCAACAACCAACTACTTGCACACATTAAAGTTCAAGCTAGCAAATTACGTCATTTTCTTGATCACATTATACCACAAAATCTTCAGGTGCTGACAAAACACTCTTATTAGTGATTGAAATGTCCATTAAACATGATTGTTTTTTGAAAAACTGTTAAGTCTCCAACTCCAAACCATAATGTAATCAGCTTGTCCGTGCCCATCATGTTGGGTGGGTGCCTGGCTCTCAACCTAACAGGCTTGCCTGACACCCTAGCCAGCACAATGGGCAAGGGCTTCACCATTCCATAGTACATAAGAGTTAGGAATTATCTTGAAAATTTGTTGAATCTGCCACTCCAGACATCATTGTACATAATGGAGTAACCTTGCCCTTGCCCTTAACTATTCCATAGTAAGTTAGAGTTCCTGGGACCTTTCCCAAGATACTTGGAATCTCTGCACAGAGATGAGTCCTCAATGAGTTTAATACTTCATCACACTAGGAAAAAATAAAATGGTTTACTCATCATTGAAGAATAGTTCTACCCTTTTTATGGCAAGTTCAATCAAAATCATGAAAGGTTGTCCAATTCTTCCTTTTTTTATAAAGAACCTCCATTCTTAGTTTTAATATTTTAAAATCATTTGGAGGTCGTTTGAGTGCAAGTTTGATCCCAGTTCTTCAAATATTTAAATATGTGGTTTCTTTGAAAACAAAATTCAAATTCAAAAGCCTTGAGGCTTAGTTCAAAAATAGGGCACATTAATGAACATTCCTTAAGGCTAACATTTTTACAAATATAATTTTTTACAACAAGTTAAAACTAAAAAATGGTGAAGATATTGAGCTTTTCAACAAATTAAAACTAATCGGCTACCTATAAAGTTTAACCTAATTGCTAAGTGTGGTTACCTTAAGAGCCTAACCTATTTACACAAAATTTTACTTTCAAAGTTTTGATCATGGGTTTACCAAAAGGCTAGTTCCCAAGGCTGATTCCTTTTGTGCTAGTTCCACCAAAAAGGAGTTGGGTCATGCCAAGGTCACAATAACCTAAACCTATTTTTCAAATCAAAGAAATTACAGTCCAACATTGGATTAGGCCATCATAATATGGTTCCAGTTGTGCCAATTATATAAGTTGATGAATGGTAGTAGTTATAAGGTTTGTCATTTGGTTCAATATTATTAACTCACTTTGTAGTCTATGTTATTTAACTTTTGCCAAAAAGGAATTTGTTTGTGATATAAAATACTTTTTTTGAATCACACATTTGAAATGGGATGGTTGTTATTGTTTTTAAGTATCTAATGTTTCAAAGTTTTCCTTGGGATAATTTGTGATTTGTTTTAAAGTATTTCCATGGTTGCACTATAAATGTGTTCTACACTAAAAACCCACAAGCTCCATTGGAGTCCGCCATAATTTTTTCCCTAAGTGGGCAAAGCCATCCAATGAGCACATACCTTTTGTTTCTTCTTTGTCAACAACACAAGAGCTTTCAACCAAGTCTTGTTGCAATGGCATTGCACAACAACCATCAAGAAAACTAGAAACAAGAATACATTTACTTGCTTGGTACAACATGGTAATTATAATACCTATATATTTAAAGGAGAAGACTTTGAATTTTTA
The DNA here is from genome assembly GCA_963921925.1 of Sphagnum tenellum. Lineage (NCBI taxonomy): Eukaryota > Viridiplantae > Streptophyta > Sphagnopsida > Sphagnales > Sphagnaceae > Sphagnum > Sphagnum tenellum. The sequence goes on along the minus strand of OY998143.1, from coordinate 15,422,463 downwards.
TTTATTTTCATTTTTCCCCAAGTGTAATTGCAACTAGTTTGGCTAAATTTGGAAATTAAAAAAAAACTTGATATCTCGAAATGGGGGAAAAAAACCCCATTTCACGAAAAATCAAATACTCTTCACTAAGTTTTTGACAAAAAAAGAAACGGTTTGAATTTAACGAGGAGAATTGAACTTATCACAACAAGCATTACATGAAAAAAAATCCTTTCTAGCACTCAATTTTTATTTGATCTTTGTCACCACATTGAGTGAAATTTCACCCCCAAAAAAATGTGTGTTGTGTGTGTGTTTTTAAGCCTAGTGGGTGAGCCTAAAAACACAAGACTTGGGCCGAGTGTTTCTTTTACTAGTGAATTTTTGACCTGAAAAATATGATTTCGACCTATACAAAGGATTTTTCCTTGGAAAAAAATGGCCCAAATTCGCCAGATTTCAAAGAAAAGAAGTTCCAAAATCGCCATATTTTTATGATAAGATCCACTAAGTAGGTGGCCAAGAAAATAGAAGGATTTTGTGTTAGCATTTTAGTAGCCCAATTTGGCTAAACCATTTTCTGAATGATCGCCACTTTGACTAGATCAAGGTAGGTACGGAAGGAAAGTCAATTAGGTCTGTGCATTGGTAGGTACGGCAGGTAGGTCGGTGAAGTCGGTCGGTCGGTCGGTCGGTCGGAAGACTCTGTAGGTACGGCAGGTAGTTCAAGTGGGTCGGTGGGTCGGTAGTTTTGTGACAAGAACTGGGGGATTAAAACTACGCCATTTATTCACTATTACTAGGCTACTATTTCACTGTTACTATTTTACCTCCGCCTCCCATCTTCGAAGTTCGTGCTCGCTCTCTTTCTTTTAATGAGTTTGTGATGTAGTCAAAGTGGCGATCATTCAGAAAATAATTTAGCCAAATTTGGCTACAGATTAGATATCAAAGTAAAACAAAACAGAATCCTTCTATAGCCTATTCTATCGCTGGATTTTTATTTATTTATTTATTTTTAAAGGGTCAATCTTCTCATGCTGCTCTAAAATTGATGATCAACCACAAGACAATTTAGCCAAATCTGGCTAAAGACACATCAAGAAGTGAAAAAAAATCTAGGAATAACTATTACATGTTGGTGAACATCAGAACCTATTAGCTAAATATGGCAATTTCAAAAGAAAAAAAGGCTAGAAAAATCTGCCAAAACTCCTCCAAAAATCTTGGCAATTTCAAAAAAAGAAAAAATCTTTGAAATGTGACCAATGGTTTTTGAAAAAAAAATTCCAAAAAGTTCATTCCGCCACATTACTTGGGACCGTTTTTTTTGGTAGCACATTGACAAATTCTCACCACTAAAAAAACAAATCATTGTTAGTTAGCTATCGGGGGAAAAATTATCATAAATTTTAGTGATTTGGAATTTGTGCCAAATTTTTCCCATGAAAATTCGTCTTTGGAATCCAACCCCCCTCCCAATCTATTTAACTATCTACTTGCCCTTCCACCTTCTACCTACCAACATTTTAAGTAGGTACCCCCAATGGTTGACAAAAATGAGAAAAGGAGAAAATGAAGGTATTGCATGGAACTTGATCTTGTTCACTCAAACAAATAAAAAAAGGCACGATTAAAATATTTGACACCCAAGTATTATAAGATATTTCAAGTTTTGCTCAAAATATGTTTTTCATAATAGAAGTATTGCAAACTAAGTGGATAATCAAATCAATATGTAGCTCCAATTCAATTTAAACGCATTTAATGCATGTTGTACTCAAGTTCATAAAACAAAATATTCAATGATTTTGCAATACCTTTCTTTGGGTATCCCAAAAATAATTTGGGCTCCATATCATTTTTTTTTGAAACCCGAAAAATATTGCATAGCCCTAACAAAACCTAGAAGGAACGCAATGCCCTCGTTGGCATATTCTGTAAACACCATGGGCTGAATTCTAGTTTGGTCTAGGCTATCAAAGGGGTATTGCTCACGCTCAAAAAGATTAATGAATTGATCAAACCCCTGTTAGGGTATCCTAAAAACACCTTGGGCTCCACAACATATCTTTTGAAACTTGAAGGTGTACTGCGTAGCCGTACCAAAACCTACAAGGAATCCAATACCTTCAATAGGGTATTTTGCAATTAAACACCATGGGTTGATTTATTTTGGTATACACATTATTTAAGGTGTATTATTCATGCCCAAAACTACTTAATACACATGTAGTACCCTTCATAGGGTACTTCAATAATATTTATAGGACCGTAAGACTCATAAATACATTAGCTTCATAACATATTTTTTGAAACTTGGAGAATTATTGTTGTGACCTTAGCCTTGGGCTCTTGACCAAGGCAAAGGGCATGGAAAGATGAAGGCCAAAAGTGCAACTTGATAATCACATTCACACTTTCGAAAGTGCGGAAAAATGTGAAGAAATGAGCCCACACACTCCCAAGTGAGCTCCCATTTTAGGAATTGGAATTTTTGAAGGACTCCCAAATTTTCAAAGAGTGATTTGAGGGGTCAAAACTCATTGAATTAAAAATTTATTTATATCTTTGGAAATTTTTTGAAACATAAATATCTAAAATGGGTTCACATGATCCATTTAAATACTTACAACACAAGTTATGGCAAAAAGAAACACAAGTTATGTGCATGCAAAGGGTGTGCCACATATCATTGGAAAGCTTTTGATGAGAGCTACAACTGTGCCTTAAATATCTCTTCAATTGGAGGTTTACAAATAAGTATAGGTGTCCAAAATGGTGAAAGCCTTAATTTCGAGAATTTTGGGACTCTTGATTTAGGAGTCCCAGGAAAAATGACATTTGGGTGCAGGTTTGACCAATCACAAAAAATACTATAAAAGGGAAAGTGATGGCTTCCCCCAAGTCCAAGCAATGCTGAATTTTGTGAGTTCATATATGTTTGTGGTTTGTTTGTGTAGCAAAAGTGTTCCAACTATACACTAACCAACTTATTATTTGATTTGTGCATGTCTATATGAATAATTGCCTCGCTTGTCATTTGTTGTTGCAACCCCACTTTGAGGGAAGTGTGAGGTCGTCACCCACACTCTTTCTTTTTCATGAGCACCTCCACTGCTGCTACATATATTTGCATTGCTCTTACTTGTACAATTAGTATACTTGTACAATTAGTATAATTAGTCTTGAACCTTGTGAATTAAATGATGAGTTCCAGCATTTCATACTGAGATCTAGTCAAATGTCTTCACTTTGCGGATATCACTGAAACAGGGGTTAGGGGGGGGTGAAAGGAGGCCCAAAGACAAACAGGGTGAAGACAGGGTTACTCTACGAATAACTCTAATAAGTTGAAATCATATTTCTCAGGTAGAAATTTGGCGAAAATTCTTCACCAATTCTTTTTTTTTTTCTTTTTTTTCAAAAACACTGGTGAGTGTCTCGCCTGCTCGCGAGCTTGCGCTGTTTTGCTCGCTTTGTTGTGTTGAGCGTGTGTGTTTTGCGAAGGTTTTAGTTTTTTTTTCCTCCTGCTGCTTCGTTCGGTTTCCTTGCGCACTTCTCTCTTCAGCGACTTGAGAAAATTATATTCTGTGGTCGTGGGAAAAAACAAAGAACTTTTCTTTTTATTTCCTTCTCGCTATGAGTTTTTGAAGCGCGAAATTGAGAGAGAGAGAGATAGAGATTTTGTTTATGTTTTTTTTTTGCGGATCTCAAGATCACACCAAGTCGAGAAAGAGAGAGAGAGAGTGTGTGTGTGTGTGTGTGTTTTCATTCTTGTTTTCGCACTTGACTTGGTGGATCAGCTCTTGAGGTAGATCCTTTGTAGCATTTCGGAAGTGGTCAGAAGTCATGTAATTTTTTGCGAATTGGGTTGAAGTTGGTCTGTCAAGATCTGAATCAGCTTTGCAGGTGTCTGCTGCCATGAAGATCTTGTACATCATGGCAGAAGAGAAGAGTAGTTAGCCCCTAAATTTGCAGCAGAAACCGCAGCCCGGGAGATCGGTATATGCCTCATCGACATCCTCTGGCAGCTTGTGCGGCAAGTCAGCTTCCTCTTCGGACGACGCTGTTGCTGCTGCTGCTGCTGCTGCTACGTCCAAGTCGTTTAATCTTCGCATCATGCCGCGGAGGCGGAAAACTCCACGGGAATTTGTTGAGGAGCGAGTACCAGCTCCTCCGCATGCCGCCGGAGTCCAAGAATTCGCTCTAGCAGGTGCTGCAGCAGATGGACCTAGTGCAGGTCCCGCTGGAAGACGAGGAGGGCGGAGATCTGCAATAATCCGGAGCCGGCCTAGGCAACAACAACAACAAGCAGGAGGCGAAGAAGTTGTTGTAGCCGCTGCTCAAAGACCGCAAGGAGCAGCAGCACCGGCTACAACTCTTGAAGCTGTACTTCTTCCAGCAGTAGCAGATCAAGAGGAGCAGCAGCTGCTGCTGCTCCGAGGAGCAGCTGCAGGTGATCCCCCGGGGCCGTCTACTCCTGTATCCAGCAAGACGTTGCGTTTTCCGCTGAGACCTGGTAAAGGCCGTATGGGTCAGAAGTGTATGATCAAGGCGAATCACTTCTTTGCACAGCTGCAGCAGTTTCCTGACTACAAGGATCTCCACCAGTACGACGTGAGTGACCTCATGTCTCTTCTAGGTCTTGTTCCGTCTGTCGACGTAGGTTTTTGCAGAATGGGGTAGATGATGATGAATGAGCTTTTGTTCAGCTCGATCCAGATCTGCAAACTCACAATTCATGAATCGTGATCATCAGTTTTTTGATACAGTTCAATCGATCGATCCTCCTAGTATTCATGATCTTCAAGTGTTGATCACCACCCATTTCAAGGGCTCATGAGTTTTCTTCTATAAAAAACGTAGCCGGTTAATTTTGCAAAATGGACATGATGATGATGATGATGATGAGCTTTTTTTTTCTTGATCAAGATCTGCAAACTCACAATTCAGGAATCCTGATATGAATGACTAGAGCGCGATACTGATTCTGCAGGTATCCATAACACCAGAGGTAACATCTCGTGGTGTGAATCGAGCAGTGATTGAGCAACTAGTGAAGCTCCACAGAGAGTCTTCCTTGGGACAACGCTTGCCTGTATATGATGGCCGTAAAAGCATGTACACTGCAGGAGCACTGCCCTTTGAATTCAAAGAGTTCCGCATATTTCTGCAACAATCTCAAGAAGAAAGCCTGCAAGTTGATGATGCCCCCAGTAGCACCACCACCACCAACAACAACAACACTACTCTAGCCAACATGTAATACACATGACAACCCAGTTACAAGACCTTGAAGCATCCAATGACACAGAAGTAGCTCGGCTCCTTTGATTGTTGTCAGACTGTCCAGATTGTGATCAAAATCTTTTGAAACACCCTCATAGGCACATAAATAGATCAAAAGCCTTCGATTTCAATTGTTGTTGATTTTCAAGACTGCCATCAAAATTCTTTGCAACACCCAAAGTCACATAATAGAGGCACCTTGTCCGGATTGTTGTCAACTCAACTCTCCAATTATTGCAACCAGAATTCTTTGAAACACCCAGAGACACATACATAAATAGAGGTGTCTTCGATTTTTGTCACATCATGTCCAGATTGTGATCAAAATTTCTTGAAGCACCCAATTTGGTGACAACAATCACAATACAGTATCTAGAGCTTTGACAATTGATTTCAGGAAGCTTGATTTCAAGTTGGGTATTTTTATTCTTGTGTAGAAAATTGTTTTATTGCATAATATTATAATAGTCAGAGGAAGAGAATAAGAGACCTCCTCCATGATCTGAGATCATAGTAGATACTTAGATAGCTCAGTGGCCTTAAGAAACAATTGAATGAAATTTGCAGAAAAGAACGATCATTCAAGGTGGTTATCAAGTTTGCAGCACGTGCAGATTTGCATCACCTTGGCCAATTCTTGGCTGGTCACCAAGCAGATGCTCCACAGGAAGCTCTACAAGTTCTTGACATTGTCTTGAGGGAGCTTCCAACTCACAGGTAAGTAAGTAAGTAAGTAGCTATGGAATTTTTTCCTTTTTGCACTTCAACATAGGTTTTTGCAAAATCCAACATAACCCTAGCTGGTCCTCCCAGTGTAAAAAACCTGTCATTTCTATTCCTTATAATTTCAATATTTAGTTTTGCACTGTTTGCAACTACAACTTTCACATTTTGAAGAAGCTTTTTCCATCCGTGTGCACCTCCATCACTAGCTGATTTGTGATGGAGGATGCCCTTTAAGCATTAGGCCTTCTTCTTCATTACTCCTGTTTTGATTGTTTTGGTTTTCCTTTAGTGTGTTTAAATTTGCTTCAACATGCCTTGTACTTTTTGTGGATGGATTTTCATCCCTGTATACATATATATATATACACACGATTTTCTCTCTTTTTCCATTGTCTATTGGTTATGAATTGGTTTTGCAATTTTTCTTTATTTTTCTCCCTCTTTGGGTGTTGTGTTTTTTTTCTGCATTATAAGGGAACTAAATTTTTCCAAGAAAGGGTTTTCTTTTTTTTCTGTTCTTCTTGAATCTTTAACCTTTTTTCTTTGGCAGATATGTACCTGTTGGACGCTCCTTTTACTCACCAAATCTTGGTATGAGAAAATCATTGGGAGATGGATTAGAGAGCTGGCGTGGCTTCTATCAAAGCATAAGGCCAACTCAGATGGGTCTTTCTCTCAACATTGGTGAGCTACCCATGACCTGTAAACTTATATGTAGGCATCCACCTGCCTTCCTGAAAAACCAAATTTTCAGATAGATCCTCATAATTTAAGAGGAGTCCATCATCCATCATGAATGTCACAAGGTTCATGGCAAACCCCATTGTCATGAGTAGTTAAGAGCACCTCCTCCAGAGGTGCTCAAGTATGTCACACTGTTTAGTAATCTTTCTCACATCCAAGTTTAGTTATTCACTTTTTTTCCAACCCCACCCATAAAACTAAAACTCGGACTCCAAATAGATAGGTGGGAGACTACTCATAGCACCACATGGAGCAATCAAACTTTCTAGTCAATCAACAGCTCGTGTTAGTTAGGCCTTGCAGTTGCCTTTTACCAGTATTGGTGCAAAAATGCAGGGCCCAAATTCATTTTGCTGAGCCAAACCAGGATGTTTTAGCTTTTCTTCATCCAATTTCCTTCTTTCAAGGCCACATTGTAAATCCACCCAGGTGGTGGCATTCAATTCCCCATCCCCAGTCTCTCACTTCATGATGTCAGATTTTAGTGTCTATGGGTGAGGATGCAGGTAAATAATTAACACTCTATTTTGTCATGAGAGTTGATTTTTCATAGTGAACTCCCCTCTAGCCTAATGTTTGATTCATGCATGGTTTTTGTTGTTGTTGGTTGTTGTTACAGATATGTCATCAACAGTTTTCATTGAGCCAAAACCCGTGCTGGAGTTCATCCACGATCTATTGCATAAGGATTTAACCAGAAGCTTGACTGATTCTGATCAAGTAAAGGTGTGAAGAAGCTCAATGCTTTTCAACATGCCAAATGATGATGATCTTTACACCTAAAATAATTATTTGTGTGTAAAAGTTTTTAGCTGCTCGACAAACCTTAATTTGCGAAGTAGCATCAAACTTTGCAAGATTGAGTCAGTCACTCTAGACTGTGGTTTTCCTTTTGGTTGGTTGGGTTTGCACCAGTCTTTTAGATCTTGATCCCATCTAGCCAAAGAGCGGACTTGTTTGGCAGATCAAGAAGGTGTTGAAGGGAGTGAAGGTGGAAGTTACTCACCGTGGAAGTATGCGGCGCAAGTACCGTATCTCAGGGCTCACCAATCAGGCTACAAAATATCTACAGTAAGTGTTGTGTGGTGGTAGTTTTTGGAGGGGCCTCTGTATGAATGTTCTGTTTCAATTGATTTTTTAAAAAAATTGTTTTGGGTACTTCAGCTTGTGATTTTATAACCGCCTTAAAAAATAATAAATAAATAAATTTTCATCTTGGAAGGTGGTTAGATTGATTCGTCTTTGTCTTATGTGGGCTTATGCATCCAGATTTCCTGTTGGTGAAGAGGGTTCTATGAAGTCTGTGATTGATTACTTTCATGAAACGTATGGGTACATCATTCGACATCCGGAGTTGCCATGCCTTGAAGTGGGCAATCAACAAGGGTCGAATTATCTCCCTATTGAGGTGTGCAAAATCGTGGAAGGTCAGAGGTACTCTAAACGCTTAAGTGAGCGCCAAATCACAGCACTTCTCAGAGTCACATGTCAACGCCCGAAAGATCATGAGCAAGACATCCTTCAGGTTCCTTCAAAAAATTTGAAATGTTTTTTTGACACCCTGCCCATCCCAAAAATAAATAAATAATTGTCTGAATAATCACCATGAATTTATTTTTTGAAAACGCATGTTTTTACTCAAGTATGCACACTAAAATGAATGATGGGCATTTTGCTTGAGGTACATGCACCCTATTGTTTTATTGGAAGGATTTTTGCAAAAAAAATATTAGTGATAGAGTGATCCACAAAGTCATGCCCAGTTTAGTCCTTAGTTTTCCATCTCTGATTGAAATGTCAGATGGGACAATAATAGAGTTATCCGTAAATTCACCCTGTGTTCACCCTGTCTTTGGGCCTGCTTCCACCCCCTATCCTCTCTTTCAATGGTATCTGCCGAGTAATGAAATTTTATTAAATCTCAGTATGAAATGCTGAAACTCAGCATTGAAGGCACAAGGTTCGAGACTAATTATAGTAGTTGTACAGGTAGGAGCAGCGAAAATGTATGTAACAACAGTGAAGGTGCTCACGAAAAAGGAAAGATAGGATGAAACTCAGTTTATTACCAAAATTGATGGAAAAACTAGTTTGGGTCCCAGTTATTTCGCTTTGTAAAATTTTCATTCCCAGTTATGGGTTTGATGCCCTATTATGCCGAAACTGACAGTCCCCTCACCCCCTAATCGTGAGACTTTATATGGATAACTCTAATGTCTAATTTGAGTTTTGAACCTTGGGATTTCTGAAGTGAAGAAATAACATGCAGGATGGTTGATGGGTGAATTGGGATGGTAGACAGTGCATCAAAATGCATACCATCACGATCCATATGCACAAGAGTTTGGGATTCACATAAGTGAGCAGCTTGCACAAGTGGAGGCTCGCATTCTACCAGCTCCACGGGTGGGTTTGTTTTCAACCCAAAGCTGATTCAGCTGCTGGTGATAACTACCCCGTGTGCTTTTTTAGATTCCGCTTGCACTTTTGTCCTAGTACCTTAACCCTAGGGTCTTCAGTTTTGTCATGAAATAATCCTTTAAATATTATTGAAAATGAATTAATATATATGAACTGAGGTGTTGAAAACCCTCATAATTTATTGCAGGCTACAATCTGAATTTAATTCTGGTTACTCACATCACAGTATCATAGTAAGCTTCTGCATATCATGAAAAATTACATATACTTCCAGAAAAAATTAAACTAATTGATTTTTTGAAATACTTAATAATTATATGTTCTGTCAATGTGAAAGCTGACTCTTTGAAGTACTTTCCATGTGTTGTGTGGGGGAAGAACCTCCACTAGTTTGTCCTTGACCTTTGGGGTTGAAGATTGTGTGTGGAATGTGTGTATAGCTCAAGTACCATGATACGGGCAGGGAGAAAGAGTGTCTACCGAAAGTTGGGCAGTGGAACATGATGCATAAGGTATGTGATATTATGTTATAGTTTAATTTTCACTCATAAGAGTGAAATCCATTAGTCCCCCTTGAGTCGATCAGAGAATGCACTGCAATGCATTAATCTCCATCCATTTGAGTGGATCGGTGAATCCATTGCACCACTACAAAATGTGAGTGCAATTCACCAGTCTCTCTTGAGTTGATTTCTCTTGAGTCTCTCTTGAGTGGATGGTGAATCCATTGCACTACTACAAAATGTGAGTGCAATTCACCAGTCTCTCTCGAGTTGATCTCTCTTGAGTTGATCAGTGAATCCACTGCAATTCATTAGTCTCCATTTGAGTGGATCGATGAATCCATTGGGGATCCACTAGTCAATAGATTCACTCTGAATGAACAGGGATGCATTTTGTTGTAGTGTTGCAAGCTTCATTTGTGTTAACATGAATATTATAAAAGACACATGTCTGAAGGTGGGTTTCCTGCTTAAAGAATTTAACTGAAATTTTGCCAATGGTAATAAGGTTTAAGATTCGATTCAGATTTGCAAAAGAAAGAAAGTTCTTTGTTGCTGAGATCATTGATGAGTGTGGGTTTTTCCAATGGATAGAAAATGGTTAATGGAGGTGTCGTCAACTATTGGGCATGTCTCAATTTCTCAAGAAATGTGCAAGAGAATTACGTGCGCAGCTTTTGCTTCGAACTTGCTCAGATGTGCCAAACTTCTGGAATGGTATTTCACCATATACCGGAAAGTCCCCTCATTTTATCATGTATTTTTTGGCTGGTAAAAATTAGGTTTTGTTTGCCAATAAAAAATTTTGGACAAATTTTCCTTTTGTATTTTGTAGTGTGCTTATTCTCCTGTGAACTTTCCATGCTCGCCCAAGCTAGCAGAATGGGTTACGCTCCATTAACAGAGACACCTTTCTGTTTTTGAAATATTTCAAAAAAATAAAAATGAAAAGTCCTTAAACCCTTCACAAAACCCTAAACTCTAAACCCTAAACCTCATAGAAAGACAAAAATACATTGAAAAGTGGACTAATTTCCCTGATGTTTAGAGGTCAAAACCCTCCCTTGCATGGGTGCCTTAGCCTACACATTTCAATCTAAGCTTCTGTTACAATACCCTTTTGGAAACTGGTGTTAAAGTGTGATTTCTTTTCCCTATTCTCTTCCTTTCCACATGAGGTCAATGGTTGTAATGCAAATTCTTTACCAATTTTGAGTTTGGGTCTTTGTGGATGGATAAATGGATGGATGAATGAATGGATGGATGGATAACACAGGATTTTCAGATTGAACCATTCGTTCCAGTACGAAGTGTGCATCCAGAGCATTCAAGTCGTGCACTTTTGCAACTATGTGATGAAGTGAAAAGAAGGACGGAGGGCAAAGGCTTAGACCTCCTCATAGCCATACTGCCCGACAACAATGGAGCCCTTTATGGTATGTAAGTGAAGTGTCTCAAAGTGTGTTATTGTCACACAATAGAGTTAGAAGTGTCTCAAAGCGTATTATTGCCACACAATTGAGTTATCCATAAAGTAACCCTGTCTTCACTCTAACATATGGTGCAAGACTTGTTTCACAAACTTGAAATGCCACGATGGTTTGATGAGATCCATAATATTCCCCAAAAAAACCCTGAAAATTTCACTTAAAAATATAGTATATTATGTCATGTGTTGTTGCTACTAGAAGAAGCATGTCAGTTATGACAAGAAAAAGTCTTTTTTTTTTCCTTTTTTTTTTTTTCATCTTTTTTTTTTTCATTTTGAACCGATAGGGAACTTGGCCTATTCTGTTATGAAGGTGATCTGAAAAAGCAATGTGAGACCAATATCGGAGTTGTCTCGCAATGTTGCTTGACCAAGCATGTGTTCAGAATGAGCAAGCAGTACTTGGCCAATGTTGCCTTGAAGATCAATGTCAAGGTACATAATAGTATCACATTTTTTACCTTTTTAAAAGGTTTTTTTCATGTGTATTACACAACAATATACGTGATGATAGGGTTTACCTTACATTTAACTGAGGTAAACTTTGTGGTTTCATCCATGTCTAGTATAAATAATGAATACATGATTTTTACCATAATTAAGGGCTTCACAAATAGGGTTTCTGATTGCAATTTCCTTAAGGTAAAAGAGAGGAGATTAGATAAGGCCCATAGGTAGGTAGGTCTGTAGGTATGTTCAAATGACTCATACACAGACATCAATTTCTTAGCATGATATTTTGCAATAGTTTAATGTTCCCATTACCATAGTCAAGGGTTAAGGCCCAGCATTTTCTTTTGGGTTTAGGGTTTAGGGTTTTGCCTTTTAGCACCAAAGTCATCAGATTTCAAGGACTTTTTTTTCAAAAAAATTGCTACCCATAAATGGTGACGTTCTGCTTGGTCTGTTGTGATCAGGTTGGAGGTCGAAACACGGTCTTAGTTGATGCACTCACACGACGAATGCCACTCGTGAGTGATATCCCCACCATCATCTTCGGTGCAGATGTTACACATCCACATCCCGGGGAGGATCTAAGTCCTTCAATTGCAGCGGTGAGCCACTACTACCTCCCAACCCACCACCAAAAGCCCATACCCAAATCTGTTCAGTTCTTGTTCGTTATCTCCTTACATTGAATTTTAAACGTTTATGGGTTTAGGGTTTAGGGCTTAGAGGGTTTAAGGATTAGGGTTTTTTTTTTGGGGTCAGATGAGAAATACTCAGGCTAAAAAAACTGTGGTTGACTTTAACCATGGTTGAGTAGCCTTGACTAAGTTGGAACTATGAATTCTGTGCTGGGTGGGGAGAGAGCAGGTGGTAGCTTCACAAGATTGGCCTGAAGTGACTAAATATGCAAGCCTGGTGTGTGCACAAGCACACAGACAGGAGTTGATCCAAGATCTCTTTCAAACTTGGGTTGATCCACAGAAAGGCCTTTGTACTGGAGGCATGATCAGGTTTAAAAACTTTGCTGACCTTTTTATTCTTACACATGGCTGCTATATATTGCTTGTTAGTCATGGCACTTAGTTTTTTTTTTTGAAAAAAAAAATTTATATTTTCTTTTTTGACCAAGAAAATTGGGAAATTTTTAGAATTTTTTTCTTTTTTGGTAGTGCAGATTTGACTAAAATTTTGCTATTTTTTTGGAGAAATTCATCAACTCTTCAATATCACAAGACTGAAAATAGGAAAACCTGATGCCCAATAGAGTGATTGTTCAAGCCACATGAACAAAGGGGTCGAGAACGGCCAGTTTCGGCATAATAGGCCATCAAACGCTTAACTGGGAATGAAAATTTACAAAACAAAATAAATGGGACCCAAACTAGTTTTCCCACCAATTTTGGTGGTAAACTGAGTTTCATCCTATCTTTCCTTTTTCCTGAGCGCCTTCACTGCTGCTACACATATTTTCACTGCGCATACCTGCACAACTATTATAATTACTCTTGAGCCTTGTGCATTGAATGGTGAGATATAATAAAATTTCCTTACTTTGCAGCTATCACCGAAAGAGGGGATAGTGGGTGAAAGCAGGCCCAAAGAGAGGGTGAAGACAGGGTGACTTTATACAGATAATTGTATTGTCTCATACTTTTAGTGATCATGAAATGAGTAGCTCTGATGTGAAAGAAAAGCAAAGACTAAGTGCTTTGTGCTTGGTGCTTTTGTAGAATGGCAGTTCATAAAATATTTATCTTCTTCACATGAGGCCCAATAATTGTTCTCTCCTTGACTGACAATTCCTTTGATCCACAGGGAGCTCTTGATATCTTTTCGAAGAGCAACAGGTCAAAAGCCTTTGCGCATCATCTTTTACAGGTTCGTCAAAAAGAATATTGAAACAGAATATTCCCTTCTTTAAATAAATTCAAAGAATTTTTTTAAAAATTGAATAATTTTTCATCGGAATACTCCCTTTTTCACAAAAATTCACAACAATGTAAAATTTTGCACCAGAAAAAAAAAAGCATAACCTCCAATACTCTTAAGAAGTAGGTGTAAGAACCGTCACCTTTCTCCACATATTGATCTGAGCCAAGTATGTTTAGATTCATATTCATAACCTTTGCCTTGTGCTTCTTTACAATGGATATACTCTTATCACCTCGTCCTAGGCCCCTTTATTCTGGGTATGGCGCCCACTCTCGGGTGGCTTTACCCTACCTACACTTTGTGTGGGCGCTTGATGGGTTGTAAAGCAAATCTCAATGTATTCATTACAATTTACATTGTAATGAATTGTTTTATGGCGCTCATGTGCAAGTAGGGATGGAGTGAGCGAGGGGCAATTTTATCAAGTCCTGCTTTATGAGCTTGATGCCATACGCAAGGCTTGTGCCTCGCTTGAACCAGATTACCAGCCACCCGTAACGTTTGTGGTGGTACAAAAACGTCATCATACACGCCTCTTTGCCTGCAATCACAATGACAATCGCACCACTGATCGTAGTGGTAATATTCTTCCAGGTCCGTTTTCTAGCCTTCAGATTGAGTTGCATGGGTTTCAATATTCAGGAACCTTTGTTATGAAAAAAGGACAAGAGTCAGAAACCTAGATTGGTTGGGGTACATTTTCCATGAACCCTATGAATTCAAGGGTGACCCCTCCGGCTCATTCCAAGAATCTAAGCTTCACCTAACTGATCCATGATCAGAAAGAGGGGTAGTAAGAGAAGCTTAGGTTCTTGGCATGGGGTCACCCTTGAGATCATAGGGTGGCTCAAGGTGTATATAACCCACCTAACTGACTCATGGTGAAAGAACGAAGAACACTACTACCGGGCTTGGAACCAGATTGGCCCTCATAACAAACAAAGCAAGAATTCGAGCTCTAATGAATATTAGGGTTTCTTTTTTGCACCCTTGCAAACTACTTTGATTTCGACCTTCTCTTGTGGATGAATGTCTTTCTCATGATTTTTCAAAGTGGCATCCATCAGGCACGGTTGTGGACTCAAAAATTTGCCACCCAACGGAATTCGATTTTTATCTGTGCAGTCATGCCGGGATTCAGGTTATTATTATTATAAATCACCATTTTCCTGGAATAATAAATGAAAGTATTTTGCAACATGAGTAAAATTTGCAAATGAGTAAATTTGCTACATTTTGCCACATATTTTGCCAAATTTTTTATATCACTAAATTTTTATAATTTTTTTAATTATTAAAAAAACCCTTTACAGTAGTGGAAGTGTAATGAATTTCTATAATTAATTTAAGTTTTTTATTTTATAATTAATAGATATTTAAAATTGTGTCGGATTCATCTGCACAATGTTGTGGGTATGTGGTTGGGCCTATATTATATACATGTTTTATAATTTCAGGGGACGAGCCGACCTGCCCACTATCATGTGTTGTGGGATGAAAACAATTTTTCAGCAGATGGTTTACAATCTTTGACAAACAATCTCTGTTACACGTATGCCACTTTTCTTTCACGAGCTCAAAATTTGGATTTGGAAAATGGCAATTATTGATGAACCTTCTTCAATCTTTTCAGTTCTCAAGATAGTTTGTTGAACCTTTTTTTTGTTTAGTATATTTATTTATTTATTTATTTATTTATTTTTACATTTGGCTAATTTGAAGGTATGCGCGGTGCACTCGATCAGTCTCAATTGGTGAGCACTTCTGAGCCCATTCCTCATCATAGCTAGTGCACCTCCATCACTAACGAATTCGTGCTAGATGATAGCTCTTTTGTCTTAGGTCTTCTTTATTATTTTTGATTGTCATTTCATGGTCATGAGTCCTATTTGCACAAAATCTTTACTTGATTTTTTTTGTTGTTGATTGTTTGCTTTTGTTTTTATTTGGGTTGTGTCTACTTGAGTTCTCATTTGCCTTGAAATTTTCATGAATGGGTTCCCATCTTTTTATTTACAAGGTTTTTCATCTTATTCCTCTCTTCTTTTGGCTACAAAGGTGGTTTGTTAGCAATTTTTTCTACTTTGGAATAGCCCAGTAGGGCTTATTCCATGAAGGAAACACGGCAAGATCGGTAGGGTAAGGCAAGCCTCAATTCCATTCCATGGTAATGGGTTCAACTACTAGTGCCTGTTCCAGATCGTAACTGGTATTCTTCTCGATTGCCGATTCACATTACAAGTGAAACTGCAATAACCAAAAGTGGAACCAGCAGATCAATGACCCATTCGTTGTCAAGTCTATGATAAACCCTAAAAAATTACCCTACAAAGGACAGCAAAACCAGTTACATACATAGTAGAGAAAGGTGCAGGGAGTTCACTTACATTTTTACAAAAAGATGTCAAGTTCAAAATAAGGTATTTAAAAAATTACTTTGGAGCTAAAAGAATTTAATTAGGAAATAGATTAACCGCATTTTTTGAAAAACCTTCAAAAATTTTATAAAAATAAACAAAGGCATCTGAAGATATTTTTTTTAATTTTAAATTTCCTTTACAAATAAATGTAAATATTTTATCAATTCCCAAAACTATAATTTTTATGAATTTAAAAAGGGTATTAACATCATTCTCATTTAGAATTACGTAACAAAATAATACCCTCCGAACACCAGTGTACCTTGAAAATACAACTAGAGAGAGAGAGAGAGAGTTTTTAAAACATTTTTCAATGAGTTAAGGGTTTTTTTTTTAATATAATTTTGATAAGGGTATCACGACTATCAGGATTTAGTAAGGCTTCCCTTGTGAATGGTGGGTGTAGCATCTCTAATCTTCATAAGAGGGCATATAAAGGTTTTAAAGACCCAGATTTAATAAAATTTCCTTGCTTTGCAGATACCACTGAAAGAGGGGATAGGGGGCGAGAGCAGAGGAGATAGGGGGTGAAAGAGAGGGTGACTTTACGAATGACTCTAATGTTAAAACCTTTTTGTTATGTAAAAGGTGAAAAGAGTGACACAACTTCTTCTTTCATGTGTTGTATGTTGTGCAGTTCCTCCAGCCTACTATGCGCACTTGGCTGCGTTCAGAGCAAGGTGCTACATGGATCCAGACGCCATATCAGATAGTGTGTCGTCGATAACAAGTGGATTTGGTGCCAGTGGCCAAAGTGTTGTTAGCAGGCGCACTAACCGCATGGGCGGGGATGCATCCATACGTTCACTTCCCCCCTTGAAGGCCAATGTGAAGAAGGTTATGTTCTATTGTTGAGATATCATACGGTTTCACCTTATTAATGCATCCATGGACATGCAACCCAGATCCAACAACAACCAGGAGGGTTTTCTGGGGTCCTAACAGCCTAAAAAACCTCAATTGTGCACTTTTGACATGCAAAATTGGAAGCAAGCAGTCCAGGTTTAGGGTTCATAACCAACAACAACTACTAGGATGCACTGTAAAAAATTTAAGCCACCTGATGTGAAATACGGGTTTTGAGGTTTCCACACTAATCTTATTTGTAAAAGGACATATATTATGTTCCACCATGTGATGATATATATATAAATATACATGGGACTTGTACAGACTTATTATAAAATCATTGGAGTAAAACTACTACTACTACTACTACTACTACACCACAGTTTTGGAGAATCATCATTTTTCAGTCATTTCATCATATTTGTGTTTAGTCCATTTTGATGAACATTTGGAGTTTGTTCTTTCTTTCAATGTTTAGTGGAAGTTTCGCTTTATCTTTAGGTTGTGTAAAATAAGATAGAACTAGTGGTTACTTCCAAACCAAACTGGGTTTGTAATTCCAAAACAGAACTGGGTTTGAAATTCTTTTGAGAAACTCTAAAACTGGAAGGTTTGTAACTTAAAGAACTGCATGCATGGCTACTACCCACCAAATGAATAAAATGAATAACCCAAAGGTGTGCAGATCCCAAACAGACTGATAAGTTCCGATATCTCTGTTTCCTACAAGTTGAAAAACCAACAGTACAGACAATTGTCATGCACTTTTACCTCAGCCAATCAATGGAGTTTTTTACAGAGAAATGAGGCTGACCTGTACCTTAATCAGTGACTATACAGCTGTGTTTCAAAACACGGAATGGTGTTTTACAAATCTTCACTGGCATTGAATGCATGCCATGGAGATGGGGACTAGCTTATTGACTCATCTTGAAGATCCCTTAAATGCTGCATGCAGAAAAACTCGGATGCCAGCAATGTTGACAGGACTAAGATTGTTTTTGAGGAGGAAATTAGCACCCCATCCAAGTTGAAAGCCACAAAGTCTTTTTGGGGTAAGAATCAGAGTCCAATAGTGCTCAACAAATGTGTCTAAGTTAGGGTTCAAGTTCAAAACTGTTTAAGAAACAGACTGAGTATCAGAACATACAGTCCGAAGAATAATTTGAACCATGTATTCTTCATTGATTGGTTTGGTGAGGAAGGCATCCATGCCTGCGTTTAAGCACTTCTGCTCATCACTAGCCATGGCATTTGCAGTAAGTGCAATTATGCATGTGCGTTGTATCCCTTCATTCTCAAATGCCCGCAGTGCCATGCATGCTTCGTAGCCATCCATCACTGGCATCTGGAAAACCCCACAACCAGAATAAGGGCTCCATCTACATTACCATGGAAGCTCAAGTCTGAGCTTGCCTATCTAATTGAGTTTGAAGTGTCAACTCAGCATGCAAGAATCAGGCATCAAGCTTCACAAATTAGACCTTCATTGCATTTGCAGACAGACAACTGTAGTTCCACAATTGCCGGAATTGGATTACCACACAAATCATTACTGGCCTCAACAGGCTGCAAGGAAAGATGTACCTGACAGTCCATCAGGATACAGTGGAAAGACCGTTCACCACCCTGCACCCTAATCATAACAGCTTCCAAGGCTTCCTTGCCATTGGATGCTTCATGGGTTGTGGCACCAAGCCTCCTCAACATTGCCACAGCCAACTTCCGCAGAAGAGGATTATCCTCTGCCACCAAGATATCAAGTTTATCTAGTGGCCTAGACAAGGAATCAACACCCTTGCTGACACTGAGTTTCCTTCTACTTCTGCAGTTTCTGGTAACAGTCTTGCATACAGTCCTTGAACTTTGACTTGATTGCTCCTCTTCTAAGCTAATACATGCTAAATCTGGAGTAGAATCAACTGCTGACGCAAGTTTTGGTTCAGAAGGAGTTTGCCAAGAATCTTTCTCAGCAGGATCAGTAGCAGTAGCAGTGGCAGAAGGGTGTTGTTGACCATAACATTGTTGCACATGGTTTGTACTTGGTGCATAAGGCAACTCTGTTTTGCAATCATATGGATCTCCCCATTCCTGCTGTCTTACATAATGGATAACATTTGATGAAAGGGCAATCGGTGACTTTTCCAACTTTGTAATAGGAATTGGATCCCCCTCTTCTTGAGCAATTTGTTGAAACAGTTCCTTAAACCTTGCGGCATGCAAGGGTTTTCTCACTAAAATTGAGTTGCAGACTGAGTCCAGGGCAGCCTTGACAGGCTCCGGAGTGTTGGAAGCAACGATCCAGATCACCAACAGATCCCTCTGCCTTATTGTCTGCCACTCATTCAAATCCAGCTTTTCAAGTCCATGGGCATCCAGGCAATGTTTATGAGCACCAGTGAGAAACCCTGATTCTTGGAGAAAATCCTGCAATTTGTCTTGCGTCACAACCCTTGGGAGGAGGCTTGTGTCAATGATCATGAGTTGCCTTGGAGAATCATGCAGTAATCTTGTCCCAATATTTGTCCAACTCTTCCAAAAGTCATACATACTTGGTCTCTTTGGTGATGGTGGATTTTGGCTGAACTCCAAGCCCAGTGCAAGTTGCTGAATTGAATCAGAACTGCACTGTTTCACTGTACCAGCACATACTTCCACTGCATCTCTTTTATGGTGTTTAGAGCTGCAATTTATGGCTCTCAGATGCAGCAAAATGTGCTCCCATGTCTCAACTTGATGCACAGTTAAACCCTCATTTTCTAACCAATGAACAGCACCTGCCCTACAGTCCCCATCTGGAATTCCAAGTATCACCTCAGCTCCATGGAATAATGGAGAAAGCTGGAAGGGGACAGTCTCATACTGCGAAGGGGAGTCAAAGCAAAGAGTAAACTGGAAGAGTGAACCAGGGCCAGATTTCTCCACAATCCTTATCTTTCCACCCATCAACTGAACAAGTGAGCGCACAATACCCAGCCCCAATCCTGTTCCACCATGTCTGCACATGAATGGAGAAACAGCTATTAGAGAAAGAGACAGTGGCAATACAAAACAAAACCAGAGAATGTACATGCTGTTTATCCAAGAGAGACCAAATTTGTCATCCCATTCGAGCCTGCCACACTGAAGACTACCAAGATAAGTAGGTAAAGGCAAAATCCCTGCCGAAAGGAACTTTGACAAATAGACAAGGGAGCAGTACCTACTGCTTCAGTTGTGAATCTTTTCCAAGGTTTCATACTGATCTTATGTCTGAAATGCAACCAGAACATACCTGTTAATTAATTTAAATACTGAAGCCCAAACTGTTAAAACAGCACAAATTCAGCTACCCACATTAACAGCACAAGTGCATTAAATGTATCCACTCCACCCAAAAAGGCAGATGTGACTCACATGCGTGTCGTACTGGCATCCCCTTGAACAAAATTCTCAAAAACCTTTTCCCACAGTGCTGCATCCATCCAAACACCAAATATTAGAAACATTTTGCTGCCTTATGTGTACCATGTCTAAGCCTTTTTGGTATCAATTTTGGCAAGCCACAAGACCTGGATATGATACTACAACTAAAATAATAGCACAGCTTTGACAAACTGCACAGAAAGTGCAAACCGTGTCATCCATCATCTATCTAGCACGGACCACACTTTTCAGATAAAGTTCTGTTGGCAGAAAACAATTTTGCCAAACCTGGAATGTGAAGCCCACAGTGGCATTTTACTAGCATGCAGCAATGGAGGTATCACTCTGCAAGGAAATCAATATCATCCTTGCATTCCTATAATCCCAAGCCAATAAAAGGGAACATGGAATACACACCTGGATCAATTCCTGGTCCAGTGTCATCCACTTCAAAGACGATGACAATTTCACCGGTGGGAGCTGTATCTGTAACCCTGTCAAGAGAAAATGAGCCGAAGCTCCGTCGCCGCTGCCCATTAGAGTCAGGATTGGTCAGTCGGCCCCGCACCAAGATTCGACCTTTGGAGGTGAACTTAATGCTGTTGCCTAACAAATTTGTGAAGACTTGCATTGTGCGCGCTGAGTCTCCTACGACAATCCTGGGAACATCATCTGAAGCATTTGGAGCAATTGATTTTAGTGCCACTGCTTACTACCCAAATACTTTCCTTGTGAATCTTATCCCCAAGATCCTTGCAGTGCTCAGTGCTACCAGAAATCTCCAAAACAGCAATTTAAAGGTAACACAACAACAAGTGCAGTCAGAACCTTATGAGCGTTGCTCATAAAGTGTCAGACCATCACCTGCATCACAAATAGCAGTGACAAGCTGCCATGACTACCCACTGAATTCATCAGCTCCTGATGGTGGGTGTAGATTGAGTATATAATAATCTGCCCAAATCTGGGTGAACCATTATACAAAATCTGAATCCTGAGTTTCTGTCGCATTTCCAGAAGCAACAGAAAGACTCGGTCACGATGTTGGCTAGCACTCAAGAGACATAGCAAATCAAAAAGTGAGCAAGAGTATCCTCATGTGAACTGCAACAAGCTAGTGAGGGTAAGCTTCATTTCATGTTATAGCTTGTCCCTGTAAAAGCAAGCATCTAAGCCAAAGGCATAGAGAGGCCTACTTACAGGGTAGTGGCTAAGGCCACCTGACTCCTGAATATATGCTTTAAGCTCAGCAGTGGGATATAGAACATCTGCTAAAGTCTCTAGAAAAAATATCCATGGAACAACTCTTAGTCTTGGTATAGCCCCTCTTTTCTCTCCAAAGATTGTTAAGTAGGATGTACTTCAGTTCAAAACTCCTTCTGCATATCAATTTCACAATGAGATTGGGATCTTGAAGCTATAAGAACATTACACCAGTAAAGGAATAACAGAGGTGAATCACCTGCGAGCTGAAGAGCAAGGGAGAGGCCCTTATTATCACATTGCACAGAAAAGACATCTATGAGAGCTGAAAGCTCCGCCTCCAGATCAAATGGGGCCTTCTCCAATACCAGCTTTCCTGACTCCACCTGTGGCAACATTTCAGAGGATTAGGTTACACTCCAGCAACCTCATAGACTATGTGAGCATAACTTCAGTATACTGTCTTAAACAATTGCATTTCACTTTAAGGACAAGGCTGTTCAGAAATTGACAAGAAATTATGTCATACATCACAGTCCTAGGAGGACAACCTTGGTAATATCAAGAGCAGAGTTAAGGAGTGCCACAAGGGATGTGGCACAACGATGGATTTGACGTATGCTCCCTTCATGCTCTGAGGACAGGTTCTTAGTCAGAAGCATGTCCAACAACCCAATGATGCAAGCCATTGGCGTTCTAAGCTCATGGCTGTCACGTACACCCACAGAATGTCAACTGTCAGCACTCTGCAAGTCATGTCACACAGCCTCTCAAGTTGTCTTGCTCTAGGGCAGATCAATGATGACAATAGAAACTTGGGTGTAATGTTCCAATCCATAAGACACAGAATTTCAGTGGTGGGTTTGTCCTGAAGCATTGCTCCAGGACACATAGATGAATGGCACTCAGCATAGTACTCAAGAGTGCAACTTCACATGAGATGCACAGTACAATCTATTTTTACACAAAGACTAATTGCAAGCAAAACTTATTGAATGTTCCTTAAATGCTTATAACCTATATAGACTGACCTCATACTTGAGAGGAAGTTAGTTTTTGCATCCCGGCTTGCTTCTGCTCGGCGTTTTGCCTCAGACTGCCTCTGAATTTCAGTCCTCAATTTTTCCTCAGCCTGTACTTGTTCCACCAGAAGATAGATAAGACTGCAACCGATGATAATGACACCGAGAGAAAGCAGAGGCAGCGAGATCCATGTGATGCGTGCATGGTAGTCCATGGGGCCCCAGAAACTATGCCTTGGGATCATGACTACTACTGCAAGACTCACACTCCTGAATGAGTATGGCCAACTGTCAATCGAGTACCGCTTCTTGTTCAAAGACACATCAGCGACGTGCATTTCCTTGTTGACTAGTTGTGCCAAATCCATCTGAGATTGTAGATACTCTTTCCCATGATTGAGCACTGAACTTTGGTGCAGTGGGGTAGTCTCACACTCACTTTTGTTGACAAACTGACAGATTCTTGGCTCAGACGAGAATAAAACACTCCCTTGCTGGTCTGAAATGAAAACACTTCCCCCTGCAAAAAACAATATTAGGATACATGCGAAAGAACTGCAAGAACACTCATGGTGAGAGGATAAAAGAAAACCATATCAGCAACAAAATAGCAACTCCCTGTGCACACCTTTTAAATCCAAGGATGAAATGCAGTCATTGATTGCCACAGCACTCAGTGCTGAATAGATGATGGCAACTTCCTTTGAAGCTTTTGCTTGTGCTCGGATCCCACACAGCACAAATGCTTGTCGACCTGTTGTTGCATGTTGCAAAGTCATGTGAATGCAGTAAACAAAGACTACTGCCCATTTCTGTCTGACTACATGTCCTACCTGAATACATGAAGAGAGAACTCTCTTCAGCATTCTCATGATTAAATCACGAACAGCCAAATTTTCAGAATAGATGCGGGTAGATGACTTACTGATCTGACTTCGACCAATAGTCCATGTGAGGTTATTGAGAGGCACTGTGAGTGCCTCCTGAAACCATTGCATGTGCTGTATTGGTATCCCAAATTCGTAAATCACTGGCAGACCAACTGAATCGCCAGTCGTGTCAGAGACAACCTCCTTGAAGTATGTTGGATTGGTAATGGTCTGATTTGAGTAGAAGAGGAGAGTACCCTCTGAGGCATTCATACTACCTCGTAAATAGACTGCTGTAAGGCCATTCACTGCTGCCACACCTAATGAAGTAATGGTTGGAAGGGCTGCAAAAATTGACCATGAAGCATTTCGAATCTGTATGTTCACCACCAGCAAATGCCATCAGTCCCTAAACAATGTAGGGTAGACTGGAAATTGGAAAGATATCAGATCAAACAAAATGACATGGTCACATGTATCCCTCCGAGCAAAATAGCCCTCCCCAATCCACCCTCACTTTCCTTCCTCATCTTTTCAAGCTTTGTAAATACAGCAACATCATCAATGAGAAACTCCACATGGACAAAAGTAAATATACCTTCATAAAGCTTTTTAAGCTGAAATCATCTCCCATGAAATCTTTCTCCATCAAGTTTGCCAGAGCCATTACCCCATATGTGTTCATTGCAAAAATCTCATCAAGAATTTCTGCTGTGTTAAGTAAAATTTCAAGTCGCAGAGACTCTGAAAGGTTGGCAACTGCAGTCTTTGGGTAACTATGTGTGAAGTACCAGGTGCTGATTGTGAGTAATCCCACCAACACTGCCACAGTCACCTGCCAATTTGAATAAAGGAAGCCCCCCCTTAGTATCCTCCACATCTGTACCTTACAAGCAACATTGCCGATAAAAGCTCGAGACCAGGAGACTCTCTCTCTCTCTCTCCTGCATGATCAAGAACATGTGGAAGAATATCATGCTGATGAATGTCTCACGGAGTGTTGTTATAAGCACGACACTCCACTCCATGAGACATTCATCAGCATGACATGCTTCCAGTGCATGCTACAGCAGATGACAGAAAACCTCAACCCTAGTCTCTAGTCTCTTCTCTCACCCACTCACTTGCTCGCTCAATCCATCAATCACACACTCACCACGATGACAACGCGAGAGACAATGAGATTCCGAAACGGACGAGGCAACCCCTCAACCGTATCCGTAGCGTCTGAGGAAGAGGAACGACGCTTCTCCTCCTCCTCTTCTTTCCTCAAAAATGTCCCACCTCCTCCTCTTATTGCCGTCCGCTGCTCTCCATCATCATCGTCGTCATCACCATCTCCATCACTACCACTCCAAGCTTTGCAATAACTCCGGTACCGAACCCCGCCAACTTTCTTCATCTTCATCACCCTGTCGATCATACATCGCGACTGCTCCATACACAAACTCCACATCTTATTATTAAGGTCGCCCTTCTCTTGCTTCTCATCACCAACAAATGCAACTCACCGCCAAAAAAAAACCCATCCCTTTCTTCTTATTCTCGTTGTTGTCTGCTCCTCATCCTCCTTCTCATCCTCCTCCTGCTGCTCCTCCTTCTACTCCTTCTGCTTCTTCGACAATCAGCACTCCGCCATCGCCGAGACCAGAAGAAAGGAAAGGAGGGGAAAATGACCAACGTGCGTTTGTCAAGCAACCCACTGGCTCGAAGCACATGGATGAAACTCACTGACAGAATGACACCCTAAAAACATTTCATCGCAATACAACGGATTAGCCCCACCCCGGGGCAGTGTTTTCGTTCGGGGGCGAAACTTCGCCTCGTCAAATAAGTAGCGTAAATTGGCAATTTTTTAAGTGTTTTTTAAATTGTTAAGTCGCCAAATTTCAAACAAAAAAAAATTCAGGTTTTTAAATCGCCAGATTCGAATTTTTCATAAAATTTCGACCTCAATTTTCGATTTTTTTTTAAAAATTCGGCACCAACTTGCTTCCTTGAATTCGACTTTCATGCAAATTTTTGAAAAACTTCTAGGCCCAGGCTTTTTTGAGTGTGCCGATGTCCATTGATAAGTTTCACTCCTCATTTCTAGTGAAAGCATAAGCCTCTCATCTCATCTATGTAGAGACCATTGCGTCGACAATTTACTTGAGGACTTGAGCACTAATAGCACCTATCATTGTTTTTAATTCTTTTGTTGAATTCATGTGCGTTCTTATTAGAGGCTATTGGGACAAATAGTTTAACAATTTGGTAAGTTTGTGAGAATTTTTAAAACCAATGAAAATTATTTTAAAATGAGACCATTATTTTCAACATTGAGCAATAATGAAATTTTTTTTTTTTTTTTAAATTTGGGATGATTGTTATTTTAATACTAGTTTTGGGCAATTATCATAAACAAGATTTATAACGGTTATTCTCAACAAAATCAAATAACTGGTTTTGGTTTTACAACCACGATTTCCAAATTGTTGAAAAAAATTCAAATAACCAACCCCAAAAACCGCCGATTCATAAAACCAATTCTTTCAAGAAAAGAAAATTGTAGGTTATTTAAGCTTTTTCTAAATAACCGAGGTTGCCAGTTCTTTGATTCTGAATTTTTCAAAGAACCGGAACTCATGGTTCTCCGATTTTGAAACATTTTTAGAACTAAATTTGATGGTTCTTTGAGAATTTCCAATAACCGCACAACAGTGGTACACATACTATACTTACTTACCTTGGCAGTTTGGACACTAATTAACAGTATTTTCAAAAATATATTAAAATTTTGCCCCAAAATTCCTAGTTCAAAGGAACAAGAATTTTGTGTGCAGGAAAACCGAAAGAATTTTCCAAAAACATTTTGGGAAATCTTTTATTTTCAAAATGGAACCTTCTAAATAAAAATTATTATTTGAGAATAAAATGTTCAACTTGCTACAAGATGTATTTTATTTTAGAAGATTCTTTATTTTTCACATTCACAAAACGTTTTTTCCCAAGTTGAGAAAAGCATTTTTCTCAAAGTATTTTTTGGAAATTGTCAAAAAAAATTAATAATATAATTAGTGTCAATTATATTTGGTATGGTGGTAACCAGTGTTTATTTTTTTGGCGAATTTTCGCAATTTGGCGACAAAAAAAAGAGGGGGCTGGCGAATCCAACAACGGGATTTTTGAGATTTTTTTAATTCGCCATATCTCGACAATAAAACTTAGAAGTCGCCAGATTTAGACAGGGTGTTCCTGTAGGTCGCCAGAACTAGGCAGGATTTTTAAAAAGATCTATTTAGTCCACCAAGACTGTCGCCATTTACTTCTAATTAATGCTGAGGATCATAGCCAGTGCACCTACTTGAGGAATTTGAAAAAATAAACACTGGCGGTAACCCTGTCTTAAGCAGGGTATTAGAAATTGCACCCCAAACCTCTGTGGATATCAAGACGGTTCTCAATGTTCATAGCCATGGTTCTCAAGAAATCATATGACAGCATGTATTTTGAATTTATAAACATGTAAATAATTTCAGGAAAATATGTGAAAATGGTTTCTCCTTTTTCTTTTTTCTTTTTTCTTTTCCCTCTTTTTCCTCTTTTTTTTCTTCCTTTGTTTTGGTGGGGAACTTTGCTTGTAAAGTAGGGGAGGGAAATTTGGTGAGCCATGGTTGGATGGATAGTTGGAAGTTTTAGTGTCTAGTAGGTAACTTGGTTACCTATGGAAATGTATATAAAGGAGGTCACTTTTGAGATGAAGGACCACCGATTGCTTCATATGCTCATTTCATTTCTCCGTAACACAAGGGAGTTGATTCATTTGAATATACTCTTGTTTTCATATTGCACTTCTCTTGTACACATTATGACATATTATTGTGCTCAAAATCCAAAACTCACAAATTCAAACACAAGAAACCATATGCTTACAAATCACTAATTAGAGAAAATGCTTGAAATATACGATTTGTTGGGTGCCATCTTTGTGTCCCACATAGGCATGTTAAAGACTATGTTGGAGGCTAGCCACAAGGAGTGATGTCCCCCCCTCTTTTGAATTCTCGTGGGTTTTAAAGATGTTGTTAACTTGGGTAAGCGCTTAAGTAATAGTTTGGCTAAGTTTGGGTTAAATTTTCTCATTGCAAATTGATGTGTTGGGGGATTTGACAATGTTGTAGGCTACTTGTTTTGGTTGAGGTTTTTGATGTAATGTTTCTTAGGATTGGGATGATGGTTTAAGACTTAAAACATCAATAAACTTCACATATGAAAAGGTGGGTGAGTAGCAACCCTAATAAGAGCAAAACACTTAAAAGATAATAATGCTTTGAAAGACATTGTTAGTCAAATGGTGATGGACAAAAGCCAATGTGACAACCCTAAAAATATGCTTACATAACCAATGTAAGAATACTAAACTTGCGTGTTGTATGGAGAGGTTTTATTCCATGAAAGGTGGTAGCTTTATGCAACTCCATATGACATGCTGAAACTTTACCTCAAAAGAAAAATCAAATGCACCCAAATAGAAAGTCTTCCATGGAAAGTTTTGGAGAAGCTGAATACGTTGAAATTTCTTCCATCTCAAGGCACACAACTACTACACAAAGGATCACCCCTTTATCAACTCCTAGTTTCTTATCACTAGATGTAATGGTCGAAAGACATTTAGCAACTTATGTTCATATTCTAGTGATAAAACACAATTATAGGCCAAAAGCACATGAATGGAAGAACAATTTTCTCTTTCATAATGGATTTTGAGAGAAATATTATACCATTTTGCAAAGGTCTTTTTTTTAAATCTCATTCAAGGTCATTATTAATTATGTGTGCCCTTGTCTCTCGTCCAAAATTTAATATATTGTAATTAAATTTCCTTTTGCCAACGAGTCCATAATTTAACGTAATCTTTCTTTTTCAAAAATGTAATAACAATCCTCTCTTTTCATTCAAAAAATGATCATCCATTCCAAAAGTGATCATCCTTTTTCAAAAAGGTAAGGCAAACATCCATTATGTAAGAGAGTGAGAGCACCCGGACAATTATATTATTAGGTGCATGTACGACGTTCACTCGCACACTACTTCCCTGACACAATGGTCGAGTGCTTGCTCATTCATTCTCGAAGTGTACATAAAGACTTCTCATCCCCCTTTTTTAAACACTAAAAAAGGGGGCTCGGTTTTTTTATAAAGGGAAATTTCCCTTTAGGAGGAGCCGGATTACCCCGAAATAGTCTTGACACATTCATTCATGCCTTTACTATATTCGGTAATCCGGCTCCTCTCACCCGATTACCTAATACATTATTCCTTTCCTTCCCTTTCCTCCTCGTCCTTCCTTTTACGCACTAATTGTATGCACTATCCTTTACCTTGCCGTCCTTTCATTGGTTACCGGAACATCATTTCTCAGGTGGAATGGGCCCATTGCATAATGTACACAAGCTTAGGATTTATTAAGGGTTTAGAATGCATCTTAGGAGCCCATTCCATCGTGCATAATGTACACAAGCTTTGGATTTATTCAAGGTTTAGAACACATCGTAGGAGCCCATTCCATGGTGCATAATGTACACAAGCTTTCGATTTATTAAGGGTTTAGAACGCATCTTAGGGGCCCATTCTATGGTGCATAATGTATGCAAGCTTTGGATTTATTAGGGTTTAGTGCACATCTTAGGAGCCCATTCCATGGTGCATAATGCTTAGGATTTATTAGGGTTTAGTGCGCATCTTAGGGGCCCATACTATGGTGCATAATGTATGCAAGCTTTGGATTTATTAGGGTTTAGTGCGCATCTTAGGGGCCCATACTATGGTGCATAATGTATGCAAGCTTTGGATTTATTAGGGTTTAGTGCGCATCTTAGGAGCCCATTCCATGGGGCATAATGCTTAGGATTTATAAGGGTCTAGTGCGCATCTTAGGAGCCCATTCCATGGTGCATAATGCTTAGGATTTATAAGGGTCTAGTGCGCATCTTAGGAGCCCATTCCATAGTACACAAGCTTTAGATTTATTAGGGTTTAATGTGCATCTTAGGGGCCGATTCTGCAGTGCATAATGTATGCAAGCTTAGGATTTATTAGGGTTTAGAGCACATCTTAGGTGCATAATGTACGCAAGCTTAAGGTCTATTATGGTTTAGAATGCATCTTAGGGCCCATGACGTGGTGCATAATTTACGCAAGCTTAGGATCTTTTAGGGTTTAGAGCGCATCTTAGGGGCCATTACGTGGTGCATAATGTACACAAGCTTGGGATTTATTACGGTGTAGACAGCATCTTAGGGTTTGGAGCGCATTTTTAGGGTTGGTGTGCAGGGAAGACCGGGAGGAGGAGCAGGAGGGGCTATGGACTGTGATGACGCCGGAAGCGCCATCGAATCTCCGCAGTTCTTTCTTCAATCGATGCGTTTTCTTCCATGGCGGTTCTTCCTTCGCAACTTCAGCAACAGGCGCCCTCCTTTCTCAAGACCGCCGTTTACCTCAGGTGAGTCTCTCTCATCAGGTCCCTCAAACCGTAAACCAATTTTTGGGTTGTTGCTGTGGAAGAGACAAGAGATGTTTGCTGGTTCTTAGTGGTGCGGTGTTTCTGTTACCCGGGGACAATCTCTTACTTAGTTGCCTTCAAACTTAGTTGCCTTACTTGCTACAACTTACGAAAGCAATAATGGATGTGTAACGACGTGTGTGGTGTTTTGATTCATGAGAGCAGGAATGACGGAAGCAGTCGGGATACAACAACTGGCTCAGGTGTCCTCTTTGCTGCTGCTCCTGATGAATGTCTGTCGCCCTGAGTGCAAGAATGTGTGTAAGAATTGGATGTCTTAGACACAGAATTGACATCTTAGAGACTTATTGAAAAGGGGATTTTGATCATTGAGTAAATTTTCTGTGCGTTGTTAGGTGTCACAGCAGGTGTTGAGTTTGTGCCACCTGCGGAAGACACAGAACTGGTGCAGCTGATGGCCTGTCTGGGCCTTCCTACTTCTTTTGGTACAACCTCGGAGGTACCCCTATGAATGTCTTCTTGTTTTTCTCATTTGAATAATTTGACTGGCCTGTTGTGAGTGATGCCCATAAGGTTACAGCTGCACTCATTCTTGTTGCCATACCTTCAAAGTGCTGTTGTGGAGTTTCCTCTTGAACCTCATATATAGGATTGTAGCCATGATGTATCTTATTTGTCAAGGTCTTTTGCATGTGCAGGTGAAGCCACCCAAACAAACCAGAAAGTCAAGGCGGGCAGCCTTTAAGAACATTGAGGTTGATTCAAGTGCAACTGAAGTGTTTCTGGCCTCCAGCTTACATCCAGAAAATGGTGGGGAGGAGGATGTACATCTGACAGGCATAGTACTGGAAGCTGATAACCAGTCCAAGGCTGTCTGTACTGTGGAATCTCAATGGAGTGAATATTGTCAGTTTGAAGAGGAATGTCCAAGTATAGAAGGACAAGGTGAGGAAGATGGAGAAGGAAATGTGACCAAGTCTTTGTGGGAGCCTGTTTGGGATGCACATTATCAGCAATACTACTTCTGTAACAATTTCACGGGTGAGACCACATGGGAGCTCCCTGAAGAAGGCCTGGCAAGTTATGCCAACTATTATGGACAGTGGGACACTGCTGAAATCAGTGCTGAGGGAGAATCTGTGGTTGATGAAATAACAAAACCAGCAGTAGCTCAGATTCCAGACCCAATAGGTGGGCTCAAGATTGGGCAGTTGGAAAGGGAAGATGAACCTACTATAGGAGCAATTGAATGTGAGAGAAAGATCTCTGTTGACACAAATATGAAAGTTGCCGAAGGTGAACAGAATGGGAAGAATTCTGCAATGCAGTCAGAAATGATCAAATCATTGGCTGAGAATCAGCAAGATTTTGATGGGGTGGGCAGTGAATGGCGCTTGCCTCAAGCTTGCGGCTCACATATATGGTTTTGTGTCAGTGATGATGAAGCCTCAAGCACAGATAGAGAAGGCACAGATTCAGCTCAAGTATTGGGAAATAGTAACACCAAAATTTGCAGCTTGCCTCAAGCTTTTGGCTCCCAATTATGGTTTCATGACAGCAATGACGAAAGTTGTAGCAGCAGCATCAGAGAAGGCACAGGGTTCACTCAAGTAACAGATCATGATGTTTGCAAGCTTGAGACCAGAGTAGTAAGCAGTGTGGTGAATGATTGTGGTTCAATGTTCGGCATGGCTACTACAGCAGCAGCTGGAAAGGATGCGATGGGTGCAGATTGGACCATGTCAACGGTGTCAACACTCAGAAAGAAACAAAGGCTGAGGCGTTCCATGGAGATTATGCCACCTGAAGGTTGTATGCACATATGCATATGAATTTTTGTGTCCTGCATGTTGAGTACGTTGTTAGAAGACATTGTGAGGGAATTCTTTTTTTGGTCAAACAGGCATATTTTTGTTCTGGTGCATAGTCACAGTAGGCTTAGTTTCATGTACTGTATGTCTTGAGCCTCTCCAATTTGAGTATATTCGCTCATTGGAATTCACACATTTTTGCTATTCCTTTCTGGTTTATCTGTAGGCTTAAGCTTGCATGTCTGCTCTCTTATATGTTATCTTGGTTGATGTGGGCTCAGCTGAGCTTCACTTAGAGCTTACTTGTGTGGTTTGTTTTGTTCATGAACAGAGTGTGAACTGTCCAGTACATTGGATACAGAAAAAGCAGAAGAAATGAGGACACGTATTTCTAAGTACTGGTATCAGCGGTACCGTCTGTTCGCAAAATACGATGAGGGGATTAAAATGGATGAGGAGGGTTGGTTCTCAGTTACACCTGAAACTATTGCAGAACATCAAGCCTCAAGATGCCCTGCAGGTGTAGTGGTTGATGCTTTTGTTGGTGTTGGAGGCAATGCAATCCAATTTGCTCTTCGGTGAGACCATTGAGCTTTTGAACATTGAATTGTTGATGATTTGTTTATGTTGAAAGAGTTGCAGCATAGGCACTTAGAAACATGCCATGGTGTGAATCAGTGAAGTTGTTTTCACCTTTACGTGCTCTGTGGAAGGTACATTGTGCGTTGCCTACTGCATTCAGGAATTATTCTAATTGCTAAACATCTGCCAGGACCTGATTGGCAATTAGGAACTGTTATGCTAAACATATTTTGGACTCGGGAGGCACAGGGGGCATCATGTCATAGCCATTGACATCAACCCTGTGAAAATTGAGTTTGCTAAGCACAATGCCGCCATCTATGGTGTGGCTGAATGCATTGAGTTCATTGTTGGAGACTTTTTCCAACTTGCACCATTATTGAAGGTTCAGCTTTTTCCATCTATCCTGTATTGCATCAACCAAAAATTCTGTATTGCAAGTTCTTTTTTGGTAGAGCACACTTTGTTTTAGCTTGATTTTTCCCTTATATTTGTGAACCTGGTGGGTATAGATTTTCATGTAGATTTTGTGAACTTTGTATTCTTGGAAGACTGTGACATGTCATCCAAGGCTGCAGTTGTATTGACTTCTTGAGTTCTGGGCTGTGAGGTTGGCCATTGGTACTTTCATTTGACAATCTTTTCTGACAGGCGGATGTGGTCTTTCTGTCACCTCCGTGGGGTGGACCTAGTTACCTGAATGTGGAAAATTATGATCTCCAATCCATGCTTCAACCCTTCGATGGGTACTGTCTAACTCCTTGCTTTTTCTTTTGGCCATCCTCCAAGCCGAGGTTTATTGACAAGCTCATTTACAAGCAACCCCAATGCATCTGGGCACATGTTTTTATGACTCAAGTAGGTGAAGGCCATGGTTCTTAGAGAGCTGTGTTGTACGTTTGTGATGTGAAGGGTTAATATATTCCAAATAGCACATGCTGTCGCACCCAACCTGGTCTTATTTTTGCCCCGGAACGTGGACATTGATCAAGTGGCAGCACTGTCAAGCCTAGCAACCCCACCACTTGCATGTGAGGTATTTCAGGTTCTTCCTTATCCAAGGAAATTTATGTTTCTCTGATAGTCAGGTATACACTTCACTGGAATATTCAATGCTACTTTTGTGAAGCTGTCTAGTTTTAAGGTGCAGAAACTTGGGTGTGAATACAGGTTGAGAAGAACTTCGTCAATGGCAAGCTGAAGGCAATCACAGCATATTATGGTGAAATTGCTCTGAAGGATAGCTGTTGAAAGTTTTGTTACTACAGAATGGCCTCCTTTTGGAAGACGAGGTATGGTTGAGGACTTGGGTGGGAAGCAAACAGTCTTTTTTTTATTGGTGATTTATTGCCAAGTTGTGAAGTGTGACAGTGACCCTGCAAATTAACTAAGGAGAGATTGAAAGGGCATCACCAGCTGAGCACCTTTTTCACTGATCTTGTAGCCAGTACTCATATTAGGTAATGCTATAAATATGGTTGCAGCCATCAAGTGCACCACCTTTCTTGTCTCAATCTTTCTCTTATTGCCACAAGTGCATCAGATTTGCATTAATGATTGCCACCTGTGTGATATTCTGCATTCCTAAAGAAAACCCTGGAAGCAAATGAAGATGGCCATGGTCAGTTGTCATTTGCACCTTGAGAGCCGTGAGTGAAGTTGAGACAGTATTTATGATGTGCATTTCCATGAAAGGCAGGAAATTCTTATTTGATCAAAATAAGTGATAGCATGGGTCTCTTCACTGATATGGAGCAGAGTTAGTGATCAGATCACCAAGTTTTTACAGAGAAAAAAGTCAGGAAATGTACAAACAATAAAGGTTGTGTCTATCTAATTGTGAGATGAAGATGAGACATTTTCATCAAGTCCACAGTTTTGTATATATATCTGTATCCATCAAATAAGTGTATCAGATGCAGTTTTTTCTCTGACATCATGCACACGGATCCTTTTGTTTTCTGATATGTGAATGCCAAGATTGCAAACAATTTGGTACTGTTGTTTAGTAACTTGGGGCCAAACAAGAAGCCAAAAAATTTTGTCAAATCGGTGAATCTGCCACTAGAGATCCCTTGAATATCAGAGGAATGGTGTCGCCCATGTCTCACATTATAATGTTGGGTTGTGTCATCACCATAGCTCACCATTGAGGTCTAGGGTAACAGGTTATGTCATCTTTTTATCACATTATAGGATATAATCTTCCTGTGATGGCCATACAACTCAATGTAATACCTAGTGACCAAAATCTGTGTTGAGCATGGAATCTATTTGAAATCGAATTGTTGAATCTCCCACCCCAGACTGTAATGCAATGGAAAATCGTCTTGCCCCTGCCCATTATGTTGGGGAATGTATGCCACCATATATAACCCGACATGATGAGCGGGGACTTGGAATGCCTGGCGCATATATTCCACTTCATAATGAGCAGGGACTTGACTATTCCACTGTATATTCAGTTGCAGAAACTGCCAGAAAGAGAGCCTCTGCTCGACGGAGATCTGAGTCCTTCCTCCGGAAGAGAGAGAGAGAGAGAGAGAGAGAGAGAGTCCCTTCTGGTGTTGTTCCTCTCATGCAGGCAGGTTGGAAGGCTTGGGAGATGGTGAGGAAAGTATCCGTGCAAGGCAACATCGAATGGGTGGAGCCACAGGTACTAGATGGATGGATAGATCTGGGTTCCTGTAGATTTCTTTTCACTCCTTGTCCTGTGTTGTTGTTGTACCACATCCTGTTTTGAACTAGCTAGCTTTCGTGGTGAATATTGTTGGGTGGTGTTGTTTTGTTTTTTATTTGGCAGGCAGTTTTTTCTTTTTTATTTGGTGATGATCAATTTATGCGGCGCTACCATAAGGTGGTAAATGAAGATCCAGATGCGGAAATTTCTAGCTGGACAGCTGATGGGAAGAGGACGGTTCGCTTCACAGCTCCTTTGAATGCACCAGCTCTGGTGAGGAGGTTTATTGGTAAGCTCAAAGTTTCAAGGGAGGGAGGGGCTTTGCTGATCTCAAAGAATGTAAGAGTGGGTCGGGACCAGCTTCATCAACTCCAAACCCTAAACCTAATCAACTACTTCCTCTGTGTGTGTGTGTGTGTGTGTGGCTCTCTCTCTCTCTCTCTCAGGTACTGATGTTCTCAGGATATCTGAGCTTCAACAGTATGAGAGATGTGGAAATTGCTTCACAGTCAAGTCAGACCCAGTTGTCGAGGGGGCTGCAGGTGAACTATTCAGCACAAATGGAAACGTTTTGCTCGAACCTTCCAAGACTGGGACAGGATGTGTAGTCACCATGAATGCCATTCTGTGTTGCAAAACTGCTGTCTGGGGTATCCAAGGTAATAATATTTCTTCTCCTGCATTACTAATTGTGCATCATCTCAGCTTATTCTACTGTGTGTCTATCAGCAATCCATTTTGCCTCTCCTGGGTTGCGCTGTCTATAGGTATTCAAACTCAGGGAGTTGGGGCAGTAGTTAAGCTTGGTGCCCCATATTGTTTGTCAGGTACAGTTGAAGCTTTTATGGAAACAAAAGCAATCAAATCATTTGAAGAGTGGATGGAAGTTGCAAGCCAGTTCTGTGCAGAACAATTGGCACTGGCAGGCACATCTCCAATGATGCATCACAAAACAAGTGAAGATGCATTTAGTTCTGATGAGAGTTTTTATGA
The DNA here is from genome assembly GCA_963921925.1 of Sphagnum tenellum. Lineage (NCBI taxonomy): Eukaryota > Viridiplantae > Streptophyta > Sphagnopsida > Sphagnales > Sphagnaceae > Sphagnum > Sphagnum tenellum. The sequence continues at coordinate 15,386,588 of OY998143.1, read as the reverse complement.
CCCAGAGGAAGAACTTATGGAAGTTGGTAACCAGACATTTATTGTGAACAATATTATGGAGACTGCTAAACCTATCGAATCCATAGAGACAACCAAAATGGGAGGAGTTACAGGTGCTGCTGATTGTGATGCTTGGTTTCCGCAAGCCATAGTGCAACAGTTAAGTGATCTTAGGAGTTCAAATGAAGAATCGAGAGCACATATCAAGAAATTAGAGGTAGAGCTGCACAGATTGGAGGGGAGTTTTGGGATTCTAAGGTCTCAACTGCAGGTGGTGCAACTCCAGCAACAATATCTGCATCGACAAGCTTTGTTGGGTCTTGTGGGTCTGGGTGTTACCACTGCCCTCCTTTTTGGAATTGGACATGCTTACTTGAAATTACACAGGTGAAGTAATAACCTCTATAGACTGAGATGTGCAGACTGTTTGTAGAGGCCACTTGCTTCTTTTAGCTCCATGAGAAAGTCATGGTACACACCAAAGGTCACTCACTTGTCATCAATGTACATATTTGTATTCATGTTTATATCAAGATCAAACCTTTCAGATTTGAATAGAGTTTTTGATAGCATGTGTGAGTCAGATCATTTCTATTTCCTTGAAGCTATGAATGCTTTAATAGCTAAAAACTGAAGTTCATAGCTCAGCCCATAAATTTAAATATTTTTGGTTGAAAAAAAGGATGAGATTAGGTCTATCGAGTCTCTCCATAGCTTCAAGGTACCAAGTGATGCAGTTTATCTTCCTGGCTGGAGTTCCTATGAGATAATTTGTTCCTCTTGTTTGATCAATTAGTTTCCAACAGTCAATTGGTATTCCCAACCAATACTAAGGGCCTCTTTTCATTAGGGCCACTGTGATCACAGCTTCTACCTCAGCAACAGCTTCCCATTACATTTGTTCAATTCAGTTGTGCTCACAGTTACCTCACAGCTCTACAGGTCAAGCATGACCAAATCCAGAGTTGTGTAAGCTATGAGTCAACCTATGAATCACCAGAAATCGACATCTACAAGACCATCAAGCTTCATTGCTAGGCTTTGCAAAATAGAGGTAAAAGGAAAAGAAAACCTCACTTTGCCTATCAGAAGTACAAGGAAACCATGGCTGTCATGGCAAGCTACCATTGCAAAACCAAGTAGAAAAAGATTCAAAGGGGTCAAGTTTACATATGCACAAATTGTACCACAATCGCAAATGCTGTGTGTGTCACCAGCAACATAGCACCTGTATCTGGGTAGACTACACACCAATGAGCCTGTTTCTTCTCACCATTTGTAACAAAGGCAAGATGCTTGATGCAATCTATATTATATTTGATCACCTGTTTCATATGAATTTGGTGGTGGTCACTTAAGAACAGTCTGCAGACGGACCGGAACTCAACCCTTTGGAATGACAAAAGAGGAATTAGGGATCTGGACTTCTGGGAACTTGACTGCTTCCACTGGATTGATTATAGGCTTTTGAGATTGAGACCAAGCTCTAGCTAGAAGCAAGTTTGGGCTACTGGCAAAGCTATACAACCTTGGAAACATCTTGGAATCAGATACATTGCACAATGGCATATGGTAAAGACTAGGGCTCCTGGAGGAATTGAAGAAGATAGAAGACATGATGGTCGTGGGGAAATGACAAATTTGCAGATCAAGACAAAGTATGAGTGAAGAGGGCGGATATAGTGCATGGGTCTTTAACTAATACCTGGCCTAATAACCTGACTTGGTTTTTGGTAAATATCCTCTTTTGAATTTCCAATCTGAAATCAATTGTTGTTAGGTCTTTGAATGTCTTTGAATGGCAAAGCCATCAAATGAAAGCCAATTACAAAATGCACATCAAATTTCTTACAACATGAATCACATCAATATGGAAGAGCAAGTGAAGATATTGCAAGAAGCTCAACAACTATACAAGGAATAAAAGAATGGAAATTTGAGATGACATAGAATTAATGGTTTTGCTGAATTTGGTTCCAACATGCATCAATCCTCTTCCATTTGGGACTTCACAAGCAACAACAAACAATCAAGCATCAGTCTTCTTCCATCTTTGACCATGCAAGTAACAAGCAACAAGTAATCAAGCATCAATCCTCTTCCATATGGGACCTTACAAGCAACAACAAAAGATCAAACATTAATCCTCTTGCATATGGGACCTCGCAAGTAGCAACAAGCAATCAAGCATCAATCCTCATCCATCTAGGACCCAACAAGTAGTATCAAGCAATCAAGTAAGACATATTCTCCTTAATTCTCACCTCTTAACTTCAAAGAAACAATAGCAACAATTAGACATAGATGTTATGGCTCAATTTTGTCAACATTCAATAATGAAAACAATCAACATGCACAACTAGACATACATGTCAAATCATCTACCTTGAATGTCAACCTTCAATCGAACAAAATGCAACCACCATAGACAAATGGAGATGGCCTTCTTAACTCAAACCTCTTGAGCATTGAAAATAGACAACAAATAAGCTACTACCATTCATAGATGTCAATGGGGGTCCCAAGTGTCAAACCTCAAACCTTCAAACACACAAAAACACCACATAAACAACATATCAAAAACTAACCAAGCCTTTAGAATTGTCAACCTTCAAGTAACGGACATTAACAATTTAAAATAAAAAATACTTACAACCCATTCATAAATGTGAATTGAGATTCCCAAATGTTAGCCCTTCCAAGTGTTTGAAAAGGGGCATTATTCAAGTAGTAACCAACAATCCCAAAAAATATTCACCAAATACATGGTACATCAAAAGTTAGAAGACATTCTTGAAACTTTCACTCTTCGAAAACAAATTTAAAAATAGACATATGGACAAAAATGTTGGATTTCAACAACTAGACATAAAACTCAACTTTCAACACATGTCAATGAGCTTTTCACAACCAATGTTTAGGCCAATTTGTTGACAAGTATCATTTTATCTAAGTTACTTGTTTGAAACCAACATTTACAAAGAGTTGTGAGGATTCCAACAATTGGAAAAAAAAATTAAAAAATTGCCTCAATTAAATAGTTATTGGGAATGCCCAAATTTTGTTGTGCTAAGATAGCAATGGTGGGAAATTTATGTTCTTATGTGCACCACTAGGTTAATGCACACTTATAATTCCTTTTATCAATAGGAAACTAAGAAAAGCAATCAAGCTCCCTTGCTACAAGTTGTTTCCAAGTGTTGACATTTGTTTCAATTAAATAAAAAAAATCCTTGATATCCATTACAACTTGCACCAAAGGTTCATCAAGCATAGTAAGCATCAGAGACTTGTAACATTCCACCAACAAAGGTAGTAGCAACCATTCATTATAGGCAACCACCAAAACTAAGGCCATACTTCAACCCACATAAGTAATGATTAGATACATGCTACTAAATTTGGGATTCAACATGAACACCAAAATGTTTTGTTCAATTTTTTTTTCAAATCCATAGACAAAAGATATGAAAAGTATAAGGACTTCCAACATTTGGCACTTCATGTGCATCATGAGTTCTTTTAGCTTTAAATCAAACTCATTTGCATTTGGATCCCCAATGGTTGTTTTCAATAGTTGTTCCATTAGTAAAAATTGGGCGACCCAAGAACAATAACAATTGACCTATCTATGGTATTCGCACATCTACCTTAACTTCTCAGTTCCATGAACAAAACCTCTATCACATGGTGATTATTGGCCTCCCATCATTGGCATATTGTGAATGAAAACCCATGGCAAGAAATCTAAATTACACTCAAAATTTCGCCAAAAACATTCAGACTCTAGCTCTTTATTTTTTGATTAAGGAAATCCTAATACAAAATTGAATTATATGTACTAAATTTAGCCCCAGGATTTTATCAAGGGGTCGGAAAACTAAGGTTTGAGCAAGTAGTCCCAGGATTTGATCAAGTTTTGCATAATTTTCAATAGTGGAAATTAATTAGCACCCAAAGGGCTGGGGTTTAATCCCAAAATCTATTCCTTTAAGACAAATATCATATGTTGGTCTATTGACCCCCATGGTCCTCCAACTTATGACCATTCATAAAAATGGATATGTACACTTGTTTGGACCTCTTTTGATTCACTGTGTTCTATGTGGCCTTTCCCCAAAAATAGTGATGTCTGCAGGAAGTAAGGTGGTTGTACAATGTGAGAGATATTTATTCTCTTAGGTCAAGGATGTCCACAAAAGGTTTAGGCTTTTTTTTGCTTGTTACTTGGGCCTTGTTACTTAATTTGGGTTTGTCTGGTGGAACACTTTGCATTGTAGGGGCTACTCAATTACTAGGATTTTGTGTATGTGTTGGTAGCAGGCTAGAGAAGCATCCACTACAGTGGTAGTTAGAAGAAGGTTGGTTGGTCTTTATGCTCTAGCTTCAATCTAAGTTTGATCAAAGTCATGTTTATTTAAAGATTTACTAATCGAAAATAAATACATATATGAACTGACAAGTAAGGAGTCCAAACACAATGCAGAGGCCATTGTGGTCATGGCTTCTATGACACCATAGTAAGGGATCAACAAAGGCTTAAAAACGTTTGATTCCTATCTTGTGCTTTGGAAGTGCACTTGCTACAAAACTTTCCTTATTGAATTGCCTTGATTACCTTTTTTTAGAACAAGCTAATGTGTGGATGATGTTGGGTGTGAAAGGTTAGGTCTTTCTTTATGTTTAAATTGGAGAGGCAATGCCCTAGACAACATTGGTGCTTTCCACATTGTTTCCTTTGTGAACTAGATTTGGACCAAATCAGCCATGCCTAGATGGCTCAACAATTTTGCATAGTTGACTATGCTATATTGTTCAAAGGGGATGATTTCAGTCCTCACTATTTTATACTTGTGAAGCTCATTTTCCTACATATATCCCATATTTCCAACTATCATGTATCATGTGCAACTTGATGTGTAGTAGGAAAATGCTTTTGATGTTGCATTAATCAAATCTTCACCAAATGGTGTTTTATTGCATCCCTTATGGTGCTACAACTTACGGCAGTGATTGCAAAACGGAATGCTGCTCTATTCGAAAAGAGCATTATAATTGTTGAAAAGATGGCAGCTTGGGCAGAACGAGATGCTGCCCTAGCTGATCGGGATTCTGCTCTTCTGAAAAGGGATGCTGCCATTTCTACACTTACAAAAGTGGAAAAAGAATCCTCATCATGTGCCCAAAAACGCCCCAGTGTTGTAGGAGACATACATGGGTCAAAGCTCCTGCAACGAATTGGGTTTGCTAAGCATTATTCATTAGTAGGTGAATTTCAACCAAATTATGTCATGACATTTGATGCTCAATGCACTTGGGTTGCTAGTGAGCATCTGGCTTTTCAAGGGACTAGGACACAGACAGAGTTATGGAGAAAACAGTCTCCTCAAGTTTCACCAGGTGTTCCAACTCAGAATAAGGCACTTCATCTTGCAGTTAAAAAGGTGGCCTTCACCCATCTAGAGGCAATTGCAAGAATATCAAGTGAAGGGTGATGAAGAGGAAGGGCAAACATGGGAATTAGAAATTGCAAGTACAGCAAGTTATGCTACCATGCCAATTTCTATTCCAACTCGTATACCATACTGTTCCTGCACTAGAATGAATCAACAGAGCTACAGGTGGGGTAGTGGTGGATGGCAATCAGCTTGTTGCACAACCCTCCTTTCACTACACCCCTTGCCATTGGGTTGGTCTTGGCACCCTTGTGCTAGGTCCTAAAAAGGAAACATGCCATGGTTTTGTCTTTTATTTTTTACACCTAGTGGCTTGATTGAGGTTTGACATTGTTTTGTAATTAATCTATTATTGCTTGAGTATCTAGGTTAGTTAAATGGAACTCTGATCTTACATGGGCTATCAAATCCTATAATGGCTTTTGCAAATTGTGTATGAAAATAGCTTAATTGAGCATCACATTGGACTGCCCCCTAGTAGTATGGGGAAGATCACATGCATTGCTCTAGAAGGGCAATACACTTTGCAAGTTCAACCTTGGATTCAGAATGTGAAATCTTCGGTTTTGTGTGCACATGTGTTTATTTTCTTTTTACAGTCAATGATCAGTTGAGATTTAAGAAGGTTGTTTGGATTTGTGCATGACCTTGCATGACCTTTTTCTGCAAATTGCACCTACATGCAGGATGAAGTTTTGGAATTGGAATTTCAAGGATGGAAGAAGAAGTTCACTATGCTCCAAATATATTCAGTGGACATTGTTGGTAGTTTGTATCAAAGAGGAACCTTTTTGCTAGGTTGAATTCACCTTCATCATAACCCTCAATGTCAAGGTCCTTTCTCTGCCCAACTGTCAATTGGTTAGTTCATTAGCATGACAAGTATTCAATAGATTGTGGACTCAAACCCATTGATCTTCCTACATGGGAAAATGCCCTAGAATCAAGATAATTATAACATTGTCTCATCAAAGAAAGGCTATGTCCACATGAGCCCTATGTTTGTTGATTGCATGTGGAATGCACCTGTGTGTTTTTGTGATTGTAACCCTCATGTTCCTCTTCTTGATATATTTGGTCAAAAATCAAGAGATAAATCCTCATTAGCTTCAATGTTCTTGTTGTAGACCATGCAGCCAGGTCGACAAGGTCGATTTGACAAAATAGGTTATGGTTAGAGGCATGTGTATGGCTTCCCAAAGTATGAGCATGAAAGATGGGGAGGCCCTGAGTCCAAGATGGGTAGATGCCTAGGTGTAGAAAGAATTGATCAAAGTGGGTGGTACAAAGAATGAGAGATGTAGAGGCAAACTAATGGAGGTCCTAATGATGGGGAAATTTACTCCCACCTCAATGGATATTATATGAAGCATCAGTCAGGTCCAAAGCTCTATGGCATTGACAGCCATGGACATAAGAACATGGCCTCTAGACCTTGGAGATGAGGTCATGTCCTGCTTCCTCAAGCAATGGAGATGATTAAACGAAGGATTGGAGGGGATGAGGGTCCCCTTAAGGTTCTAGGGCCAAAACCCTAATCCTTTGGGTCATATCTACAAGGAAATGAAAACTACCAAAATGTTGATGAGGAAGAATATGTCTAGGAGGGTTTGACACCACATGCTCAAGAGCAAGGAGTAGGCAATGGAAACTCAAGAACTTTTGGGTTTTGGCTCCCACTTCACCTCAACTTTTGGTAAATTCTTAAATGAGTTGTATCTTGCAAGGGGTCTTGGATGCCCTTTTTCCTTCTGTGCTTGGGGGTACATGTGCCCTTCTCGGTGCATTTGAGTATTGAAAGATTGTGATCAGTCAAGCACTTTGCAAGGTAATTGTTTGCCACTGTTGGGTTATATATCCGTACACTGCATTTGCTGAAGGTAGTCATGAAGTTTATCTTGGTTGTATTTTTTTTTTAAATAGCCAATATTGTGATCATTCTTGATCAAGTCTTTGCTAAAAACACTTAGCAAGTGTAACCTGTGGACTATTAGCAATATTCAAATTCACACGGAATTATCTATGTTGTTTGTAGAGAATGTGGGAATAAGATGGTTGAAGTTAGAAACTCACATAACTCATATGACCCATGTTGTGTTAGTTCATGTTCTACAACTAGAAAAGATGCCTTGGAGATGTACAATTCATGATAGGTTGTCTATCTTTGCTAAGGAATGCAAGTACTTATGGATTTCCCACAGCTTACCATGTCCTTACCAGATGGTCATGTGGAGTTTGTGATGAAGGCTCAATCTACACATGTTATAGAATTTTATAATTTTTGGCTTGCTTCTAAAAAGCTATTGTTTATTGTGAAAACTATGTACAATTTTGCTTTCTAGGAGTAGACCAATTTGCAGTTTGGATCATGAAATACCTCATTGTACTAAATTCATTATGTTGCCGAAAAAAAGTTTTCTATTATTTGACCAGGCATTACAGTGGCTAAGAACTTATGAGACATGGGATACAACGTTAATATGGTGGTTAACTCCACCAAAGTGCAAATAACGTCTTGTCTTGTGGTGTGACATCTTTACAAGCTTTGTGGCAAACATTGGTAGTTGAAAAAGTATTCTAGCCTTACCTTTCTCTTGTGTAAAGTTCTAATTGCATGACAAAAACACATGTGAAGAAAAAATAAGCAATGTGTTATGTTTTGTGGTTGTGATGTCAATGCCCAAGTAGGTGTGCTAAATCAAGGACCATGTCATTCCTTATCAAATCCATAATGTTGTGCAGTATATTTAGCTTTGATCAAAAGTGAATCAGTTGGTTTCTTTTCAATCTATAAAAATCTCACTATTGAAAACAAAAAGCTATTACCTATGAAAAAAAGCCTATATAGATAAAGATATAGTTTTTTCTAGGGTTGGTTGCTTCTTGAGGATCTGAAATCCATGTACTATGCTTCAACTAACTACTTTCAGCCTTATGTATCAGCACATGCTAACATTAACTCTATGCAGGTTCATGGCATTTAGTGGCTACCATTCATGATGAATGTGCTGGTTTGACACCCATAAGATCATGATTACTCCTATAGTGGTTGTTTACTTCTAAAGTTTGCAAGAATTGTATACCTTCAAAATGTTGTTCTGGAGTTTCTTGCACAATTTCGTATGTGTGTTTTTGTGCAATGCCTAGCTAATGTCAACATTGGACTTTTTATCAGTGGTGTGCTTGAAGGATATGGAAAGGGGCAGGAAGCACCAACCACTATATTTTATCATGATAAAGGCTAGAATCAATAGATACCTTCAACAAGACTATTGTGGAGTTTCCTCTTCAATATCATGGATGTATGTTAATATGAAGTTTGTGGTATGTTTGGAACTAAGTTGAGTATATCTGTGGTGGTAATGTTGTAACTTTGTTTAAGAACTTGAGGAGCAAGGACAAACTATAATTTGATCATGGACAATTGAATTTGTGAATAAAAATTGTGGCACATGAACTTAACATTTTGCCAATTTAGTATCTTGTGAAGGTAGTAGCAAATTCAGTTGTCTTTTGCATTGGCCAACACAGAGGCAACCCTAACAGAAATCTAACCCTTTTCAGAGCTCATAACATCATGGATGTCATATGCACAAGTTGATACTCAACAAACTTTTCCTCCCCCATGAAGTGCATGCAACTCATAAAAAAATCCGAAATCCTTAACAACATGTGAAACACCCAACATTTGCCATCAATTATAATTTCAAAATTAGGAACATGCAACAAGTCATGGGTGGCACATGAAGTTGTGTTCGGTTTTCAAATACATGTGATGGAGCACTTCATATTATAATTTCATAATATGCAATGTGCATACCTTTTAACATTGAACAATTGGGGACACTTGTTTTAAGTTCGGCTTCAATAGCCACAAAACATTTTATTCCTAAAGCCCAGGCCAACACCTAAGTTCGGCATCAACAACCACAAAACACTTTATTCCTGAAAGCCCAGGCCAACACCTAGTGTTTATGTAAACCCCACCATTTCCCTAGCGTTTTTCTTGTTTGAAGTTCAGCTTCAAAAGTTACAAAACACACTATTCCTAAAAGCCCAAGCCAACACCTATTGTTTGTGCAAACCCAACCACTTCCTAGCATTTTTCCATACTGTACTAAAGACATGGAAAAACTTTGTGTACATGAGTTTTGCAACCTATCCAAGCTAACAAATGTTTCCATGAAAGAGAAAAATTGGACGTTATCAAGTGGCTTGAGTGCTAGACAATGCAAACATGAACTTGCATTGGCCGAGAACAATGGAGTTGTGGACATTGTTGAGACCCCATAGCTGAACCCTTATGAACAAGCACGAGCTCAACGTATTGTTGAACTGCAAACATGACTAGCTCCACTAGAACGTCAGGCTGTTGAATTGTGAGCTTATAGCATCTTCTCCTTACCTTTGCATACACGTGTGGTTTTGAAATGCAGGTTTGTTACAAACATGTGTGCTAATCTTTATGTATGGTAGACTTGTTGCACTACAAGATTAGATGCAAGGAAGGTCGAAAATCTACAAGGTGGTTGGAAGACATGATGTTTTCAGGTCATGTTGGGGTGTGGGTGGGACCTACCAAATAAGTAAATACTTCCGTTAGGGTTTATGTCACACAGTGATGTGTTTACATCCTTAAGGCCAGTGTACTGCCCTTTCATTCATGTTCTTGTTGGTCTAGAATTTATATCTTTCACGCATTACTTGCATAGTAATGGAATTTGTATCTATCACATATTACTTGCACAATAATGTTTGTATATGTATGATATAACATAGGTCACCAACCGGGAGCTTTGAAACATAAATGTTGGGTGGTTTGCTGAAGTTCTTTGTATACAACGAGCAATTATCCTAACAATAGTTGTGAACAATGTTAACCATAGTTTGAGTATTTAAAGACTATGGCATTTGTTGTAGGTGGAAAACTCCACATAAGAAGAAGGTTAGGCACCATCTTATGGATAGAACAACGTCACAACCACGTAGGAAGAGTGGTAGGATTGCTGCAAAACCACAAGCAAGCATGGCATAAAAAGGGGGATCATCAATGTCTACATCGAAAAATGAACGTGACACTAGTAGCAATGAAGAACAATTTGATAGCATTAGCTCTAAACGACAACAACAAATTGTTTTGCTCAAAGATGGGGTGCATAACTTGCAAAATGCATCCTCAACTATAAAACAAGTGAAAAACCTTGGAAATAAATGAATGGCAACAAGGACACCATACCAAGTTTAAAACAAAATATTTTTTTCATTGTTTCATGCAACTAGTTTTTTTTAGAAGTTGTTGGTAGGTTAAGAACCAATGCTTGTCCAAATCAAGCGCTCAAGACTATTTGCTAGTTTTTTTTCAAAAGTTATTGGTAGGTTAAAAACCAATGCTTGTCCTGATCAAGGGCTCAAAACTCTTTGCTGGTTTTTCTTCAAGAAGTCATTCCTAGGTCAAGAACCAATGCTTGTCCAGATTAAGGTCTCAACACTTTTTGTTGGTTTTTTTTCCGGAAGTCCTTGCTAGGTCAAGAACCAATGCTTGCCTAGATCAAGGGCTCAACACTCTTTGCTTGTTTTTTTTCCAGAAGTCCTTACTAGGTCAAGAACCAATGTTTGTCCATATCAAGGGCTCAACACTCTTTGCTGGTTTTTCTTCCAGAAGTCGTTCCTAGGTCAAGAACCAATGCTTGTTTAGATCAAGTGCTCAAGACTCTTTGCTGGTTTTTTTCCCGTAAGTTGTTGCTGGGTCAAGAACCAATGTTTGACCAAGAGCATTTAGATGATTACAATCTTATATATTTTGCACCTTGATTTTGCAAGATTTTTTTGCCAATTAATTATTGACATGGGACTAAGTACCATGATTTAAAGCATAGAGCAAATTCAAAGAAAGGTTGTACAACTAGTCCTTCACAACGTGGTCAAAGGGGAGTGGAAAGTTGCACTCCACAGTAGGTAGAAAAATATTGCAGGCCTAATGCACAAGGTGGGCCACCTCTAGGATATGGTGGGCAACAATGGAAATTATTTGATAGACAAGCAGAATGTATGCCACCACTTGGGCATTATGGACACCTAGGGCAATGGGCAAGGGGACAATCAAATTACCCACCATTACCGCATGGGCACTGTAAGCACCAAGGGCATTGGGTTGTTGGCTACCAAGGACAATGGAATAACTGTTGTGAAGGGATGGCAACACCATGGCCATGCAAATTGGGATGGGCTTGGTGGTTGTTGTAGGGGTTCCATACAGGCCAAATGGGCTAGTGGGTTTGGTGTAGGAAAAATTAACACTCAAAGGGCACAAATGCCTGCAACCAGGGAGGAGCTACAAGAACCATCTAGTAGGTCAAAGGTTGACATTAAAACACAACAACGAGTGGCAAAAAAAACCATTGAATTTGAGGAAGAAGAGCGAAAGGGGAAAGGATTGCCACCTCACAAAGTGGAGGTGACAAAACATGGCAAAATTGATGGGTCATGCGATGGTAAAAATGATTGGGATAATGCAATGCGAGGTCTTGCACCTCGTATCCTAAATATGGCTGTTGTTAAAGTGGGTGAACAAAACTCTGTGGACATGGTTGAGCTCTGCAATCAACTTGATAATTTATTTGAATATATCCATCATGAGTTGAGTGCCTGTGGCTTTAGGGATTGTGTCAGATGATTGATGAAGTCTGAAAGATCCCATCTAAAAAATGGTATCAAAAGGATGGGCAGACTGGATGCCCTCTTGGTGTGGATGTAGACCAGTGGGTAGCATTTGTTAAATATTGGGAAGAACGCAACACACAAAAAAAGACCTCCCAACTAACAAGTGCAAGAGGCACAGTCACAAAATTAAGCAAATATGGTCATGGTGGAAAAACTGCTATTGAAGCCAAATTGGTATGTGTTTGTTTAAATTTGATATTTTTTCTTGTGAGGATGTGTATAAATTGTTGACGATAAGCATATGAATCATAGAAGATATAATTCCCTACCCCTAGAGCTTTATGGATGCATTTTTTTGGGTTGCAAAAAAAGCTTGCACGTCAAAGCCCATCATTATCTGAGGTGGCAGCTGCAGAACTAGCCTCAATTGGCACAAACGAAAACCCAATGAGTTCCCACAAATGCATATGGATACAATCATGTGTGCGATAGTGTTAGCACAAACCTTGACATTAAAGACTTTCAATGTAGCAATGGTCTTAAGTTGGTTCTTTGTATGTTGAAGGCTACATTTTGCCATGGCCATGATGGTGTTCTATAATCAATGATGTTTGTTGAACTAGGTTGTAATTATGTTCGGGAATGTATGCAAATTTGGAAGGATTCCAACTCAACCATTCTCTCCTCATGAATTGCAGCAATTGAAACAAAGTTATTGGAAATCCTAGAGGCATGCAACTCAAATGCTCGAGGAATTGAACAATTGAATGCTCATGTGGAGTTGTTCATGACAAAATTGTTGGCACAATCAAATGCAGGAGTATTAGGTGCAAGTTTGACAAATCAAGGAGGCATTACAGGAACTACTGAACTTGCCACACACACCGTAGAAGTGCAGACAACCACAAAGTGTACAGAGCTTCGAGAGGGGCATGGTATTGAATTGCCTATAGAAATGCAACCATCCATAAAGCCTACTAGACTTTTGGAAGGGTATGCCATTGAAAACAAGGGTAGAACTAAACATGGGGATATTGGCCATATTACAAAGGTGCATATCTAAACTTTCCTTCACTGATGAAAATTAAACATCATTATAATTATATGGTGTGGCATGCCAAAACTTGACAATAGTCAACATTGACAAATATGTTGAAATGAAGGAATTTGGGGGGAGGGGGGGGGGCATTTGGGTGGATCTTAGGCTGAAAAGAAATTGACCACATTTGTAGCACAAGTTGGTGTTAGCACTCAGGCACAATTTGGTGCATGTAAGGTCACACACACACAAGAAGAGGTGAGATCTGAAAAAGTTGATGTTATGTGTGGGAAGATCCTAGTCAGAATAATCACAAATGGCTATATTCTATAATTATGCCTTGATCCAACTCTATTGTAGAAATAATGAACATGTTGATTTGGGTGTGTAGTTTCAGATAGGGGATTTAGTTGCATTGATAAATCCTACCAAAGAGGACATCGTTGCAACATGTATGATATCAGGGATTGGTGGGTAGACATGTTTCCACCATGGCACCCCTATGGGTGGTTTTGGGTGCAACTTATTGAAATTATGGAAGGCAAAGGCTTCATCTCGTTGCTAATCACAAATGAAAATGATGATCCACCACAATTGATGTTGAAAGATGTAATGGGCACCAATTCAGTATGGAAAGGCCAATTTTTGCAAAAGAACAAGTGAGTAGTTGTTGTAAACTATTGTCCTCGCTACTAGGGATTTTTTGTTGAGTTTAATACTAATGTAAGGGAATTTTGGTGTATTTCACTCATCACAAGGACTTAGCTTGGATGATTGAAATATTTTTTCTCTTCAAGTACATTTTATTAGCCTCAAGACCTAGTTGGTTGCATGTGTTTTGTTTTTCATTTGGGAGGTTGGGCTTTGCTATGATATAATATATATTTAATCAATTTAGTTTACACTCAAGGCCTTTTCTGGTTCCATCTTGTTTTGAAATGTGATTAGCAACCCTATTTAACACTAAATGTTGGTTGTCCAATATTGTCAAAGGTGGTAATCCTTATTCTTTTGCAGAGATTGATGTAAATTCATAGGTGTTGATGCATGATGGGCAAAGCTTAACCAAGATTGGTGGACAAACTTGTGTAGCTATGGTTGGTGTAAGGTCCCAAGTTTCAACTCTTTATGTGCACATAATTTCAACCATTTGTTGTAATTGTTGCAAATGGTTATTTTTAACTCAACCTTGAATAGGTAACTAGTGTGGAGCATGGAGTTGTTGGAGGCTTCACCCCAAGTCAACATTAATGGTGGTGAATCTTATCTAATCCTATTCCATCATTAAATGCATCATATCTTCTTAAATGAATCCTCTTAACATCCCATCTAGATGAATCACCTCTTGATCATTAGATGAATCAAATCTAATTAGATGTCCATGTTATGTGATGGATTAAAGTGATGGGAACAATTTATAGGTTTACATAGTAAGCATGTGGAAGATGATGTGGATGATCACATTGTGCCACGGGAAGGAAGATGTGAAACTAAAGTTGGAGAAAAGACAAAACAACTTCAAGTAGGACTCACACATGGGGCCAACTATGGACCTCACATGGGGACAACTATGGAGCTCTTCATGGGTTATGAAGCAGGTTGTGAGGAAACAACTTGGTGGGCACAATCTTTGAAAGAAATATTTGGGCATTTTGTATGTACCTATCTCTTGTATAAATTGAGTTTTACCCCATGTAAGAGTTCATAACATTCAAAATGGGATTAGGTTTAGGATATTTACATAACCAGTTTTCTGAATGCGAGCTTGAGAGTTGATGAAATCAAGGTTAATCTGAAAATTCTGAACCTTGAGACAATTTGTGATTATGGGTCACCTATATCTTTAGGAGAATGTTGGAATGCTGATGTGGAATAGGTTTTAACTAATGCTTTGGCTATAGGCAGTGCTGGCAGAATTTCAGATGTTTTTACCATTAATGCTCACCTTGGCTACTTGTACAACTTCTCCTCAACAGGTACTAGGGTTACATATTACTATGTAACTCGTGCACTAGTAGGTAGCCCACTATGAATCATTTGCAAATTGTGAAGGTCTGGGCATCATTCAATTCACACCTTCACCATTACAAATCACACAATTCGAGCTCTAATGGGGAGAGGGGTTTTTCACTAGGTCATTGACCAGCTATACATAGTGCAGGAGTGTTGGGGGGTTTCATGTGTCTTCCAGGATTTTGGGTTAGAAGATGCACCTTTTTTTTTGGGGTAGTTAGAAAGGTCCAACATCTGGGAAGGATGCCAAAGCCCTAGCATGAAGATGCACATGAAACCACATGTATGCTTGTTGGCACATGTATAATTGATGTGTGTCCTGAACTGACAAATTGTGGACATTTGAATCCATTTTATGCAGATGTTTGCAAAGTATAAACTACACCAAGATACACCTACTTGGTCCATGTTGGGAGTTCATTCATGAATTTTGGGTTCTATTTTGCATTTGCAAACCATTCATTGGTTCGAACCAACTATGGTTATGTCCAAGCCTTTATGGTGGATGTTGTGATTATGTAACCACGTTAGTCAGTGGATGTTGCAAACCACACTTCTGGGAAGTTTTACATGGCATGTATTCCTTTCTTTGTGGCCCCCTATTCCATAGTAAGCTCCCAAATCCTACACCATGATGCCTTTTACCCTTTCCAAATTTTGTTGGAAACCATGGGTTTGTTGTGTAGGCCCTAGGGGACTGGAGCTCTTGGGTAAAGAAGGGGATTGTCAATTTGCCCCAATAAACAGTGGTCTATCCACTTGAGCCAAAACGAAAGTAATAGCCCATATGGTTTGAGTGACAACATGTTATAATCTATTCATTTGTCAAACACAAGTTCTAACATAGACCTCATTTTTTTCAATGCAGATAACTTGGACCTACAAAAGATCCAAGAAAGGATTTACAAAAAAAATCACCACCACTTTCTTATAGGTCCCTTACCCCTTAATTCCTGCAATTACACTTTTCACATACACTGCAAGTTCACATGTATAGACAATCAACGTGCCTACATTTTCAGCCACAACTGATGTTGCATATGTGGACTATTGTGAGAGTTTAGTGCATTATGTAAATACAAGTGACTAGACACTAACTGTACCACAAATAATCGACAGAGATTTGTTATTCATTGTAGGTTATGGGCTTGGTAACTTAGATAGATGTCCACCCCAACCAATTTGTGGTGGTTTTGATGGTGATAGAATCATAGCTTCTGTAAGCACCATTTAATTTTTGCAGCCCAATAACACGCACAAGAATCTAATGGAGCTAATTTATTTATATAAGCATGGCTTAAATGTGTTCAATTCAAGCTTTGATTTAACTTTCCCAGATCAACCTCTAAATCCCTTCAACTATACATGTGACAATTCAAACTTGAATCCAACTCCTAGATTTGGAACAAAGCTCAATGTTATAGACTTCAATTCAAGTGTCCAAGTGATTTCTTCCTACCCATAATTTGGACATTGAACATAGATAAATGCTCTGCCTAGCCTTGGTGTCAGCAAAAAACTTTATGTGCCAAGATTAAAAATGTAGCCCAAATCTTGGAATGGCCTTTGTCATGATCATTTGGTTAGTAACTAGAAAATTGTGTTAGCAATGCATTGTTTGCTATAATCATTTTATATCAAGCTTTGTGATGTAAAGGTAAGTTTCCATGTTTATGGACTTGTTTGGAAGGCAAATGTGTGTTGGCATTTATACATTTGAATGGTGATGTATGTTTGCTCCTAAATGGTGATATTTTGTTTTTGCAAGGTTATTCATGTAGGAAGGCGAATCTACACTTCAACCCTAAGGATTTTAATTATGGAACCTAGGTTGTTTCAAAACATGCAAATCGTAGCCACATCAACTCCAACAAGTTGATGGTGCCATCATTGTGTTTATATGTGGATCAAGTTAAGTATTGTTGATTACATTAAGGTAGGAACCCATGTCAATACAAAACTTTTTTCCATCTTTGCAAAACTTAAGGTGAGTGTGCTCACTAAGTTTTTATTAGCTCAATGGTAAGCATTTTCCATGTCCATTTTGTGTGTGATTAGTGAGCCATGGTAACCTTCACCCTAGAACATTGTTAATTAAACCTTAAAATGCTAACCTCAATTCATAATGTTAAACCATGGTCCACTATTCCTTTTCAATAAAAATATATTTTTTGTGATTTAACATTGCCATGTGGCATGTTTCTATTCCTTCATCTTTAGAAGATGTGGTAGATTTGAAAATTCCATTCAAATAATAATGTGACACATGTCAAGATCCTCATTCTTGAAATCTGATGATTGAGATATATCTAGGGTTTTTTAATAAATATTTAAATGCCATGATGCTCATAATGAAACACATGGCACATTTCGATTAGCCAAACACAAAAGATGTGGCCATTTCTTAGTCATAAGATTTAGAAAATTTTAGATCATCTAATATCACAATCTGGGAAAATTAAACCTTTTAATCAAATGCCACGTTTGTAAATCATAAACATAGCATTGGATGGTCCAAATTATTTTTTTGGTTTATACATCAATTAGTTCCCCAAATATTAAAAACCATGCCATGTGGCAATAACCCATTAGTTAATTAGAAAAAAAACATGGCCATTCCCTACCCACAAGATAAAAAAAAACTTGATCTTACATTGTCTTACCACATGTGACAATCCCAATGTGTTGAATCCAATGACCTAAATAAATCTAGAGGGATTTAAAAAACATAATTTAAGTATTTCAATAGTTAACATGTGTCTCCACATGGTTGGAGTTTGGATCCACCAAAATAGTTGCAACTTATAATCGCAAAATGATGCCCCATATACACTATGTATATACTAGCCCCATCGGATGAAACAGTATATACTAAATTTAGTCTTCATCTACCATTTGATGATGTCATCATGATGTAATGTTTCATGTGACTATTTGTTGTCTATGATTTGTCTTAGGCGACTATTGGATAGTTAGTTGTAAAATGTTTCTTTCGACTAAAAAATAGTCATAAACATTAGTTGCAAATCAAGACTTTGCTTCTTGTGTATTATAAGTTTTTTAGGTTATTCTATGTTATTTTTGGTTATTATAAATTATTTCAGTTTAAACTATTTATAATTATTATAAGTTACTTTTGGCTATTGAAGGCTATTTCACCTTAAATTATTTTTGTATATTATAAATTATTTCACCTTAGATTATTTTTGGTAATCCTAAGCAATTCTAATATATGACTATTGGTTTTGTTTTATTAGTGTTATTGGTGGTTATTAATGGCTATTAATACCTATTTTATTTTTGCTTATTAAAATTTTTTATGGTTATTCTATTAATGTTATTGATGGTTATTTATTAATGGCCATTAGTAGTTATTTTATTGGTGGCTATTATATTAATGGTTACTTGTGCCTATTTTATGAATGGCTATTGGTGGCTGATCTATTAATGGTTATTGGTGGTTATTTTATTAATGGCTATTGGTGGTTATTATATTCATGGCTATTGGTGGTTATTATATTCATGGCTATTGGTGGTTATTATATTCATGGCTATTGGTGGTTATTAATGGTTATTATGTTAATGGCTATTAGTAGCTATTTTTATTAATGGCCATTGGTGATTATTTTGTTATAAGCCATTAGTGGTTATTTTATTGGTGGTTATTGATGGCTCTTTTATTAATGGTTATTATATTATAAATTATTATTTGGTAATTTATGTTATAATGTTATAGGTTATTATAAATTATTATATTTTAGGGTATTTAAAATTATTTATCATAGGTTATTATTTTCTATTTTAAGTTATTTTTACCCTAGGTCATTATATTTTGTTTTAGATTATTTAAAATCATTATACTTAGGATGAAATAATCTATAATAACATAAAGTAGAATGACCTTGAATAACTTAAAGTATAACTTGAAATAACATAGATTAATTTAAATAAAATAACCTAAGATATAGCCTATAGTTAGTTGAATAATTTAATTAAAAATAACTTAAAAACTTATAATAAACTAGCTAAGATACCTTAAGGTAAAATAACAAATAATAATTGAGGGTACAATAATTTATAATAGCCTATAATAACATAAAATATAAGTTAAAATAATTAAAGTAGCTTAAAATATTATAAGGTATATCATAAAGTAACATAGATAAAATATTTAAAAATATATAAAAATAAACCTATTTACTATTGTAAATTGTAATGGTGAATTATGTTAACTAGTAATGAAACATGATGTCTACATAATGATATTATAGTGAAATAACTTTCACTATGATGAAATAAGTAAAATGCAACAAAGTTATTTCACTTTTAAGGTCCCATAGTGATTTAAGCTAGTAGATTGGACCCCACTTTGGTAGTACTGAAAGTGCAAACCTATTTTTATGTCTTTGAAATCATTATTTATTATGATCAATGCTAATTTGAAAAGAACAAATGAAAGAAACTTTAATGCCTTTTTCTATACATCAAATACTTATTTTATTGTTTATGTCAAAAGACATTGTAATGATAAATTGAAGTGTAAGAAAACCTTCCAAGAGCTGGATGCTAATGAAAAAAAACACTTGAAATTGGATACGCACCAATTTCATCAACAAACATCGCAGGCCAACCACATGTAAACCTTGCTCTCCATTCATGTCATTAACACTAATGTTTGTTGAGATAAACATAGGTTAATATTTGTTAAATTAAACATATGTTTGACACCCACTAGGCTACAATTGTTTCACAATTTTGTTTAGTTTCTTTATGTTGAAGGAGAAGGGCTTCATTGTTGGATGGGGGCAAAAAAAAACACATTTTACAATTGATATTTATATGACCTTTGTTTCCACCATGCTGGTAGATTGGTATGTACTACATTAGTGTGATTTTGTGTGGATATATTTAGAGCAGGGGGCAAGAAATGGCACCAAACCCCCCTTTTGGGTATCAATATGGGTATCAAATTGGGTAACCATGGTCATTAAAAAATCACTTAGGTAGTTGGTTTTGATATATAACCATGGTTATCAAAAAAATCCAATATTGGGTTATTATATGTGACTATGGTTTTCAATTTTGTTTCAATTTTAAAAATCAAATATCCACCTAAAAAACCGTCAAATCTTTGTTAGTTCTTTCAACAAACCCAACAATGTAACCAAAAAGAAGGGCACACTGAATTACATGGAGACTATGTCATCAATCCACACACTTTATTACATGATCCTTGTTTCATTTGAACCTTAACTATGAAGGTTCACACAACAATAAAATCATAGTGGTCCCAAGCAAAACTAATCTTAAACGAGGATAGACAATGGATTAGAACATTTTGAGTCTATTCTCAATGATTTTCTTGGTCACTGGTTGTGGATTTTCACAAGTTGATTCAAAAACAATTAATCTCCTAATTAGAAGCAAATTAGGGTTTGAAGAGGGTGTTTGCCAAGCAATGATCCCTTTGTAGGCAAAAACTTGAAGAACATCCCAGTAAACATTCAACTTTCCCATGAAGGAATGATTGTTCAGAGCTCCCAATACCCATGTACTCAACCATCTTCAATAGTAATTAATGCTTGATTCAAATATATCTAATTTGAGTTGTGAATTCCATAACCGACCAACTAATAAACCCTCTAAAGCCTTTCATCCCTTCCATCTTTTGCCTCTAAAGATATATTTAAACCTAACATTTTGTTTCTAACTCCAATGCAATGAAATTTTTGGAGTCAACAAAACATCACTTGAGACATACGGGCATTTACCCCAAACTCAAATTCACACCAAACAACATAGTCTAAACACCAAAATCCTTGAATCTAAGCATGAGCCATCTAAATACACCAAAACTAGAGAGCTTATATAGGAATTCTCAACGACTCTTGTAACCTCATGCCATTGTCCAGATCCCTCTTCACACCATTCTCCACCACATAGAAAATGAGAAAAAAAAAAAAACATTAATCTTTAATCTTTTGCTCCTTCTTAAAAGCATAATTATCATCAACATAAAACCTCTTCATCAGACATGCTTTCATGCACAATAATACAACATAATAGGAGATAATTTTTGACGCCAAGATAACAATAATGAACACCCTCTTCACACAAAAACCCTAAATCCATATTTCTTTGCCACATTAGTTCTTTGAAATGTTTAAAATATACTTAGAAGTGATGATTCCTTGAACCCGATTAGTTTTTCCAATATCTAGACCCAATGGTTCTTTGACTTTCAAAAGGTTCGATTACCTAGGTTTCAACACTTGGCCTCAAATTAGGTACTTCAAAAAGAGCAAGACCAAACCTTAAGGTTTGAAGTTTAAACAAACAAGGGGGTGTGTCAGAGTGTGGCCTTGCCATTTACATTAAAAGGTATCTTAAGGCAAAAGAAGAATGATGGAAACTCAAATATTTCACCATGCAAATATTGTATAATCTTCCAAAAATCCTCTAAAAGAAAGAAACCAAAATCCTTCAAGATATTATTATAACTCTATAAGTAATCTCAAGTTTGAACACAAGCCAAAATATATCATGTTTGAAAAATCCTCATATAAAAAGAAATAGACCTAGTATTATTATTTCCTAGGGGGGGCCAAAATCCCTTAAGCTACTATACTCTATAATGAATCTTAACACAATATCCCTCCTGCCTTGCTAGGCGAGGCCAACAACAAAATGGTAAACGAGACTCTAGGGTTGAGCTCTAGGGTTTCATGTGGACATGCAATGCGTAGGAGATTAGAACAAGCGCTTGTTGGATGCCGACGGACGGTGATCGCGTCGGCAAGGATCGCAGCAGCAGCAGCAGGAGGAGTTTGCGAGAGTGGTAAGAGCATGATCAAAGGCGAGAGAAGAAATCGTGAACAATGAGAAGACGACAACGTCCTGTTCTTCCTCTTGTCTCTTCTCTTTCCGCCGCGGTTCAAGAGTTTCTGGACTCTCAGTTTCAGAGTGCAAGCGACCTTGCATCGGCACGAAGCTTGTCGGCGAAATTGAAAGGTGATCGGGAGAATAATGAAGCAGAGTTGCGGAAACTGCAACTCAGAGTGGAATCCCGAGCAGCGGAAGGTGCCTCCGTTGCACAACACCTCACTGCGTCTCTTCACGATCTCGCTGTTAGAATCGAGCAGATCAGAAGCTCTCCGGCGGCTTTTTCTTCCGCTGCTGACCCCGCCGCTGCCGGTGGTGGTGGTGGTGGTACGGGGGAGAATCCCAATTCCCCGATCTCGAGTCCGCATCCCGTTGTTTCGAGCCCTAGTTCCAATGGAGCTCTTGTCCAGGAGCTTTCGAGCTTGGCTAGCGAAGTTGCCAGAGTGGAGCAGGTTCGCGACTATGCACAAAACGTTTTGCGCTTGGAGCAGCTGGTAGGGGACTTGGAGGATGCTGTCACTGCTGCAACGTCGCTTGCTAGGAATCGACGATTCACGGTTCAGCGAACGGTAGTGTTCTTGTCTTCTCCTTCTTCTTCCTCGTCTTCTTTCACGCAGGGGTTTCCCCTAAAAGTTTCTTCTTCTTTCAGTCTTCTGATTCTGGTACACAGGATCGATCCATGACAAGAAACACTGCACAGCGTTCATATCACTCATCTTCTTTGCATGACATGCATGCCATTCCTGATGGATTTAGGTTAAGACCATGTGTTTGAGTGAGTGAGTGAGTGAGGGAGGGAGGGAGGGAGGGGGACTTGTCAAGCTTTTTGCGACTGAGAAAACTGCTCACTAATGCTCCTCTCTCTTCATGTCTCCCAATGGTTTCCCTGAAGCCAGGTGAATGAAGAGATTCTGGAAAGGTTTTCAGATGCAGTTCAAACAATGCAAGTGGTGGAAGATTTGATTGCTATGATTGCAAGCACAAAGCCACAGTGGAGGCAGCTTGTCTCAGCTGTAGATCTTCGGGTTGAACGGGCTGCCTCATCTCTTCGACCTGCTGCAATTGCGGAGTATTGTACTCTCCTGGCTATTATAGGTTGGCCACCCCCTCTTGCTCCAGCAGGAGGAGGAGATGCAGATCAGAAAGGTGGTGGCAGTGCTCGCATGGCAAATCCATTGCTTGATATGGAGGATTATATAGCATTGAGGTATGTTTCTCAAAGCTTACATTGGACAACTTGAGAGATTGATGATGTTGAAGTTGTGTTGAAGACAAAAGCTCCTTCCTGTCTGTAGGATAAATGCACAAGCACGAGCTTTGAGTCCTTGCTTTCAAGTTGATATTTGGTTTTGTGTTTAGACATTTTCAGCCTGAGGAACAACAGTCTTGGACTTCACACATTGATGTTGCTACCAACTGCAGGTATCAAGACTGTTTTATGGTGCTATCAACTTTGCAAGCTGTGCAGCGTAATTGGAGGCAGCGGCGAATTTGTAGGAAGAGGGAGAAGGAGGTGTTTTCAACTAAGTACAATGCCAGCAGCAGGAGCAGCATTGATGTAGATCATCTCCCACATGAGCCACTGTGGACTGTGGAGGAACTTGTCAGTTCAATTGCTTCCAGGGCAGAGCATCACTTTGTGAGGTGGACCCAGAAGCCAGAGCTTGTGTGTGCTCTTGCTTACCGTGTTTGTCAAGAATATGTTGATATGATTGATGAATATCTGCAGCCCATGATTGATAAGGCGAGGCTGGCAGGTTATAGTGCCAGAGAGGAGTGGGTTTCTTGCCTTGTGGGTATGGTTGGTAAGCATCTAAGGATAAAGATCTTGCCAGGTCTTGCGAATGATGTACAAGAAGAGACTGTGGTTTCAGGACCGGCAGCTGCACTTTGGCTTCATACAGTTGACCAGATCCTAGCTTTTGATATCCGTATGAGGTCACTGGCAGTGCGTGCTCTTGGTCTTTTCCAGATGGGATCAGAGGGGGATGCAGTCAATCAGGAGAGTATTGGAGATTTATTAGGATCTGGTGTGGGTTGTATAGGGGTGTTCGCTGAGCAAGCCAGTTGGCTTCAGGTGTGGGCACATGTTGAGTTTGCAGATGCATGGGACAAGCTAAAGCCAAAACTTGAGAAGGAAGAGTTCTGGGTTATTGACAGAGGAATGATGCCAAGCTCTCAAAGGCTGGGTGCAAGTGGATTAGGTGATGGGGACTTTTTGGGACAGCAATCATTAGGAACTAGTGAAGAGTTTCGAGCTCCTGCTGGGGCTCATGCCATGCTAGCAACCATGTTATCAATCATAGACAGGTGCCGGAGTCTACCAAAAGTAGACCAGCGTCTGGCTTTCATCAGGGCAGGAGCTGTTCCGGTTGCCAAAGAGTATCATAAGGAGTTGCTTCAGAGGTGCCAGGAGGCTGAAGGTCTGACAGCACTTGCTGAAGAGAATGAGATGGTGAAAGTTGCTTTCTGTGCAAATGCTGCACGGTTTTTTGAATGCAGACTGCAGGTACTCCTTACACCAGAGTTGCTTAGGTGGGGATGTATGATCCTTAATTTCCTCAGTTTGGGACAGATGATGGTGGAAAGAAATTCAGGAACACACAGGTACCTTGCAATGGGGAGTCTCTTACTTGGTCATATATGTGGTAGCCACAGATGCTAGGTGTCAGGGTTATTGATCCCATTTCTTGTGTCCTTAGTGCTTAAAGCTTGCTGATGAACAGTCACAATATAGGCAACAATTGGAGCTAACTTGGCCAATCCCTGCAGGAGTCAGGGGAGGACATCTTCTTTCTTGAGCTGCGGCTTGCTCAATTGAGCACAGAGAGTGATCAGGGCACTGAATATGATGGTGATGTTGAATCATCTGAGGACAGGTTTTATGGGTTGGAAGGAACCATATTTGATGAAGAGATTGAGCGGTTTGCCCGCCTCAGGAAAGATTGGATTCAAAAACTGGTGGCTGCAATGTCAAGAGGATTTGAGGCTCGTTCTCGAGAATATTTTCGCAATAAAAGAACGTGGATAAAAGAGGGAAATGCTAGCATTCATGGTGTGCACTCTCCATCCTTTGTCTGAATTTGCTTTGGGATCAATGACCACAAGCCTATGGCAAGAAGGGTCTTATGAGTAGGGTATTCAAACTGGTTTTGGGGGTCTGGTAAGCAAAGTCAGAGAAGTTGTGGGGAGAAGGTCAGAACAGACATTAATCTCTTATTCAAAACGCAAAGAACATGTATATTTTGTAAGTATTCATAGAGAATCCAACATTGAACTGGGGTTTGTTGCAGGTGTGCATGAGATCCTAGATGCACAAGCTGGAAATGTTGCTGTGGATGAGCATGCTGAGAGTGTGGACGAAGTTGGTGTCTCAGGCACTCTTGTGGATGCATTGGCTGTGCTTCAAAGTCAGCTAAGAGCTCTCAATGGAGCTTTTGATGAAGTGAATTTCATTGAACTCTGGCGGGATTTGGCTGTCAGATTGGACCAGCTTCTTGTGAATTCACTTTTGAGTGGTTCTAACTTTTCCAACTTTGGCATCCAACAACTTACAGCAGATGTTCATGCAATTTTCCAAGTCTTCAAGCCTTTCTGTGTGCGACCAGCAAGCTTCTTCAAAGGTTTGTATAGTGGTATCCAGGCTGCTGAGTATGCATCTGCTAAAGGCCTTGTATAA
Organism: Sphagnum tenellum; assembly: GCA_963921925.1. Taxonomy (NCBI): domain Eukaryota; kingdom Viridiplantae; phylum Streptophyta; class Sphagnopsida; order Sphagnales; family Sphagnaceae; genus Sphagnum; species Sphagnum tenellum. The sequence continues at coordinate 15,360,859 of OY998143.1, read as the reverse complement.
ATAGGAAACCAATGTCTCAATGCAGTAGGTGCAATTTGGGTTTATGCAGCTTCGGCTTCTGGGGCTTATGATATTTGATCATAGAGCCCCAGTGTCCTAAAATCCCATACCAGCCTGAAACAGTGCACCCATGTGCCCCTGTCAGGGGCGATCCATATTTGGGTCTCCATGGGACCTTAACGAAAACGCACTCTTAGGATTCTGCCTCCAGTGGTGCTGTCAGATTTCAGATCTTGCAGTTTAACTCCTGGACAAAAGACTCACAGTGCAGGCAAGGACCTGGGGATCTGGTCATCCCCTATCTCAAAGGGTGTCCTCTGCATTATGTCTTGAGAAGTAATTGGCAATTGTCAGAAGGATTAGTCAGAAAACAGCCACTTTTTTGGCTTTTATTGTACACTGTTTGGAACACAATCTGACCTTTTTTCCCCCTTAGTTTCAGTTGCATCTGAAGGCATGACAATCATCTTGATCTACTCAGACCTGAAAACATCATAGCAATTGTGAAGAAAACAGGCATGATTTGGTTTTTGCTTCAATGCTTGCTTTCTGCCATACTGCACACGTTTTGTCTAGGAAGCACTCTTGAGTGAGGAGACCATCTTGCTAGCCACAGACCTTCCAACTTTGCAATTAAGGACTGAAGGATGAAACTCAGAATCCTGGAATACCACTGATTTTGGTGGTAAGAAGAGTACATTCTTCATTTGAACTATTCCGTTCTTCTCTTATGAGGTGGTTATTTACTTCACAATGCCATTGTCCTTCCAAATCAAATTGAGATCATCTAACTTAGGCTCCCCACCTCCACCTATAGCACATAGTTTGTCTTCGGTTGTCCATCAAGTTTCTAAAACTTGTCAATCATTACCAATATTGGTTTGTATACAAAGACATTTTTCAAAGATTAGTAAATGAAATTAAAAAGTATTTTGCTCCATGAATTTGATATAAGGCACCTAAATCCATGTGCACAAGCTTGAAATTCTCTTTCGTTGAAAACTACTACTTTAGTTTGACTGAAGAGGGCTCTGATGATGCTTATCACACAAACATTCATCACATAAAATGAAATTGTGATTGCCAAGCATCGACATTCATGCCTTTCAAAAAATTATTTGTGAATATAAATGTAAGCATCTTGTGTTTCTAAAAGTGGTGTTGCACTTTGCAATCAAAGACTCAACTTAAACAACCAATTTGTATGATTTGTTTCATCTTGGATAGCCTTAGTAGTCACCTTCTTGTTCAAATTATAAGGTGTTATACAAGATTGAATAACATCAAATTGATCTTCAAAACCTTATTTCTCCAATTAACCAATTGATAACAAAATTTGAACCAACTTTGGAACATATGATTACTGCAAATTTATTAGCTGACTTTCAAACATGTAATTAATAAAAAACAATCTTCACCAACTTTGCCACATACACAATTGTTCATTATGCATTTGAAAAGTCCACTTCATATTTGTGCAACAACATAACCCTTCCATCAAAAACATCACTACCTTGTGTTTAGGGTTTTCATAATATAATATCCATGAATCAAAGAAAAGTTTTAAAAGGTTGAAAGTGAGAAGGCAAAGCTCGATGTGATTATGGGCTTTACAAGACCAATCTATCTCTACCCTTGTTTGGTGGTTTTTTTTTTTTTTTCAAGAAAGAATTGATAAGTAAGGGTAAGGTCTAGGGGCCCTTGATCGAAGGTTTTCAAAAGATTAAAGACCCAACCTTGACCAATGTTGGTTAGGCATCTATTTTAAGGAATACCCAATAGGCAAGGCATTTAAAAAAAAACCATTTGGGAAGCCTAAAGGCCTAGGATTTTTCAAACAAACTTATGCCTTGTAAGCATGAACATGAAGGTTTTCTTTTCCCCCACAAGGGCATGCATAATGGGCACAAAAAAGGGTGACGCCCACCAAACATAAACTCGGGCATGTGCATTAAAGGACATGGTCATAATTGACATCATAGTTTTCCTTTAATGTGAGTGTTATAAAACTATCACACTAAACTTACAAAAAATGTCATAAGAGAAAATTTTGTATGCATATTACAATCCTACATCAATAACTAGTTATTAACCACCAAAATTGGTGTTGGATATAATTACATTAATTGCAGCCTAGGGACCTAGCAAGTTGGAGTCATTGATGTCATAAGAATTGGGTGTAGCCATGGTTTGTTAGTTGCTTTGAATTTTAACTTGCGCAAAGTTGTATGTCATTATAGAATATTTTAGAGATGTAAATAATTTGGTGATTATTGTAACTAATGAGACATATCAACCTATTAATGGATGAAAATAAATGTAAAATCGATCCAACCAATATGATGAAAATTTTAATAGTTGCATCATAGTTGTGAAAATGACCAAAATAGTCGAAATTTGGTCTTGTAATTGCAAATATTCTCAAATCTAGTCACAAATGATTACAAGTCACATGTAGTTGTAAATGGAGTAGTTACATTTTTGTTGATTTCTACTAGTGATTATGGTGCAATCTACAGCAACATAATGATCATTAATTAAAAAAAGCTCACATATTTGTTGTTTTACTTTAAATGAATCAAAATTTATAATTAAACTTTAATTGGACGAATAATTGCTTTCATTGCACTTGTCGTTTAACACCCATAAGGTTTTTTCATCCTCACCAAGTTTTCTATTAACAAGTTTGTTATGACTTGTTTTAGATCATTATTACAAAAACGATTCAATTTGATTAGTTAATTTTTTCCCCTTAATGGGCATATTTATATTGATTAAAAGTTTAGGTGCTAAATGAAATGTTTAGTTTTTGAACAATGAATTTGATTATAATGACTTATTTGACTATTTGTCAAATCAAACATTTAGTCAAGTTGAATAATAAAATTGACCACCTTTGTAAAAATGTCCAATGGGTTTTAGTCAAGTGAAACATTTGTAACCAATTGAAAATATAAATGACATCCTTGATTAAGATGGCTAGTGGTTTTCTAGTCAAATTGGACATCCTATGCTAATTGATAGTCAAATTAACTACTGCTTAAATTAGGTAGGTGATCTAGGTGTACCTACCTTCTTACCTACCAACCATCTTATAATATACCTACCTTTTACTTTTTATCTCCTACATACCTCCTACCTACCAATCTACCTCCAATTTACATATTAATTAATTAACATTCTTACTTATTTACATAAATAACGATGTGAAATAAAAAAATTGACAAAATTTGTTTCCTTTTGATGGTGTAGTCCATTGGCAAGGACTTTGTTTATCACTACAAAGGAAAGCGGTTCGATTCCTTGTAACTTATGTGTATGCCTAAAGGGTTAAAGTAAGTAGGTTACATTAAAACAACTAGCTAAGTTAAGCAAGTTAAAATAGGCTAAACTATTACCTATCTACTTGCTTGCCTTTTCACGACTTACATCAATCTATTTACTATTGACTTACCTACCTAATTATGAATTTAAATTGTAATAATTTAATTAAAAAAAAAAAGGTAGACATTCATCTAATCAAATGGTTTATTCTTTACTAATGAAAATGACTACTCATAGATTTTTATTTTGCCAATCAAAAGGTCACCCAATCACGACAAACAAAGTCCAAATTAACTTATCTAAATTGATAGGATGACATTTTTACACTCATCCAAATTGGGTATTTTAAAACTAGATTTTCCATTCAAATAAACCTAGTTTTGTAATAGTGCATCCAACCCCACCACCATTAATCCTAACCCGACATTCACCAATGCTAACATCAATTTAGTTAACAACAAAAAAAGGAAAATCCAACTAATGATTTCTGCAAAAAATTTAGTTGTCTTTTTTACTAAAATGATAAAGAAGATTGAAACTATTAGTTGACATGACAATATTAATACAATTAAAAATTACTAATCAATTTATCGTATAATAATCTTAAAATTACATATATGTGTATATTTTCATATTAAACTATTGATGAATCAAAGTCGCACTAGACTTGTGATTCCATCATCAAAGAAAAGATTGTTTTTTTCTAAGTTTGGTCATTTTATAAGTCATGATGATGGCATTACAAACACATGTCCAAAATGGGGTTTGACGCCTTCAACTGTTCAACCAATACCCAAGACTTTTACAATCCAATAACCATTTCATGTGATGATATAAATTGTTATTGCAAAATATATAAACACATTTTTTTTAATATCATGCATTATAACTTTATTTTATAATTGGGTAGTTTCATAATGAAATTGTTTACACATGTACATTTTAAATATTATTATTCAATTAATGTATAGTTTGATAATTACATTGAAATTTATAGTGCCTTTTAATTTCAAAATGTAAAATGTATTACATTAATTTTAACTATACTTAATTATAAATAAATAATTAAAAAATTCATTAGTTGAATCCTATAGATTAAAAAATCTCAAATGGTAAAAGATTACATTAAATTTTATGTTTTGACTTGGGAAAAAACTCAAATATAATAATTGTATTAAAATGTTACAATTAAAAATCACACAATGAAATTAATTTCACTTCTGAAATTACATAATCAAAATTAAAGTGATTTTAATTTTGTAAAACAAGTTAAAGCAAAAAAACAGAAAAAAACTCAAGTTTCGCATGTACATTAGCTTTGTTTTATTTTTTTAATAAGTTAAAATATTCTCTTTTAGTTTCCATTTTTCATATGTCATTTTGTTCTATTTCAAATACCTATCATCCCCTCTATATTATTTCATGCGAATAATTTAGAAATGGTAAATGAAAACAGATGTTTGTAATTTATTTTCATTTTTGGGTAATTTATTTCAGGAAATAATTAAATAATATTAGAATAATATTTTAATATTACCCAATCATCAAAAATTAAATTTACAATCATTATGAATTGTATCTAGATGATTGATATTAATCATATAAATCACATTGGTGAAGTTGGACATATGCACATGGGGTGTGAATATGTCACATGTTCAACATAATATTCATTTTCACTTAAATAACTAGAAATAGACATATTTAAATTTGATTTGATTTTAATAAAATCAAATATAGTCAATCATTTCAATCAAATGAACATATTAAATTTTATAAACATTTTAGTTGCAAATTATGCTTCTTTCGAAAAAAAAAACCATGTTTTTAATATAATGTTCTCCAGAAAAATTGGGTAATAACCATAAGGATGCATAAGGGCAAGTTTTCAAATAATTGCTTAAGAACCGTTAATTAGCATGTTGGTGTATTATACAAAGAATAAGGGGATAATAATAATAATAATAATAATAATAATATTATTATTATTGGTGTTTATAAAATTGATAACCTACCTTAATGAAAAATTAAAATCTAATTTCCTAGAATTTCAATAGCTAAGGAATAAGTATGCAAAATGCATCTTGTGTTGTGCATGTGTAATAGTAGCCCCTAGGTTATTAATAACCGGATTGATAACCGGATAGATATTCAATAACCGGCCAACACTGGTCCTACAGTGCGCTAGCTGGGTTAACAACCGCGGCCCCTTGATCGAACCTGACCCGGGTTTGCCGATCCGGGTTTGCCAAGCCTGCCGCTGCCACAAGCACGCGAGGGCGATGGGGATGGAGAGGGAGAGCAGGAGCGAGCGAGGAGAGAGAGAGAGGGAGAGAGAGAGAGCGAGCGCAAATGAGAGTGGAATAGTGGGCGTAAGCATGTGAGAAATTGTGCAATTGGGTTGTGACGAAGTTGTTTGATGATAAAAGAAGAAGGGAAGGAAGGAAGATGATGCAGAAGGGCGGCGTGGAGCGAGTGCTCAATTTGGTTCGCCACAAGACGGGTCAAGTCGTGGAGGCTCTGCGCGTCACGGCGCTCGAATTCTCCTGGGATCTGCGCGATGCTGCTCATGGTGGCTTCGGTGTCCCCAAGCTCATTTCTTCTGCTGCATCCTTATCCGTTGCGGTAAGTACAAACACACATACACGCATTCATTCTCTGTTTGTTTGTGTGTGTGTGTGTGTGTGACTGTGTTGTCTTTACAGCCAGCTCTAGAAAAAAAACGAGCAACAATTGTTGATTGAATGTCTTGCTTGGCAGGTAGTTGCAGCAGCAGGGACTGCAGCCATAACCTTAGATGCAGCTGGCAAAGTGTTTGGCAAAAGGTTTGGGTGTTTCTCCTCCTGCTGATTTGTTTTGAGGGTTTCTCTGGCACTGCCTCTTGGGTATTCTTTCGGTCTTCTTTCCCACATTTTCTGATGGGATTTGCGTTGCTGTCTTTACTTCTTCCTGATTTTTTCCCCTCCCCTGTTCTGATCTGTTCTGTTCAGTCTCCTTGACAGTGCTATTTCTAGGGTTTACTCTTGGCTCCTTTGTGTGGAGAGTATGGTACTACACACATGGTACTACATGCATACATGGTATGTGTGTTGTTGTTGCGGAAACAAGCTTTGTAGTGGTTCTTGGAGGTGGATTTGTTTTGGGATGTGGTCGGTGGGGGGAGAATCCTACTTTGGGGTTTTGGATTTGACCTACCTCTCATGGACAGGGAGTGCAACAAGTGCAATGGATGGGAGGGAGTACGCTGCACAATGTGTGCTGGCAAAGGCAGTGTACAGTATCATGTCTCGGACTTTGGCATCCCTGAGTACAAATCTCTTACTCACAGCCCTTGATGTCTATCTATTGTGAGCAGGCAATTGCAGGCTTGCTAAATAGCTACTTTCCTTTTGAATTTTCTTCTGGGTTGAATTTTAGACATCTCTCTTCTTCTTCTTCTTCTTCATCATCTTACCTGCTTCAGGGGATATGATTGAGAGCATCTTAGCTGCTTTTGTTTTCTGCAGAGGTAGTAGAACAGTGCAGAGCATGGCAGCAGCAATAGCAGGAGGTCAAGCAAAAGTGGAACATTTGCCTCCATCTATGAATTTGGGTCTTCCTTTGCCATCTCGAGAATGTCCCAATTGTGAAGGCACTGTATGTATGACTTTTTTCTTGCTGCTGTACACACTATTGTGACCTTTGTGGCTGGGTCACTGAGCATAGTCTTGGGTTGGATACTCTGGTGTGATGTTGTATTTCTTCATCTCTTACTCTGTTCCTGGCACTATCTGCATCAGTATGTTTTGTTACCAGATGCTGATCAATTTGCTGCAAACTCTGTCAGGGTGTGATGAAATGTGCGGAGTGCAAAGGCGATTCGTGGAAACCTAAAGTCCATTTTGATGATGTAATTCTCCTTGATGGCTTTGAGAATACTGGGTTTTCCTCACAACTAATCTATGGCACCCTTAGCCAACTAAATCATTGCATGCTGATAGTGTTGTTGTTCTTGTCAAAACCTGTTTCCCTGTTCAGATGTGATTTGGTTGAGCCCATTGGTTCTTTTTGTTGGAAGAAAGTTTGAAATCCAGTTTCACATGTCTTGTAATTTGGGTCTCTCTGCAGGTAATGGATGTTCCATGGAAAGCATGGGATGTGTATCGGAAGACTGAACCACCACCAAATGAGGTAGGCAGAAGCAAGCATCAACTTTTGAAATTTACTTACATGTCTTACAAAATCATTTTGTGTACAGTGTGACCTGCCTTGTTAATGATGAACCTCAGATCTCCAACAAAACCTTGCACTAGCTTGTATTTGAAGGGTGTTTAAGTTTACCTAGTACAGGCAAGCACTGTTGTGTCCCACAGTGGTTCATCACCTTCTGTGTCACAGTTAATACTGAGTTTATGCCATTTAGATGGGAGTTAATTTCAGGAACATGCATTTACGGCCATTTTGAGTTTGCTGACAGCCTTAACCTGCCATGGTTGTATGTATCTATTATAGGCATTTTCTGCAATCCATAGGGCATGATCAACAACATTAGATTTCAAAAGTCTAGTTGTGCATATATCTTCCTTATTTGCAAGCTTATGATGAGGTGTGTGCAGATAATCCAGCAGAGCATGGCAGACCCAGCCACAGCTGCGTGGTTAATGTTTGGGAAACCGGAACTTGAGAATGGCATCCAAATAGATGATGAACTAAAGAAAAAGTTGTGGTGGAACTACAAGGTCTGTTCTCATACATTCCCTGTATTTGTTTGTTGCCACTATCTCATGAGATTATGCAGTCCCCAGTCCTCCAAATTGTGGAGTTCAGTGTCCTGGCCTTCCAATACATCAGGGAATCTACTAGAGACAGGGAGACTTGGGAAAACTGGAATGAAGCACACTGTTGATGATCATATGAAGTGCCTATACACTAGATTGCCTTCAGCCAATGTAGTTTTCAGGATGTGGGTGGGTGCTTAGGCAATTGTGCTGTTTAGTGTCTCTGTTTCCCTTCAGGAACATGTGCAATGAAGGATTTTTTAATCTCCTATCTCGTGAGATATATTTTTACCACCTTGTAACCAGAGATGAATCGCAATCCCAGACTGAAGTTGCTGAGGATTGCTGTTGGATTGACCACCAGGAAGGCAGAGTCTATGATGAAGTGCGTGAGAAGGTCGAAAGAAGGGAAACTGGCTGGGAAGACATGCAAGAGGTTTTCCAACTTTCATGTTCTTGGGGACCCTGAATTGTTGTTTACTACCTGCCCAGATGCAGTTCTTATGTGTTCTTATGGTCACAGTGTCTATGAATTTGGGCTGTTTGGTTGAGTTCTGTTGGGGTGCCGTATAAAATGAGTGGGTTGTGCAACTTGCAGTCCTTGGCTACTGCTAGTGCATGTAGTAAGTGCTGGTTTGACATGCGGAACAATAAGTTGTGAGCATTGTCTAAGGAAGATTTCAAATTGATAGGATATTTCACTGCTCTTCAAGTCTCAACCTTTTAAGGATCAGACATACAGAGGAGGTGCCTGATGGAAATAGACGATGTTTTCAGGGGAGACTAATTGATGAAATGGAGAGGTTTTGCAGGTGCTTAAGGAGGTAAACCCCGATCAAGCAATGCAGGACCCAGTGATTGTCCGGAATGTACCTTACTTTAAAGCTCAGCAAAGGATTCAAGCTGAGGTGAATCAGTTAGAAGTTCCACCAAGGCCTGCTGACTGGGGGGTATGCTCTTCACTCACAAGGCTGTTGACCTTGAATAAAGTGCACAAGTGTGTTGTGGACATGAATGAGTCCTCAAGAATGAGTGGAGCTTTAGAGCAGGGAAATTCTGCATGATGATCCTGGATGCAATTATTGCTTGTAAAACCAATGTTGGGTTCAATACACACAGGCCAAATTAAAATTTACCATCTGTTGATGGAGTAGACAGTTTGTTGTCATTTTGTTCACCAGATGTGCATGCTCCCCGTTTGTTCATGGCAAGTGGGGTGAATTTGTAAAATGGTGCTGGTAGCTGATCCTTTTAGTTCAGATATTGATCTCTATGATCATGCTGGTGAAGAGAATAACCAACCCTGAAGTCCCATTTCCCCTTGCATGTGTATATCTGGTTTCCATAGTCAGGTTGCTCTCAATGCATGGTTCAGATAGCAAACTGTCAATTGCCTTAGTGAAGATGATTATGTCATGTCCTATTTCAATTGGTGGGCGTACTCTGATGGTGACATGTTTCTGGTTGTGAAGGGAGTGAAAGCTCCCCTATCAGAATCAGACTGGAGCAAAGAGGATCTGAAAAATCCTCAGAAGAAAAAGGAAATGACAACGCTGCTACAAACCCAAGAGCAGCTTTTAGGGGTATTGCTTGACAATGCCTGGGAGAATCATTGGCGACAGGAGCAGGTAGGGCTTGCCATGAATTTATCATTCTGCCTGTCATAGTTGTTCTAGCCATGTACAGGATGTAGGCTGTTCTCTCTGGGAGAGTGACCATCTTGGAAGCTTGAAGTACACATTTCTGCAAGTCTGACCAGCAGGAAGGCTGATGAGGTCTGGTTAGTCATAGAGGGGTAGGCTTGAGTTGTGCATATTGCTCTCCTCTTTATGTGGGACTTCCCAGGGAGAACCTGATGTGATATCTGTTCACAATTCAAAAGGCACTGGACTACTGAGTGAATACGTTGAGAGGTGCATTGCTGGTTAGGAAGGAATTGACACAATGATTACCTCCAATGTGTTATTGCTGATTTTTCTCTGCAATCTTATAGAATGTAGTTTGTGGGCATTGCAGGTAGAAGCATTGAGTAAGCAGAAGATTGAGTCTTATCTACATGCACAAGAGGAGGAAGCTCGAAACCCTCGCCCTTCTGCTGATCCTGCCAGAAATGCAGAAGCTGGAAAACCTACTCCTGTGTCAAGTTCTAAGCAGGCCAAAGTTTCTTCACAGGTTTCATCTCTTCTTTCTTCTAGGAGTGTTTCTAGGAAGGAGTTCAATGAATCTTGAGTGGATTGAAATCAAAAGTTTCTTTTTTTGTTCGGAGGAGGACCTGTTGTCTTGTTACATTCCTCATCTCAGTTCTCTTTTTCTTTGTCCATTTGATCTAGATCACCTTAGAAAGAACATTTTTTTGTTATTACTGACATGGATAAGTTTGGTCATAATCTTATTTCTATCTGTAAAAAGCATGACGTTTCTTCATTTTTCTTTGAGCATCTTTAAGATCAGAGCCTGATGAAACTTCTTCACTCTTGTTGTAGTTGTTTGATTTCTCAACTCTATATAGTAAGATCACCCTCAACCTGGCAGAAATAAAATCTGTCTGAAAGTTCTAATTTTTAGTGTCCTTAGTTGCATATTTGAATTTCATTGCTAAAATTCTTGTTGGTTCAAAGTTCTTAATCTTAGGTGTTTTGTGGCTTAAGAACATACAAGAGATAAGTGCTTTTGAGTCTTGCCATGGGTTCAAGGTTGTGGAAGCTTCAGACTTAAGTCTCTTGGTTAGAGTTTTTGATAGATAACTGGTTCCTCACTTTTGGGCGTTGTTCTTATATACAATAGTTTGTAGGTCTGGACTTCAATTGCAATGAGAAGCAAGTCTACAAAGCTACCTCTTTCAGGAGCTTATGAACTTGGACAAGATTCATGGAGATGATCTACTAACTGAAGCCCAATTTCCTCAGCTCCTGACAGAAGAACAAAGATGTCTTCTCTTGGCTCATATATGTTCAGTTGTGACTGTTTTTTGGATGTTTTTCTCTACCCAAGAGTGGACCCACTGCTGAGAGGAAAAGGCCTAGTGGCTGGCTAGCTTACATGGTTCTCTTTGGTTCTTTGAGAGCCACAAGACCAGGGCCACAAGTTTGTCTATTCTTGGACCTGAGTTGTGAGGCAAATCTTCAAAGACATGGATCGAGGCTCCTTGTGATGAGGCTGGGAAGCACATTACTATACTGAACACTCCGTTTTGCCCCTCCAAATGTTTGGTGCCTAGCTGATATTCATTTCTGTTCTGTGTTGCAGAATGCTGATAAGAAAAAGCGGACTGCAGATGAGAGGAAGAAAAAGGAACGGCAAGATAAGGCAGATCGGTTGACGAGGCAGGCTGCTGAACGTGAAGCTGCTTTAGCAAAAGCAAAAGCTGCTCGAGAACAAGGCCATCGTTAGTTCTTAAATTTTTGTTTGACATCATGGAAAGTTGAATGCTGGTGCTCCTCATAGGGTGGGGAGTGCCTTTTTTTGATTGTGCAGAGTGTACATGTCTGTCTCTACCATTTCCCTCCAAACTATTGTTCTTGTCCTGAGGACATTTGAGTGGCAAAAGAGTTATAAAATCTGTTGTCACATAATGGCATTGTCTGGAAGAAAAGATTCTACTGATTCACTGCATGCAAATGTCATAGCTGTGAAGCCATATGACTCCTTTATTGGGTGGGTGGATTTGCAACTGTCCAAAAAATTTAGTGGTGATGAGTTCCCTGGTCCTACTGAAGAGACAGAATGACAGTCACAGATGCTCATTGGAAGAATGAATGAGATGTCATTGTCAGGTCTCATGGCACCCTTTCTTCTGTCTGAGCATTCTGCCTTCAATTTTGACAGAACAAAACACGCCTCAACAATAACTAGCAAACTTGGATTTTCAGGTAACTGGTAAATTGAACGTTGAACCACCCGATCATATTTCCTGCTTTTGTAGTTGTCAAGTAGGCCAGCAGTGACTTCAGTTGGCTAATTGCAATCTGTTTGCCTGCTGCTGAAGGGCTCTAGTACCATCTGTACCTTTGTTGATTATGGGATACTAGGTGATGTACAGCTTGATCAGAGTTGTGCCATAACCAGCTAAAGCTTTTGTGATGTCTTTTTCTCTGCTGTCACCTTGACAGTCATGGTTAACCTGGAAGGGCAATTTTTTCAAAGAAATCTAGAAGGACAAAGTCTCTGCCAGCGAATGCTGATTCTCTCTGTACATCTCCAAACTGAAAATCACCTTTAGGTGTGGTGTTCAAATGCTGTCTGTACAATTTACTTTTAGCTAAGAACTTTTTTCAAAAGCATTACTGATAATTTTGATCATGTGAACAGAATTAGGTGGATCTGGTTGTCTGAGAATATTCTGAGAGGCCAGGTTTGCTTCTTCTATTTGTAATTTGTTAAATGACTCAAAAGAATTCTGGTCAATTACTGATTGATGTCTAATATGTTGCAGTTCTCTTCTGATTCTTTTATTTTGACAAGTTGTAAATTTGTTGCAACAAGTTTGGTGAAGGTTGTTGTGGCTACAAACAAACATCTCCTCGACGTTGAAGGCATTAAGCTGGGGCAATGATCCAGCCATGGATCTTGGTATCCATTTTGTGGAGGCAAACCATCTATGACTTGTGTCATGAGCAGTTTCAGTTCACCTTGGCAGGTACATTGCTTTCAAAAAGTGGTGGGTGGATCCTGTTTCCTGGGTTACGGATCATGTTAAGATTTGGCATTCAAGTGGGTAGCAAAGCAAAGCTCAATCGTAATCACAACCAACAAGGACACAATTTGTGAGTACTGCTCTCTCTCTCTTTACTTTGATGTTTTGGGTGGTTAAGGCTGGGCGAAAGGGAGCAAAGGATTCTTGAGCATTCCTTCATTTGGGAGTGAGGACATCCAATTATGGTAATACTGTCCAGTCCTGAAGCCCTCAGTGACACACACACACATTTGTTGCACAAATCAATGAAATCTTTTGCTTTCATTTTTGGTTTTTTGCACACAATCAAAACTTCCAAAATTTGTATTGGGTAGTAGTAGTTTTGAGAAAACCCGCAATCTCTCAAACCCAGTACTTATCCCTCAAAACAAGAGATAAGTTGTCATTTTGAGATGGTGGCTCTTGATTGTCCTCACCTGCTCAAGTGGGGTTAAGTATCAAGGCAAGTAGGTAGGGTATGTAAGTGTAAGTAAGTAGGTAGGTAAGTAGGTAAAGCATGCGGTAGCTATTAGGTAGGTAGATGCATGTGGATGGGTAGTACATAACTAACTACTGTGGTTAACTATGGGACATGAATACAACAAAGAGTTGTTTCATAGCCACATACCTAGTGGAGTGGAATCCTCATTAATTAGTGGAATGGTTTTTGCTTCACATTTGTGGTAAACATTTTTCTAGGGTCCAAAGAGAAAAAAATCCTAAAGTGAGATAACTTCCAGGTTTGGACAATAAAATCCACAACAAGGTGGGAGGTGGACATTGTTGGCAAGTTTGTTTGGAGAATTCCTTTCTTCACAAGTCACCATATTGGTTGGAATCACAAGTATTTTGTGCCAAAGCTTGAAAATTTTTGGCCAATTTACATGGTGCCGACAAAGGCTTCCTTCTATAAAATTTAAGGGACTATTGTGAAATGAAGGTTAGGTTTCACACCCAAACATTGTATGTTGAATATAAAATAAGAAAAAAAGGAATAAGTTAATAAGAGAGAGAGAGAGAGAGAGAGAGAGAGAGAGAGAAAGGACACAATGAGGAACCAATGCTTTAAAAATTGAAAAGGGGAAAAGGGGCATGAAGATTCAAAGAGGGAACATGAAGCAACTGAGGCTACACTAGACCACAATTTAGCATCCCCAGAAATGGGTGCCTTGGCTACTAGATATTACTTTGAAATCATGTCCAAAAGTGATTCACCCTAAACCCTAGTAGTAGTATTTGAGTTTTTTTCCTCAATAGGACCTTTGAGTTTCTCCTTTCTTTGCAATGGGCAATTTCTTCATGGGTACCTTGTACTTACCTTCTATTCTCTTCTGGCAGTTCTTCTTTTTTAACTTCCCTTTTGTTGCAAGGATATTGTGTTTAGATTTATTATAGAGTATAGTAGCTTAAGGGATTTTGGCCCCTAGGTAATAATAGGATTTTTGAAAGGTGATATTTTGGCTTGTGTTGAAACTTGAGATTAGTTATAGAGTTATGATATCTTGAAGGATTTTGGTTTCTTTTAGAGGGATTTTTTGAAGATTATATTTTTGCTTGGTGAAATATTTGAATTTTCATAATTCTTCTTTTTCATTAAGATACTTTCTAATGTAAATTGCAAGGCCACACTGGAACACACACCTTGTTTTTAGTGTCCTCGGATGCCTCATTACATGGTAAAAAAATTCGTCCAATTCTTCTGCAGGTTTTACAATTTTCTGGCCTACACTATTTGTGAGCTTCACAAGAATTTTAAAGCCCATTTTGAGTTCTTCTTGCAACACTATGGTCTTTACGGCCATTAAAGCCCTTGAGCGAGGGGTTTAGGGTTACATATGCCCATGCATGGGTTGTGATTTGGGGTTAGGGTTTAGGGTTTCACATGCCCATGTGTGGGTTGTGATTTAAGGTTAGGGTTTAGGGTTTCACATTCCCATGCGTGGGTTGTGATTAGGGGTAGGATTTAGGGTTCACATGACCCATGGATCCATCCATTTCTTGCACAAATTTCTTCTTTCATACGTTGCAGCAGCGACACAAAGCCCTACGATGATCCTAAAATAAACCTTGGAAAAAATCTGTCTGAAAATTTTGGCGTAAGATTGATTCCAGAATCCATACACCTCATGCATATTGTGTTGATGATGTATATCACTTGATGATGCAAGCAAAAAAAAGAAAGTCTGAGCTGCAATACTCTAGCAGCGCCGCATTCCAATCCTCAATGCTCATCTTGTCTGCCTGAAATCCGGCCGACTGCGTACATATTCCTCCTGTCAGCACAGTTTTTCATCTCTCCCTCTCTTTATCTCTCTCTCCTAGTCAATGGCGTGATGGAGTTGTTGGCCATCATCATCTTGCCTTTTGCTTTTGGGTTTGTTCTCAGCAGATCGCCAAAAACAGAGCCACCCAATATTCTCTTTCCCATCTCTCCCTGGGTATTACTAGCCGCCGGCTCCGACAGAGAGAGTGCGGCGCGGGGAGGGAGATTGATTGCAAGGCGTTACTTACGCATGTGTTTTGTAAGTGAATCCGACAAACCCATTCTCTCTTTCCCACTCTTTTTTCTTTCTTTCTTTTTGTGTTTGTTGCCTCTTTTTCCGGACCCTGTCTGCACATCCCATTGGGTCATAACCTCTTTTAGTCTAAGCTGCTAATGAGCAGCTCCAGAAGTTGTTGTTGGTCCCACCCATTGCCTTTTCTCTCTCTCTCTCTCTCTCTAGCTTTTGCTTGTCTCTGGGTACTTACTTACACCCATCCCCAAAATCTGTTTTCTTTGGCCTACAATATACTCTTTGTTCCTCCTTTTGTTCTGAATTATGCAGTCCAGATGAGCCAGCCAAATAGAGAAATTAATAACCAAAAGTGCTAAAATCAAGTGCTGTTTTGAGATTTTCAATAACCAGAATTCGATCAAAATTGAAGAAATATTGCCAATTTTTCAATACATGGTTCAACTAGCCAGGTGGACGTTTGAACACTTTTGCTTTCATGTTTAGCTTGTAGCCAAATTGGGCTAAATCTTCCTATGAAAGATCACCACTTTGACGAGGTACATCATAAAATCAATGGAGACCAAAAAAAAGAAAAGAAAACATTGGTCTAAAGTCTTATGAGAAAGGTGAGGGAAAAAAGAAAAGAAAAAAGGTACTGAAAAAAAAGTGTTCTGGTTTCACCATAGCACAACATACATACTACATACACATTTGCACCGTGCACACCCCGTGCTAGTGTTTTTCTAACCATACAAGCAAAGGGCTTTTTTGCTTGAGTGTACAGCTGCTGCTTGCCCTGCCTTGTTCAGTCTGCTACAAAAATCATTCATGGGTGTAGTAAGAATGAAGTACTAATTACGCAAAATCACTTCATTGGCCCAAGCAAGTTAAAAACTCAAATACACCTAGTAGCTTCCTATTGCCTGGTTTTGTTGCAGAACCAGATCTTGGGTACCAGGATCGATCCTGGAAATGGGGAATTCTTACTTTCCAATATAGGTATATTCAATCATCACCATCATCAGCCAGAGAGAGAAAATCAAACTTATATCTCCTCCTGCTCCTCCTCCTCCTCCTCCTCCTCCGCTTGCCTGTTGAACACTAGAGCTCACGAAGTGATCTCCTGAATGAGATTCTTACACACAACTGATGACTCATGCTTTTTGAGCAAAGTGCCATATCCAGCTTTTGTTTGTTTTGTTGTAGACCTAGAAACCCACTCATCATTCATCCCTTTGTTCATTCATACATGACTTAGAAACAAGATTCAAACATCAGCAAGAGCTCATCATTCATTCATTCATATATACCTATACACACATGCATGCGCATGCATACATGACTTAGAAACAATCAAACATGAGCAATCCAAAAGTAACCAAGTATCTAATTGAGATGTTTACACTTTTGGTGGTTTTTGTGGTATTATACCAAAACCAAGTAGGTAGAAGAACAAGAAGAAAGAAACAAAGAAAGAACCTTGGGTTTCAACTTACTTGTGAGAAGTTTGAAAACAAAACCCAAAACAAAAAAAAAGATATAAGAAGAAGAAAAACAAGCATCTCATTGCATAATGCGTCTACACATTATCATAGCAAGTTCTAAGCTCTAACCAATGTTGGTATTGTATACAAGTTAATGCTTGTGTTATGTGCTACTAGATCAACGCCTAACACTATTGAAACTAACAAAGTCACACACATGAAAACATGCACACAAATATGAAAAAAACTCACTTACAATTTACAAGAATCCAAATTCAAAACGACAACGGACAAAGCATATTTTTCTTACGTGCTTTAAAATCTCAAAACATGAAAAATTAGACTCCAAAATCACACTAAAAGGATAAAACCCCCCAAACATTACAAAATTGAAACCCTATTCACAATTTACACATAGTTCCAAACTGCACATGACAAACTACAAAAAACTAACCATCTTGCAATAAATACGGACTCCTTAGTATAAATCCATGTTAAATTTTTTTTGGTGAAATTACTGAAAGCCCTTTCCTTATATGCCTAAACCTTTTTCGACCAGCCCGGGAAACACATTCCTCATGGATACCTCGAGCTTTCTTTTTTTGTGGACATCAATTGTATATGAGCATTTCAAAATGAAAACATCAATGAAAGACTTGTTGGCTATTATTAATGCATCAATACCAATATTCATTGTGCTATGATGTTATAACACTAAACATGATATGATGTATGTGAGTACCGTTACATCATCATCAATTCATAATGCAAAGGAAAATACTTAGATCAAAAAGTCTGGTTCCAATTAAAGTTCTCTTGTACCAGTTCCTTGAAGTGTTTAGGGTTTAGGGTACCCTATATATATATATATATATATATATATATTGGTACCCATTGGGTATCGTTGGAAACAAAAATTTGCATGTGCGATTTATGGCGGCTCGGAGCCGGGAGTTCCCCAAAATAACCACCCTCGGGCAAGGGGGGCAGTTATTTTGAGAACTCCCGGCTCCTCGGGGTGTTACCCTACTACACTTAAAAATTCTCATACCAGCTTCGTAGTATCGACTTTTGAACATACCAGTTTGGCCCTAGTGTCGGGTACTTCAAATTTCATACCCTGCTAGTTCCTGGTACACTGGGTACTTTTCAAATCTTGGCTGGTATGAAACAGGCATATACTATATACCCGGTGGGTATATGGGTAGGTATATATAGTAGGTATATGGTACCTTATACCTGGTATGAAATTGGTGTACAAAATGGTACATGGCTATACCCACCTCCTAAGGTTCCTTGCTACCCATGTTGATTGGTTGATACCAGTTTTGAGACCCGGCACATGTTTTACGCACATTAAAGCCCTTCTTGGGCGAGGGGCATTACCAAATTACGCTGTGCCTTGTGTGTGCCCTTATTCCAGTAAAGCTCTCACCCTCTGAGCTTCACCTATCACTAAATATACTTCAAAACTAAGATTATGGATGAAGTTTTGTAATGAATTTTTTGACAATGAGTGATGACAACATCCATCATCATCTCTCATCTCTCTCCTCTTTACACAATAAAATAGTCTAGTATGTGTTTGTAAGGTTATGTTGATTCTGCCAAAACCTACGTCAATTTTCCACATGTGACATTGTGGATGAAATGAGATGTTATGATATTATTATATTGTATTGTATTCTTTTCCTATGAACAAAAAAAAATCATACCATGTCCTTTAACTATGTCGAGTTTCCACAATTTGAGGCTTTGTAGCAATTGGGTTATGCAGAAAAACTCTGCAACAATCTGACTCTATAGACTTTTCACCAACCATTTGAATGTACCACTCCCTCCTCCCCCATCAAGCACCCCTTTGAATGCAATGCTACATTATATGAATTTTCTAAAAACTCTCATGTTTAGGATCATTGTCTCTGTCAAGAGTTGTTATTTAGTTACAGGAGTAAGTCTAGCTTAATTTAGGTCTAATCCTAATTAATGAGGATAATTTAATAGTTAGTTTAATTACAAAGCAATTTCAATGTGAGAAAGTTCAATTTTTTCATGTTCATGTTTAGAATATAATCTTTTGTTGTGTGATCCCAAATTATTTGGGTTGATGCATTATTTTGAATATTGTGTTTGTTATTTGTTGTATGTGTCTATTGACAATGATATATGTAGGCATCAATGTGGTAACGTGTGACATTTCCAAAGTTGCCTCAACAACAACAAAGGTGATTGCTCCATGTTAACCATGTTTCCTTGTAACTTAAAAATGAAAGATGTATGTTGTTTTTTGGTCACTCGTTAACAAATTTTTTTTTAAAAAAAATTCTGGGTGAAAATTATTGTTGTTGCACTATTGACATAATGTCAGAAAATTGGGAAAGCAAAAAAAAAGAAAAAGAAAGAAAAAAAAAGAACTAGTTCCTCACAAAGTTTGATGTGTTTTATATGTTTATGTTTGTGAGCTTCATTTGACAAGGTGAACAATTTCAAAAATGGCCTAAAAGGAATTCTTCTCACAAGGACTTGAAAGCTAGAAGGTTCTCACAAACTGGGATATGGATTTTAATAAAATTCCCCATTATAATTGGGTTGGTTAGTATTTGATAACATCTAATATAACCTGGTGATGCATTGAACTTACAACCACTTGCAAGGTAGTCATGAATGATGGTCACTAGGCTATCCCCTTGATGCTAGGATTTGCCTACAACATTTTGCATTCATTGAGTGCTTAGTTTCAGTTGTGCAAAAGCAAGGATCACAATCCTATCATTTGGAGGGGGGAAGGACAAGGATTTGAAACCAAATGAGATGATAGCATCAACTAATGGCCATTATGTGTTTTTGGGGGTGTTTCATAAGGCTTCCATTTTCATTTTGGTGCCATGGGGACAATGGCATTATTAGTCTAGGAAAAACAAAGCCCAACTGGAGCATGTTGTGTGCATGCGCGCACACACACAAACAATAGTTCATTATAATGCTAACTAAAGCTATAGTGATTCAAGGCCTTGATGCTAGGGACCAAGCAACGTTATAACAAAATGAAAATTGTGTAAGTTCATTAGAGTTTTCCATTTAGTATGCCACACATTTCACCACTAAACTAAGAGCATATAAGATGCTAAGTGTGGAAAAGACCCCGGATATTACAATACCACTAACTTGTATTGGGGGTTTTTTTTTGGGGTAAATTACACTTGTATATCTATGCAATATATATGTTATTGGAGTATGTATCTATTCGTGCATTTTTGTGTATGTTGGTTCACTCCAACCCAAATTAATTAACACTCCACAAACTCAACACTAGATGCATGACCGGGCAGATGGGTTGCGTGGATGAATTTTCAAATCATCCAAATTTTGGCTAAAGAAAGAAGACATGGTTTGAACATATCCATGTATTTGTGGCTTGCCTTTTTAATTTTGTATAGACCCATTGGTCATTATTACCTATACCTATTACACACATGGCCTCTTGGGCATACTTTGCACCAACCCAGACATACTAGTCCCTTGTGAAGTTTGCATTTCAGCTTGTATATGAACAGCAAGCAGCTAATAACAATATGGAATCCCTAATGTTTACACAATTTTAAGGGCAATAAATCCACAAAGGGAAGAGGAAGGGGAATTGTAGTTGTGCATGGTGGTAAGAAGGGGACGCAATTGTAGTCCATTGGTAATAATGGTGAGAAATCTGCATCAAGCCAATACGTAGCCCAAGTTATGGCTAGTACTCATGGCCAACTTGCAAGCGGTTGTGGATTCATTAAAATCCGTACTAGTAAGAAAGAAGTAGCTCGTGCTTGATGTTAACACTTGATAATAATAAGCAACCCAACTAGCCTAACCTCTCCAATCTTCTCCCCCACAATAACAAAAACAAAAATGTTAGAATGTGGGAAGCAAACCCAACATGGTTTTATTTTTGTATCACACTTGTAAACAATAGAAACATGAAAGGGGTTTTTAGGGTAAACAAAAGAAACATCAAAAGTGTATACCTAGTAAACAACATCCAAACGTCATCAAAGTGCAAGAATTGTGAGAAGTAAAAAACCAACAACTTATGTTATTGAATCACATAAGTTGCAAACTTACTTGGTCTCACAAGTGATGGCCATTTGCTTGCTTGCTTTCATGAGTTTGTTGCATTTACTTGTGATTGAGATTTTGCAAGCTTTTTGCTTGGCATTCATGAACGGTTTGCAATTTTTTTGGGGCTTGGAAGTTGGAGTTCATGAGTTTTTTTCACAATTTTGCTTGGTTTCACAAATGGTTGCAACTTTCAGTAGGGTTGGGTTAATTCACAAGTTTTTGGAATGCATTTGCTTGGTTTTTGCAATTTGGTTTGGTGTTGGGAGCCATGTATGTTAAAATTGGCAAAAGGTTACAAGATCTCACCCCCCTTGAAATGGATACCTATAACTCAAAAATAAATAAATAAAAATTACTTCAGGCTTTTATTTTTTCCCTAGTCAAAACCACCAGATGGTTAGAGAGCTAACCACTTTATTTCTCAGATGGGTCATAACTCATGAATTCTAAAAAAATGAAAAGAAAAAAAAAAGGATCAAGAGGAATGGTAATGAAAAAATAATAATAATAAAAGAACCAAATAAATAATTTTCTAAGGACAAACATATCCACCATTTTTAGAAAAAATAAATCTACCTAATTTTTAAATCACTTTGAAAAAAAAGTTTTAACATTTTGATTTCAAGAGAAAAAATCTACCTAAGTTAAAACCCCTTTTGGTAGGCTAAAGCTCAAAAACGTGGTACAAATTCTTTTATTGGAATTTTTGGGGGGGGGGGGGGGGGGGATGGGACTGCACGGGTTCATCACGCACACACGCACGCTTTACCCGCAACAACCGAGAATTATTATTATTATTATTAAATGGTTTTTTAATGAAAGTAAAATCAAAAGGGAATAATAATGAATATTGGTTCGGCCGTAGTCCATCCATCTCCGTATGCGTAGTTAAAGGCGTCTATGTCGGTAGATGAATGAATTTCGTAGCACATTAGGTACCCATCATGAATGCATGCATGCATGAATGAATGAATGAATGAATGAATTAATTAATTTATTCGTTAATTAGCTAATTAATTAATTAATTAATTAATTTATTCGTTAATTAGCTAATTAATTAATTAATTAAAACACCATACAATAAATAAGATTTTTAAATGGTAAAGTTTCGTTAAATCCTCAAAATATGGCGACTTTGGGAAATGTTTACTTGCAACCTAGGTTATCGATGATGATATATAGTGCTTTTATTTATTTATTTATCTATTTATTTATTTCTCTCTTTCCTTTTGGTTGTATTGAACTAGGTTTTTTTTTTCTAATTAAAAAAAAAAACCTTAGTTCCATGCACTTGTGATCAGGGTTTTTTTAATTAATAAATTATTTATTTTGGCAAATTTCTCAAGTAGGCGAGGTGAACTGGCAATCATCCGTGGGGGAATTAGCCAAATTTGGCTGCAGGTTAGACAGTAAAGGAGAATATTGTTTTTTGGGGAATCCTGCCTAGTTTTGGTCGCCTATAGGAAACTCAGTGTCTAAACATGGCGACATGTGACTTTTTTTCTCCCTCAAAATATGGCGACTTTTGCTTCTTCTTTTTTCCAAAAAAAGCCTTTGTAGCCACAGTGCAAAAATTCTCCACTAATTTCTTTTTTAAATTAAATTAAAATTTCTTAAGTTTTAATTTTTAAAAATACTCCTTAGGATAGTAATGTACTTCATTTCAGTTTGAAGTAGAATTAATATTAGGCTATTAATTCTATTACCAAGGGGTTTATGAGTCCATTAAAATTCAGCTGTTTTTAAAAAATAATAATAATGACTATTTTTAATTTATTATTATTATTATTAGTATGTTTAGGGATGATTGTTGTGAACTTTGGTTGAATAAAAAATTGAACCATGAGAGATACTATTCTAGAAAAAAGAATTCTTAAAAGTGGAACTGGTGACTTTATTCGACAAATTTTGAGAAAAATGTGATTTTTGTTAGTTTAAATAATCACAAAATTAGGGAGGAAGGGAAAAACAAGAAAGAAAGATTAAACAAGGGGGTGTGTCACAATATGGCCTTGCCATTTACATTTTTAAAAGTATCTTATTAAGGCAAAAGAAGAAGAATTATGGAAACTCAAATATTTGGCCATGCAAAAACATAATCTTCAAAAAAATCCTCTAAAACCAAACCAAAATCCTTCAAGATATCATGACTTTTATAACTAATCTCAAGTCTCAACACAAGCCAAAACATCATGTTTCAAAAATCCTCATATAAAAAGAAATAGACCTATTATTATTTATTACCTAGGGGGGGCCAAAATCCCTTAAGCTATTGTACTCTATAATGAATCTAAACACAATATCCTTGCCTTGCTAGGCAAGCCCAAAAACTGCTTAGAAACTCTCTCAAATTGAGCTCAAGATGTGAAGGAAGGAAAGGAAGGAAAGGAAGGAAGAAAGAAGAAGAAGAAGAAGAAGAAAGATCAGGAGAGGGGGACTAGGAGAGAGTCTCTTGTTGTTCTTTGCAGGAGCTGCTGCTGATCATCATCCAGTGCTGCAGAATTGATCACATGTTGAATTTAGTCTGAAACTTGTTTCTGCAGAGAGAGCTCCAGAATCATCAACAAAAACAAAAACAAGAAACAAAAACAAAAACAAAAGAAACAACACAATCTAATCTAATCTGCAGGCAAGCTGTGTTTTGTTTGATGATTGTTGATTTGTTTACAAGTGTTTGTTGGAAGTTTTTTTGGGGTTGTTGAAGGACTTGTTTGTTGTATGAATATGGAATGGGGTGGGTAGTGGGTGTTCAACATATAGGGGGTATTGAGTATGCATGCAAGCATGCATGAATGAAAGCTTGTTCAATTTGGATCCAACAATATCTTGGGTGTAGTAGTAGTAGCAAGGGAAAGCTTGCTCTAGTTCTTAGAGCAACTTTTTTTTGTTTTTGTTTTGGCTCAGGAGCTGTTGCTTGTTCAAGGAAGCCTGTTCTGTTCTTCTTAGTGGGGGTTGTTGAACATTGCAGTTTCATGTTGTGTGCTGCACCTGCTGCCATAGGAGATCAAATATACTAGAGTCTCTAGTCACTTTACAGTCTTGTGCAGGTTTGTGCAAGCTTTGTTGAGGCTGAGCTGCAGCAATTGTGAGAGGAAATTATGGATGAGGATCAGGAAGGGACATGCTGCAGCCAGGAGGATCAATGCCTGGGGGGTAGCAGAGCAGCTGCTGGAGGAGGAGGAGGAGGAGCAGCAGCTGTTGCTGGGGGGGTGCAGCTAGATGACGAGGAATGGTACATGGCAGGCACACCAGAGGATCAGACTTCCCTTTCCATCATGGACGATATGAAGGAATTCTCCAGCTGCTGCTACTCGACGTCGTCCCTTGGCAGCTCATGTCTGGTGCAGCAAGCCATGGACACAGTTCATGGAGTAGTACCTGCAGCTTTATATCCCTCCTCAATTTTCCTCTTAGATTCGCCCCAGTTCCAGTCCTTTCTTTCTCCGAGCCATTCCACCCGCAACCTCGGATCAGGAGTGCCCGGCAGCTGCTCGTTCAGTAACAACAACAACAACAACAACAGGTCTTCTGCTGGTGCTGGTGTTGGGTCTTTGAGTGCCTTGTTGGATCCTGCAGCTAGCTCGTTGAGCGGAGCCTTCGATAACAGCTGCAGTGGTGGTTTTCGCACTGCTGCAGGAGGGACACATACTAGTAGCTGCAGTGGTCTTCTTCAGCTTGATGGATTGGGATGTGATCAGCTGCAGGGGCAAACAGCTGCTTCTGTCGTAGGAGGATCAGGTGGGGGAAGAAGCGGTCCTTTGATGCAGGGGATTTGCAGCAGTAGCAGCAGCGATGGCGGCCTGACGAGCAGCTGCAATGGAATCATAACGCTTAGTCCTCCTCGAAGTGCTAGTACTACTTTTAGCAACATTGTGAGCGTCTCCCCCAGCAGCTTCGGCAACAATTTTGCTGCAGGTGGTCGCAATGGTCTCACGGGAGTGATCTCTGGCGGCGGCTTCAGCTCGGATGTCAGCTGCTTTGGCACCATCGCTGCTGCGAATTCCCATGCAAGCCAAAGAAATGCTTCTGGAGGAAAACAGGCAGCAGCTGGGAACCAGCTTGATCCCTTCTTGCAACTGTCGAACACAGTAGATCAGCGAGGAGGAGGAGGAGGATTATCAGCGGCAGCATCCGCGCCGGCGTTTCCTCGTCCAAAGTTGATGGATCATGGCAGCGGCTCTTCTTCTTCCCAGACTCTCTTCCAGAAGCGTGCTGCATCCAGGCATTGTAACAACAACAACAGCACCGGAGCAGCAGGAGTAATTGCTGCCTCACCCACGATGATGATCAAATCCCCCCCGCCTCCTGCTGCAGCACTTGTTCTCACATCAGCCTCAAATGATTCTTCCATGGACATGATGCCGGAAGAAGATCATAGCCCCCACAACGGCAAAGGCAAACAGATACAGCGGCTACAAGCACTTGGAGGCGGCAGCAGCAGCGGGTGCAAGCGGGTACGTGTTGTAGGCGGCCAGAATTATTCAGCCTCGGACGACTTGGTGGGCTTAGTAGAAGAAGATGATGATGAAGAAGAAGAAGATGGAGGAGGAGGAGAGCTGCAAGATGACGCCAAAGAAGAAGAAGACGACGAGGAGCCGGACGAGCTCGATGAAAGCGGCGGCGATGGGTCGGGCGCACTGTTGTATGAGACAGATGACACTCTGGGGGGCGGCATCGATGGAGGAGGAGGAGGAGCTGGTGGTGGAGGCCATGGCATGGTCTTCGGCGGCCATGGCGGCGGCAGCAACAACAAGGGTAAGGGGAAAAAAGGACTGCCTGCCAAGAACCTCATGGCGGAACGAAGACGTCGCAAAAAGCTCAACGATCGCCTTTACATGCTTCGATCCGTGGTGCCCAAGATCACCAAGGTAGTCACTCTGCGTTTGCTGATTCCCATCTCTGGTGATCCTCTCACCTTTTCTCCATCTTTTGAGAATGGGTAGGTTAGGTTTCTCTGAGGCAGAAGAAGAAGAACAAGAAGAGTGCTAGTTCTCTCTCTCTCTATCTCCACATGTTCTCCACATCCTGCCATGGACAGCAGCCATTTGCAAAGGATTCAAAGTGCCTTCCATCTGTCTAATCAGGTTCAGGGTTTTCTTGAAACTGATCTCTTTCTCTCTCTCCCACGAGAAACCCTAAGTCTTGTACACATGTACCCAGCTCCCTGAGATGCAATGGGTGGGCTGGGGATTGGGCTGCATAGATGGACAGGGCGTCCATATTGGGTGATGCAATTGAGTATCTGAAGGAACTGTTGCAGCGGATCAATGATCTGCACACCGAGCTGGAGGCTGCTGGCACACAATCCTCTTCACAACAACCACTTGCAGCAGCAGGTTCTACACTTGCTTGTCGAACTACAGTGAAGGAGGAATGTCCTAACAACCCCTCCTTGCCTATCATCACTGATATCCAACCTGCACGGGTGAGTGAGCAGTCTTCCAGCTACCACCCACCACCACCTGGCACCCTCACCCACCATCTCCTTCTTCTTCTTCTTTCTTCTTCTTTTCCTCCACCTCAGTGCTCCATTATTGACCAAACAACAACCATGTCCAATTGCACAGATCTGCTGTAGTCTTCTTATGTTTGTTCTCATTCCAGATATGGTTCTGAAGTTTCGTTCTACTGAGCTTGCAATTTCTGGTTGTTAAGTAGTTTTTCTACCAAGCTTGTACTTCTTTTCCGCTGCACTGATTGGGAGGGGTAGTGTGCAACACATGCTCTGTAGTAGTAGTAGTAGTAGTAGTGTTTTATGTTTTCTCTCCTTTCTTTTGGGTATGGCTATGAAGTTTCTCTACTAAGCTTTTAATTGGTTCTGGACTGATTGTCAGAAGCACTTGTGTGAGCAGCATGTACAGCAGCACCCACAGTCGGTGGGTGGCTGCTGCAGACTCTCAATCAAGTGCAGAACCAAGAATCAAGTTCAGGCAGCTTATGCAACTCTACTTGCCACTACAAAAAGTGTGATTGCAGGAGCATCTGACTTCCTTTGAGAGCTTTGGACATGATGATGACGATGATGATGATGCAGGTGGAGGTTAGAATCAGGGAAGGACGAGCCCTCAACATCCATATGTTCTGTGCTCGTCGGCCAGGACTCCTCCTCTCCACAATGCGTGCACTCGATGGCCTTGGCTTGGATGTACAGCAGGCTGTAATCAGCTGCTTCAATGGATTTGCACTTGATGTGTTTCGTGCTGAGGCAAGATTTTCCAAACACAACTTCTGTTTGGTTGTCTGCTCTGGAGATATACACTTCATTGTTGTTCATCTTCAGCATGTCTCATGCATCAGTGTCCAACTTTGATATGCGTATCTGATTCAAACCCACAATTCCATTTCATCATATCTATAAACTTCAAGAAGCTTGTTCTTCTTCTTCTTATCAACCTCAGAACCCAAAAATTTGTGCTAGCAACACTCCAGGAGGTGAGAATGGAAAAGATCCAGGACTAACTCAGTATTCTTGTTGGAACAAGGTGCATGGCTTGTTAATATCAAGTGTACATTTTTTTTTCCAGTTCATAATCTAAAAGGAGGGTGGTGTGTGTAAGTTTTTGTGCAGCAAGCAAAAGAGGTGGAAATTGGACCTGATGAGATTAAAGCCGTTCTCTTGCATACAGCGCATACAGCAGCAGCAGCAGCTACCTGTGGACAGAATACATTGCTCTAGAGTTGCATCATGATGAGAGTAGGTTTACAGTGGGCAGAGGACAACATGATTGCTACACATGAGTTGTGATGAATCAAAGTCACCAGAGAAACACTGTTCTTGTGGAGAGAAGTATAGAGCATGGTGGAGTTCATTCTCACAGCATTCAAGGACATCAATGCATGTACATGTGAGCAAGCCACTGAAACCAGACAATGGACCAGTGTTGTTGTTAACGGAGACCAAAAGTTCTTTTGGGTACCTTGTTGTATTAGATCCAACCCAAGTATATCACTACATTTTCTGCATAACAACAGCAATTGACAGCAGATATGGTGATCATTTCATGCACCCAATAGGAGTTACAGGCACTGGACAAAGCATACCTGATTCTTGAGAGAAGTCGGACCATGATGATTTCCTTTAAATTCCCTTGCTTAACACCATCTGCATATAGAAAGAAGCAGTCTCTTGTCTTCTTGCACAATGTTTGACAATAAATGCATAGAATTGTTTTTCAGAAGTTTGGTATTTCACAGAGGCAGCAGCAAGGTCTGGGTTCTCTCCACTCCTGGGGTTCAGTTTTTTTCTTAGTTTAATGTCAGTTTCTTTGCCACTTTCCCTGTTGCTGCTTCATTGATAATGTGCATGTGTCATCACAGAAGGGTACAGCCATAACAACACAACATCTTCGCAGTAGAGATAATGCCACTCTGCTTCAACTCCTTCCCATGTTTTACAATCTGCTTCAGAGTATGCAAGAGCCCATGAATTTTTACAATCCTGACTTGAAGCCCCTGTGAATTCTGAATTCACCAAGATATGTTGTCCATTTCAAATCCCCACCACTAGAACCTAAAATCCCAGAAATTTGCATCGGCCACTCAGGTCCTTCACAGAACATTTGCCTGTAAATTTGTGCCATGACATCTCTGTACAGAGAAACATTATTCACTTATTTGCAAAGCAGCTTAGACTATACAAGAGTGGCAAAACTTGTGCAGACCTTTTGCTCACTTGAGGAAACATGGCAATTTACAATATGGATGAGTACAAAAGCCTAAGTTGTTTGAAAACCTCTCCAATTCATGATGATGATGATGATGATGATGATGAGAACAGTTTGAAGCTCTCAACATGTGCATACTTGAACAATTTCATCACCCATAAAACTGGTTGATTGGCTAAATAGTGTGATCGGTCAAGATGGGATCCTATTAGTAGTCTCCCACCTATTTGCAATCCCACATATTGTTTTATGGGTGGGGTTGGAAAATAACTAAATAACTAGACTTGGATGTGAGAAATACTTTTGCATGGTCACATACTGAGCACCACTGGAGATACTCTAATTGCACTAAGTAATGTAGTATATTTTAGGATGCTCAGCAAGATTTTGGAATTAATCAATTTCATTTCCAGTGACTTTCTCAAGAGGTTTAAGAAAGAGATGAAGAATAGTACATACCAGAAATCTTTGATATTACCTCCTATCAAATATTTGAAACTTCTCCAGCAAAATCTTGACAAAGAGCATCTCCACCCCAAAACTGTAAACAACTCCTTTATGTTAAAATAGAATAGTGTTTAATGATCACTGTTCCCACCCACAAACGTCATAAAAGTCCATTTAAAACAGTCAAAGGCCATTTATATCTTTACATTTGGATGAGTAATAGTCAATGTCCAAATCCATAGTAGAAAAAAAAAATTTAAGGGGTTAAAATGACCACTGCAAAATGGACATCAATACAGGAGCGCAGCAGGATTTACACTATCCCACTGCAAGATTTAATGAAAAGGGGTGTTTGCAGGTGTGGAGTGGAGATGCCCAAAGAGCAAATCCACCCACACTCTGTATGTTGGCCTCTACCAGTGTCCCACACATCCCAAATAGTGTGCAGGCTATTTCCCCATCCCCATCCCCATCCATAAACATGAAACCCTAAATAGTGTAGCTTGAGGATTGATTAAATGCCACCATGTGGAAGCCAATCATATTTGTTTACTGGCGCCTTGTGGAGATCCAACAACTCAATATAACAATTTATTAGATCGTGTCCTTTGACACCATGATGCAATACTATTGCATCTCAACTGGGCTTGTATCTCTTTAGGGTTTTCATAGTTTCGGTTGCTGATCATACTGGAAAAAATATTTAGTATCAATTTGAACTTGCTCGATCTGTACATTTTATCATGAACAATAAGTCCAAACCCAATTCCACACTATTTAAAGCTTGAACTTCATTCAAATTACTGTTTAAAGGTCATTGTACCACTGCTGGTGGACATGCGCACATCTCCACTGGACAATACTAGACAATACTAGAATGGCCTCCACGCTAAATAAATATACTTAGAGTTTACCATTCCCCCTTCCCCACCCATAAAGATTAAAAAAACTGGACAATGTATATGAACCAAGAGACTATTCAAATTTCATGTTGCAAATTGACAAAAATTAACTTTTTGATTTCATGTTGCTTGTGCTAAATGGATTCACAAGTTAAAACCAAAACTGAACCTGATGCTATATGTACAATAATATTATCTAGTTCACTAATCATCCAATAATTAGAGTTCATGTCTCAAAATTCTCAAAATTTTGAAACAATTAGGGACCAATTATTAAATCTTGATATGAAGCTTTTTTCCGAAATTCAGCTGTACAATAGAGATATCCGTAAAGTAAAGAAAACATAAATGTTAGTGCTCAAAGTTTGGTCATAAAGGGGATGAGAATTTTTTTTTAAAAACATTAAAAAAAGACATTGCTATTAAAGGGGGAGTGAAATTCTGATTAGGATAAACACACCCATATTCAAACAGAGGCTGGTAAGTAAACGGCCTTGTAATATACATGGCAAACCTTATTATAGATTTCTTCATTGCTAAGTAATGGTGCATCAGATTTTCTATTACCAAATAGTCGGTACTTGACTATAGTGTTTGGAGATTTTGAAGGACTTGACCTATTACAAGAACTATGTTGTTCACAAATGAGTAAGCAAAGAAATCTTATCAAGGGAAGTGTGATCAATGTTTATATAATTATGTTTGCTAATAGGGCAATAGATCTAATCAATTGTCAGAGGCCTAATGGGGTTTGTTGGATTTTTTTCTCTATATTGTTATTCCTTTTGTATTTTAGGTCTGGCTTTGATGGCTAGTGGATTAGGGGTGTACATTTATAGGTTGTAGAGTGATTAGTTAAGAGACATTAGAGTTATGCGTAAAGTAAGAAAAACACAGCACTAGAACCCTGAGTTTGGTCATACACAGGGTGAGATTCAAAAAGAACTTGCGAAAAAGTACACTAGCATTCAACAGGGATGAAACTCAGAAAAGCATCAATTTTGGTGGTAAACTTAATTTCATCAATTTTGGTGGTAAACTGAGTTTTATCAATTTTGGTGGTAAACTGAGTTTCATCCTGTCTTTCCTTTTTCCTGAGCGCCTCCACTGCTGCTACATATATTTTCACTGCTCCTAACTGTACAACTACTGTAATGAGTATCAGCATTTCATACTCATGTTTCTTAAAATGTACTTTGCAGATACCACTGAAAGAGGGGATAGGGGGTGAAAGGAGGCCCAAAGACAGGGTGAAGACAGGGTTACTTTACAGATAACTCTATTTACTTTGCATTGTTTATGAGATGTTTATTGTATTGTCACAAGGTTGAAAGTGTGTTCCATAGCAATTTTTATTTTTTTTCAAAGACCTCACCAACTTTGGGAGGCCCCAACTTTTGCAATTCCTATCCAATTTGGGGTCTGTAAAGGGCTGCATGTGGTTAGATTAGTGTACCCTAACAAAAGTTTTTTTAAAGTCAAGAGTGTCAAATGCGCAGTCACTAAACCTCAATTCTTTGAGCTACTAAGTGTTTGCTGACTAGCCTATCTAACCTACCACCAAATTCAATAGTAATCAAAGTTTCACTCCCTCTTTTTTTTCTTTTTCCTAGATGTTTTTATTGCTATTACTCTTAAATCCGTGCATTACATATTAAGTTCCAGCATATTCTATACCCAAATTCAATAAAATTTCCTCACTTTGCAAATAATGATAAAACAAAGGTTTGATGGAAGGGCCATCAAAGGTAAGGTAACTTTGTGGATATCTCTATTGTGAGTAATACTATACCATTTGGTGACAATTCATTAGTGGCAATAGTGATTGTTAAATTTTTAACACCTCGCCTGACTCAATATTGTTTAGAAGCAAATATGTTGTACTTTTGCAGACTTATTCTTATGGGTTTATTTTTTGCATTTTTTTGACTTCAACAACCTAATTTCATTTTTTGACCTATAGAAAGAATTCAATTATGGGGGAAAAAAAAGACCAAATTTGTCAGATCTTGAAAAAGAAATAACAAATCATCAAATTCCTATAACATCTTCCTCTTCTTGCCGACAATTGCCACTTTGGTTACATCACAAAATTGAAAGAAAACAAAACATTGATTAAAATGCTGCAAGATTGTTGGTAATGAAATTGGTAGTACTTTGAATTGATGGAAGACTACTATTGTTCTTAGCATACGATTTCAACAGAATGAAGAAATGAACTTCAAAACCCAAAAGAATGGCCTCATTATTCCCCTCAAAAGTTGCAAAAAAATCCCACAAACTTCCTTCAAAACCAACCAAAACGGTTAAGATTCAATTTCAAAGGGCAGCATTTTGATGATGCCAAGTGGGAGCCATCATCTCTATTCTTTGTTTGTTGGCTGCAATGTCCCATCTTGAAACAAGCATTGTTGTTCAACAACCGACTCTAAATGAGGGAGGGAAGATTTTCCACTTGACTCACCATTCAATATGTTGGGAATGAATCACAAATGTGTTAGAAACAATTTCATGCTGGTCATAGACATATTTTCGCAATAATAAAGAAATCTTCACAACAATTTGAAGGCAACATGATAACAAGTGCAAGCATAACCTTCTGAGAATTGCTCACAAATGTTAGACCATCACTTTCATTACAATACGCAATGATGAGTTGCCATGACTACCCACTAGCATTGTCAACTCCCAATCATGGATGTAGGTAAGTATATAATAATCCACACAGAACTTCAACAAAAACAATTTTACAAAATATCTCTGTACTAAGTTCTTTTTCACGATAGCAAGACTCCATCCCGATGCTAGCTCACACACATAAGAGACATAGCTAATAAAAAAAGCCAATAATATCCTCATTCATGTCCGAACAAGCTTGTGAGGGTCAGCTTCATTTTGCATGTAGAACAGACAAATCCATTAAGCACTTTACAAGTCACTACTTGGATGCATAACATCCACTTAAGCCACTAGAACACATATCTATCAAATTGCTGAGAAATCTCCATGACAACAATTTGAAGGTAACATGAAAATGACTGAAGTCATAATCTTATGAGAGTTGCTCACAAAGTGTCAGACCATCACCTTCAACACGGAAATCATCATGGTCACAGAACACATAAATCTTCAATATAGCCTCAGGTGTTCTATAAACAATTTACTCAATTAGGCTCAACGAGGAGGGCATCCTAGAAAAAAAACAAATTCAATTCTGCATCTAGTTCAGCAAATTCCTTATCACATCTGTAAAGTGCGGCTTACTGAGGAGGTATAACACAGAACAAATTTTCCATGGGATGATTCAGTTCTGGTCATGCCATATTAACACTAAAACCTTCTTGACTGTATTACACTACACTGTGCTTAACCCTAGCTCCGCCAAATTGAACATCCAAGCCAGCCAGGTAAGCTAGGGAGTAGGGTGCAGTTGATTTACCAAAACTGACACACCACTCTGGTAGCTTTTCAAACACAGCAGCTGCCTCTGCTGTTACACTATTGACATCAGTCCTCAGTTTGAGAAGTTCTGTATCTGACGTGTTGTCACCTTCCATCCTGCTTGAGTCTTTTGACCAGTAGAGCGTGAGAACAAACTTGTGAGGACCAGTTGATTCGCTGATGTATTGGAATTGATGCCAACCATTCACCCCTGTAATGTCACTCACAGGGACTAGGGGACCTCCTGGCCCTGTTAGGTGAATCAATGACCACAGCCATATGTCAGACTTGCAGCACAATGGCATCAGGCCATAAAATGGTAGACACTGTCATCAGTTTAAAATGGAGCTGGTTGTAGCACTTTTTCCTCCATGTTACCCACAGGGTACAAATATAACATTTCTGTGTGGGGAACAAACTCCTATACAGCTTGTGCATGTAGTACTGCAATCATCATCCATCCGAATTATGCAACGCAGAGTCCTGTCTACTCCTGTCACTCTCTTTTTTATGTTTGGTTAGCTGCACTTTAATGTTTGCCACAGGATACCGACTCTCTTTTCCACTTCTCTAGGTTTTGCACCAACCACAGTATCCTTGGCTCAGAGAGACAAACAAGAAAGAGCCAATATGAGCAGCCAAGATTTTGCACCTTCTGCTTGTGAAAGAGTTTCCAGCTTGAGTCTTTCGATCTTGTCTGTATTGATGGCAAGGAACCAGCGATGGCTTGCACCAGTGCTCAAGTGTATGGATGTCTGTCTGCATCCGTCAATTTGATCATCACTGACCACTTCCAGCAAAGGACGGTTGTTCCACAGGTCCTTTTGTAGTGGTACTGTTTTCTTACAACCATATCTGGACATAAAGCAAACCTTGTTACTCCTCTACCCACCCTCTGATGCTCTACAATGGGAACATATTTATCCAAAAGAGCTGTTAATGGAGTACAAAATTACACAAACACAGGTCATTGTCTTGAGAAAAAACATTAAAAAACTGTGACCAAAGATTTGCCACATGTGTTTAGTGTTAATCAAATTTCCACTAATAACAGGGAAAGCTTCAGCAGAGAGTTGACTCTCCAGAAGCATATCCACTCTGACAACCAGATTCATGCCCTCTGCATTACCAGGGGAATAATCATGTATTATCAATATAATTGTAGGCAATAAGATCAGGCTTAAGTTGATCAACATGTTACCACAATCCCAATCGACAAGATCAAACAGGATTGCTTTGGAATTTCACCTTACTACATAATTTGCAAAGTCAGGGCCATCACTTCTGCCACACACTAGTCCTGTGTCATTCATGAATTTGGCCTCCTCATCCAGCCTGCCCATGGTTAAAGATGAAAGTGAAACATATGACCGTGGTGATGATTGATCTCCTTCCAGTGCATTAGTATCAATCACATGAACAACCTGCACAATCAGAAGTACAGATAATAAACCAATGATTAGTACACAGACAAAATCCTATATATATAGATCATAATACAGCATGACAATCTTCCACTGAAACTGCAGTCAATGTGAACAAACATAGCATCCCAAACACTATCAAAATAACCATAGCTTAGAAGTGACCAAAAATGGATGGGAACTGCCAAGTCCATTTCAACCGAGTAAGATATCCAATTTTTCTTCATAATTATCCTTACATTGATGGCTCTCCCAATGTCAGCGGTAAATGCTGGGAAGATACTGAGGGCAAGGAGCCCAAGTGTCACTATTGCCAGCATTGCTACAGCTCCAAGAATCCATTTGAAGCCTCCTGTACACATGGTCAAAACCATAGGAAATTGAGATTGTTACCAATGCCGAATTCCAAATAAGCTTGTGCACAAGAAAGCATCCACAATTGATCCCCAAAGGTTAAGCCAGGTTAAGCCAGGTCCCTACTCGCACTAAGGACATTCTGTCATGCATGAATCCATAACAGGCAAAATGGGTGGGAAGCTCAGTCATAACTTTTAACAGTTACTGAATGGTTCTGGATATGTGCCTTACAAGACTCATGTTATGTTGAGAAGCATACCTGAACGGTGAGCATATGGCAGCAAGTAAACAAACATAAGGCAAACAACCACAGCCACCACAGCCCCCACCATCACACTTCCTGACCACTCAGGAAGACCACCTGGATTCCTGCAAGCAGGATTACCCAACTCAAATCCCTTGAGTAGACAGTCAAATTGTGTGTACTAGACTCAGCAGACATACTTAGTGCATCCTGCAGGATACTAGGACCTAACAGAGGCTTGCAAGACATATGATATTGCTGGTTCAAACACAACTTACAAAAGGATCAATTCACCAGAGAAACCGAATGGCATCTCATGGAACAAAGGAAATCCAACAGTGCTGACCTTCATGGTTCCTCTAACAAGGTATGGACAATGGTCACATTAAGTCAAGATCAACTACAGTAATATCATTACCTCACATTGACAGATTGCCTTGTCAATGCTAGGAACTGGAGGCTTAACAGAACCATCTCAAATCAACTTAAGCATTGATCTCTATTTTCCAAGTATGACAAACTACAAAAGGAAGGATAATGAAAGCAAACCTGTCAAAGTTAACAATCAAACAGATGAGCATGTAAAGAGTACGGATGACAGGAAAGGCAGTCAGTACAGATGGGATCAGCATGCCCAGCCAAAATGTCAGCCGGTGCAACTCTCTTAATGACTGCTTTGGTGAAAACTGTGTCTCCATCACTCCATCTGCCAACACAGGTGCCAAGAAAGCAGAGCAACTCCAACTCAAATTTAATACACTGCTCTATTTGTACCATGTTCGTACTCACATCATACAAAATCTACCATCACAACAATCAACTCCAGAAACAAGATCAGGTATGGTTCCATCTGTCCAAACAAGATTATGAGTTCACTGTTTCTTTAGTCTTATATGAGATACAAATGTCTCAATGCTGGAATCTCTATGACAGTGAAGCAACTCACATGCTACAGTAGGTCCAATGACCCAGGCAAGTGCCAAATAGGATGAGCCTGCCTTCACCCATGTGCCCAATCCAAGAACTAACATCCATTGCAGAATCCCTGCCTTAAACAACCATCTCTCTGCCTCCCACTGTGCCACTGATTGTGCCCTCACTGCAATTATCTCTTGAGTGCCCTGGTCTGGAGTTTCTTTGTTCTTTCTCTGGATAATTTTTACATGTGTATCTGCCAGATAACTGACCAAAAGGTCACGACCAAAGCGGTGGCCAAGGAGGGCACCACACAAGGCAGGGGCTCCATACAAACCAATGACCATCCATGGGCTAGCTATAAATGGTAGTGCAAAGCTGGTCAAGTAAGGGACAATCATGGCAACAAGGAGCGTGAAGCCAATCGCAAATGTCCATGTGAGATAAATGGCCAAAACAGCCAAGCCTAGGGCAATAAAGCCTGTGACACCTGTGAGGCAGAGTGATGATAGCAAAAGCACAAGCCCCTGGTAGATAATTGATTGATGAAGAACTTTGGCAAAGTATTTGCTATATGTAACCATGTACCAGCCCTGCCATGTATATTGGAACACAAAACCCCTATTAAATAGTTTCTCAATCTGAGTTCCTGGCATACTGATATAACTCATCTGATGACAAGAATGTCAACAAAATCCCAAAACATATGTTGCTCACAAAACATGTGCTACTCACCAAAATATCAAAGTAAACAACTTCCATGTTGGAAAATTCATTTGGGAATGTGGAATTGCGGACAGCCAAATCTGGCAAGGTGGCCACTTCACGCAGAAAAGGCAACAGGTTGTCCCCTGAATGTTGCAACGACCCAGGCCTTAGCAGTGCCAACTTGTCATTCTGAATGGTCACCCCAAAACATATTAATCTGAGTTCAACCTGAAGAAGGAGCAGACACCAAAAATGTTTTGCTGGATTGAAGAGATACGTTCCAGAAGGTGCACAGCCCCTGGATGAACTTCATATGTGCACTCTTCCAAACTCAAAATCAACATGCTGTAGAATTATTGGAAATTGATGTATGGAGATAGGATTATCCACTGCCATGAACAAAACTGACTGGATGTGAGTAGAGTCTCTGCAACATTGACCTAAAACAAAAAATGCCTTAAAGCCTAGACATGATCAAATCCAGGTAGCAAATTTACCTTAGAATGATAAACTACAGCATTGTCCATGTATGCAAAATCCAGCCCTGACAGGCCTGCAACTTCTCTGTATATCTGGAAATCAGTTGCAGACTTCACTAAACCAGAGTGGAAAATATCCTGCACAGCAGATTCAAACTGAGTTCATCAGTTTCTGTCTTGACAGCACTACATATGCACGTAGAATAACTAGATCTCAAACAGTGTCTCAAATACTATGTACATAGCTGTCTGCTCGAGAAAAGCTGCCCATCATTTCAGATTCTGAAGATGACAATGGACCAAGAGATTGGACAGCCAATGATCCCCTTTCTCATTCTACAACAGGATAGACTCTGAGGCCACAAGGTTTTCTTAAGAAATAAAATGTGCTGCCTTCTACCACTCTCTGAGCAGTGAAGGGCATCAATTATCCTCACTGAACCTTCTGCCTATGTTCCTCTAATTATGTCTTCACAATCCAAACCTGAGCTCCTGCTAGTGCAGCAGGCTGCTTGGCGACCTTTGCAAACACTTCCACAAGCCAACTGTCAGGTCCACCCTGCCACAACATCACAAATAACTTGTACCTTCAACAATGTGGCAATAGACAGTAGCAATTGTATACTCAAGCTTGATGATATGTTACCACAAGAAGAAAAGCAATTTTCTCCCATAATGGCATCTACAATATTAGAACCATGAAAAAGGCACAAGGATTTTCACCACATGGCCACAATAAAATTGCAATCACTGACGATGTATTAAGGGCTTGATCTTTCCACAGGCCTCTGGTCCAGTCCATCTTACCATAATGCAGAACTCTCTAATACAGAGCACTGAAACAGAATGCCTTGGAGACTGGTTTCAAAAGGTGTAATGGATATTGTCCAGTCTCTAAAACTCTAAATTTGCATGAGGTTATGAACTCATAGCCATGGGAGTTTCATTACCATAACCTAAAATGTAAACCAACACAATGCTGTAGTGGATGAGCTGCTGGTCTTCAATTCCTGCATCCATCAGCCACCAGCAGGACTCTTACAGTTCTTCTGTCAATTGGATTATATGGTTTTCCTACTTCAATTCTTGCTTTTTGTGTCTCTTTTAACCACTGTATTGTCCCCAAGTCTCTAGTGACATCTGGCACTAGAGGCTTGTGTTGCTGCAAGTTCACATATGTACAGAACTCCCTAGATACAGAAAGTGGAGTCCAATTGCCAGATATCGTGCCAGACAAGCAGCCTGAATGGCAGCAGATAGCTTCCCCACTAGTAATAAACTCACCAGCAGGAACATCATCAGTAAGCGGTTACATACAAAGGACCTTCACCAAGATCTCAAGGAAGACATATTCACAGAAAACAGCAATGTCTGATCAAGATCTGAAAAGTTCAACCCCAACATACAAAAGCCTAAACAGTCACACATCTTACTGCTAATGCTCTGCTTACTGATGCTCTTCTGAAAGCTGTACGGTTGAGTAGGGTAGAGGGCTAACCTGAAAAAGATAGTGTTTACCTCCAACCCCCATAGACTCCAAGTCAACAGCGGCACGGATAGTCTCACTCCATGGGTGCTGCAAGCACCACACAAGTCTCACTCCCAGTCAGACCTTAAATCAGAAAACTGAGCTAGTGATCATGCATGAAGAGACAGCAACACTATTGTTGTCATTTTGTAAATCTTTCTACTTTTCATTGTATTCCTTCTCTTGGAGGTCTTATGTCCTATAGCTACTTCTCTCGGTGCAGAAATCACCAAGGTTTTCTGGAGGTCAATGCACAGAAACCATCCTCTTTCTCATAATTTGAGTCCAGCAGCACCAAAGCAAGTTTATGTTTGTTAGAAAAGTTAATCTTTGACAGTCGCAACAACAATGCATCCACATAGAGTACAACACCTGAGTGATGAAGCTGTGTGCACCAGTAAGGCCTTCTTCTTCACCTGTGTTGAAGAGGAAGATGACAGAATGTTTGAAGCCATGTGCCCAATTCGAAAGTGT
The DNA here is from genome assembly GCA_963921925.1 of Sphagnum tenellum. Taxonomy (NCBI): domain Eukaryota; kingdom Viridiplantae; phylum Streptophyta; class Sphagnopsida; order Sphagnales; family Sphagnaceae; genus Sphagnum; species Sphagnum tenellum. The sequence goes on along the minus strand of OY998143.1, from coordinate 15,321,440 downwards.
GCGCACCAGTTCAAGCATCAGGCCCACACATGAGCTACAGTCCCCAGCTCCCCCTCTGCAATTGTACAGTCACCTTGTGATCAGCTTGTGCTTGAGCACAAGCAATCAAATGTGCATAAGATTCTAATTGCAGGGGTGCTTGTATACTCAACCATTCTTACAGCACACGGTGTAACTCAGTGCATAAGATTCATTTGTGAATTGTTCAAATGAGGCAATAGAACGAAGACTGATGGAATAGTGGCTGACAAAACAAAAGTAAAACTTACGTAGTAACAACTGTATCAATGTGTGAAGACACAAGAATCGAGTTGAGTGAAGCACTTTCATCATATTTAGGACCTATGCGCACAACTACATGCTTCAGGCCAGAGTACAGTAGTGTCTTTCCATTGAAGAGAGCACCAGTGAGCCGAAGCAACCCTGGCTGTGAGTGAAAATAGTCCACATCCACTGCCACATCTGCATTTGCCTCCTCTTGAACCTCCAGTACTTGATCCAACACATACTGCAGAAGTGATGCAGAAGAAAATAAGCATGAAACTACCCACCTATATCCTGGCGGTAGAAGAGATGATACAACTTATGTTTGTCTACTGGTTCCATACGTTCCTGTGTCTCTAGAAGGCATGGATCTAAACAATTGTATTCCTTGAGAAACAAACGAAGGACTCAACAAGAAGTGGCATTCAAAAAGCAACCTTATTATCACCACCGTGTCGTACATACTAAATCCCATGATCGCTTCCAAGTCGCAATAGAAACTCATCCCTACCTATTCTCCAAGCAGAATTCTAAACGCTAATTAAGAGATTGATACCTGAACGGCGCGTTGCAAGGCATCGGAACCGACAGGATGAGGTCCCAGTTCACTAAGCTTTCGGACATGGCTATAAGCTCTCTCTTCTGAGAATCCTCTCTTCCCAGCGACAGCCTCGGACAGGGGATTGGGCAGTACATCTGCAGTGTAATAGTAGACAATCCACGCCACATACGTAACCCCAACCAGCATCGCCAACCAGTCCAGCGCTGCCCGTTTGGGCCCAATTCTCTTCCTTGTTGCCTCACTGCTTGCTACTGCTGCTGCTGCTGCTCTTCCTGCTGCTGCTGCTTCCGAGGTCACCGCCGCAGGAGATACATCCGTGGAAGTTCCGGCTCCATTTCGTGAAGCTCGCGCCCCACTAGTCCTGGACGCCACGCTTCTGTGTTTGGCCATGCCCGTGCTTGCGATGCCTGCTGCAAACGAAGTGATTTTGATTTGTGCGTCTTGTTTCTTTGCCTCTTTGGTTTCTTTCTTTCTTTCTTTCTTTTCCAATTGGCATTCTTTGACCTAAGAAAGAATGACGATGTTTCCGCCAGGTTTACGCAGTCTAGTATAGGAGAAGGGCCTGACTATAGGCCCTTCCGTGATTTGAGATCTGTGCCCGAGGCCGGTAGGCCGAGGGAACCGGTAAAAAATCACGGAAGGGCCTGTACTCAGGTCCTTTTCCTCCATAAAGCAGAGCTGGGATTTTTTCACTTTTTGGAAATAGTGACAGGCTGGCTGGTACCTTCCGCTGGTAAGGGAGCTGAAATACAAAGGAAAAAACCAAGCAGTGCTTTACGGGTAGGTAATGTCCTAGAGTAGGGGCACCCCCACCCCCCCTCCAAGGAAGGAAGGACCTACCACAATGTGGTAGCTGAGTCTGACCCTGCATTTTTGGGAGAAAGGGCCTAAGACAATGCAGTGTCGAAGTCCAGCCCTGTATTTTACTATTTTAGGGACAAGGGGCCTGAGACAATGCCTTAGTGAAGTCCAGCCCCGCATTGTGGGGATAAGGGGCCTAAGCTGAAGCAAGAACTGAGTTCAGCCTCGTGTTTTGGGGATCTGGCGCCTAAGACCAGCCAGTAGTTGGGGCCTTGCATTTTGGGAATGTCCCCCACCTATGTGCTTGACCCATTGTACAACACTAAGCGCACAATGTCATACCTAATCTGAAATATATATACATCAAGACATGTAGAAGGGAAGGGGTGTAAGAATGATTATTTACATCCACTCCTTAAGAATAGTAAAGATCTTACACCTGTTAAGGTCGGTTTACATCAACAAATACCAAAGTTATTAAGTTGTGAATAATTCAAAATTGTTAACAAATACACTAACAATCCAAAAACTAAGATGGTAGATTAGGACTGAAGTTGGGTGATTTTTACCAATATGTCATTCAAAATGTGATTTTTGGCGTGTCCAATACCAATGGGGATATAAGTTGGAATGCTGCCTTGGAATTTGGGATGAATTTTTTTGAAGAGATTCAAAAAGAGAAAACTATTAAATTGATTAGCTCAAATTTTCAAGAGTTCATAGCATCAAATGTTTAAACCATGTAAAGTAGCTATGAAATAGCTAGTACAAATGTTGAGAGTTATCATGTTTATGTGAATAATGTAGTTGATGAAAACATTAAAATTTAAAGCAAGACCTTGAATGATGAGGTTTTTTACACTAAGCTTCATGACCCTAAACCATTATTGTGCAAACCTTCTTTTCCACATGCTTTTCCAACTATTCATGTTGATCAATTCAAGAAACCTATAGATAGTTCAATTCGAATAATTGGTCATCATTAGAAGAAATATTGATGTTGTTGGTTTTAATAGAAAAAATGATATCAAAGGTGCTAATGAGGAATTTTGGGGCAACCTTCAAAATATTATTAAACTTGATAGTGGCTTCAAACGACACATGATGAACAAGTGAAAGAAGAATGGACCAAAACTTGTTTTCGGGTGGTGATTTGGGTTTTCGGGTTTTGTGTAAAACTTGTTTATAAGTTAAGTAGTAGTGTAGTTTGTTATAAAAGAGGAGTTATTATTTATATTGGTAGAAATGAAACCTCCTGAGTAGAATCAAGAATACTGCTAACATCAATGTCTTCTTTCAGGAGTTGAGAATGAGAGCTATGGCAATTCAAGGTTTTTTTGGGTCTTTTTTGTCATCATCCTTTGAGTCTTTGAAAATATGATGAACAAGTGGAAAAAGAATAATTATAATCATTGTCCAAGTACAAGTAGTGAAAATATATGTGTAGCAGCAGTTGAGGCTTAGAAAAAAGGGAAGACAAAAAAACATAGTAAGAATGGAGGCGTATGGAAAAAATGAATCACAGTTAATATTTGTTGTAGTCAACTCATGATGAAGTAAAACCAACAATAAGTAAAATAAAAGGAAAATAAAAGGAAAAAAGGGTTGGAAGGTGGTGAAAAATAAGGAATTAGATAAACATTATGAGAAAAAAAGGTGTTTTACAACTAGCCTTGCAACTCAATTTTTGAGTTGCAAAGTTGTAACTCATTGCAATTTAATCAAAACAATTCATTTTTAACTACTATGCAATTCCATAATAATTACACACGATGTCATGATGACATCATTGATTGTCATCCATATATTAAAATATGACATGTGACATTATGAAGATTTTTTGACATAAGTTTTTTTATAAATATTGATTTCCATCATCCATTATGATTGTTAATGATGGTCCAAGATTATGACATGTGGCACAATCAAAAGATGCCACATGGCATATTAATTATATTTTGAGAAAAATAAAAATAAAAATTTTATCAGCTAAAAATTAACTGCACTTAAAATAACCATGAATTTTTATTTTTTGATTTATGTTTTACCTTTATATTAAGTAATTTTTCAGTTCATCCCAAAATGGCACATGTATTTAAATGCGAGAACATAAAAGATAAGCCTTTTTTATATAGTTTGTAACATGGGATTCAAAAACAAAACATATGGGTTAAATCTTTTAATTGTTCATTAATTGTAAATTGAGTTGTAATTATAACATTTAAGCGTTCAAAGTAGGCCAAATCCAAGGGGAGGGCTCCATTATTTTTGGTTTATAAACAAAACTTGAACCCTTCCTATTGGTGCATCTGATGCACTAAAAATCATCAAAAATTAATAAAATTAAGAAAGTTATGGAACTTCAAAGTACATGGGATCAAGAACTCAAAAAAACAAACCACAAAATGCTACAAAGGCTAGTTCCCAAACACCAACAATGATTTGTAGAATTTTAGGTGGCACTTCTATAACATTTTTTAAATGTTTAAAATGAATAAGAAATTAAAAAAGTTTTGAGGTTTGAAAGTAGGATGGGTCCAAAGAGAAAAATAAATTTAAAAAATGTATTTTATAAGTTGGAAATTTTATTTTTCTTCTTGTTATTTTTTCATTATTCATTTTCCATTTCAAAGATTATTTCTAAAACTTGAGGTAGCAGTCCCATAACATTTTAAAGCATTCAAAATGAAACACATATGATGAATATATAAATGACTGATGAATATGTGTCCTTATTATCAAAATGAAACACATATGACCAAGATATAAATAACTGATGAATATGTGTCCTTATTAAATTATAAGTACTTATATTATAGTCATAACCTAATTGAATAATAATACTTTAATAGTGGCACACTAATGACCATACTAATTGTATCGATGGGAATCATAATCAAAAATTAATTGCAAATGTATCCCATAATGGGTGGTGGAAATGTGGATACATGGCATGATCACATGTATGTATAATATATATTAGTTGCAACATAATTGTTGTTTTAATGACACATTTATAATAGTTTTAAAGTAGTTGCCACATGTAATTACAAATGTAACTCCTAAAAAAGTCAAACATGGTTGACTATATATGTATGTACGATATGTATAAATTATCATACAAAAGACCCGTTTACAATCATAATACAATTAATTGATTTTTTGACGTGACAATTTATTTATTAATACATCGTATGTTTAAAGGGATAGTTGCACAACAGTTATAATATCCAAGGGATAGTTGCATAACAATTGTATATGAGTTGTTTTTTGAGTTTTAGTTGCAAGGTAATGTGGTTTTGGTGGACACGTTTTGCATGGTGAAAATTAACAATTGAGAGGAAGCAAAAGAGGAATCAAGGAACAACGACTTGGCAAATGAAAAGGATTGTAGGGATTAGAACCACATGTAATAGGAAACATAGAATAAGAAATTGGTGGAAAAAAATTTCAATTAGGGTTAGTTTTACTTTCTTCAACTTTCATTTAATGTTTTGGTTTTAGTTAGGGCTTTTGTTTCATTTTAATCTTGTGTTACAATGGAATGCTTAAGATTTTAATGAGATTGATTGCTAGATTAGAACTTGTGGTCATCAACATGTTAAGAAAAAATTTGGACTTTTTGTAGGTTTTTTTTCGAAGGTCTAGGTTCTTATGGAAGCTAAAAAAATAAAATGGTTTCTTAAATGTGTGGGCCTAAAACTTGAAGATAATTTTCCCAATTGAAAAGTTTGTCCAACAAGAAAAACCACTTACATATTTTTTTGACGATGTTATACATAATCATTAAAGTGGATTGGGATATTTGTGAAAAGGGTATCTAGTCCACCATAGTTGTTTTTTTGAGAAATTTTTATGCGGTGTTATTTATTTCAAATTTTTAAGGATTAGGAACAAAAAATGAAACCTGTAATGTTTTAGCATTAGGATGTTTAAGTCATGTTGAACCCAATACAATAATGATTATGCCATTCAAGCCTCTAATGAAATTAAGGTTTGGTTTCGGCATAATGCCTTAGCCAAAGACCTTTAAGCAATATATTATATTTTTCCTTTTGATCCATTTAGTCTTTTATGGTTGGTTTTGTAAATTTATGATTGCCCTATAACAATAGGTAATTTTTTAAAAGGTGGGGCATGTGTTCTTATTAAGCCTCTTTCCTTATGTGCATCAAATGTCCCATGTCCTTTAGTTCATCATGTCGCATCGAACCTCATCATTTCCATTGCCCATTTGCTTTATCATGTGCCACCACATACCTCATTTCCACCCAATCTCCCATGCGATTATGAACCTCCTGCTAATTCCCCCCCCCATTTTAATAAACGTCACATCATCCACTAGTTCCCTTTATCAGCCCCTAGCCTTTCGTGTGAATGTGGGGTCCTAAACCTACATTTTCCTTAACCCCCTTGATCATGCACAAGTAGAACCTTTCCCCCCTTCCATTCTACCAACCCTTCCAGTTACACATGATCAAACCCCCCAACCTACCCTCATTTCCTCAACACATTTACAACTTTCACTTAAAGTTTATTGTTCCACATGTTGGCGCCTAATTGAGGGTTTAACCCGTCATCAACATTCTTGTCAAGCACCCAATTCATTTAATCCAAACCCCCATGACCATCCTCATTCAAAACCTTCCTTTATTCCCACCTTCCTTACATAAGCATGAAGTTGGGTTTCGTCTTTGGATGTCTTCCAATCTTTTTCATTTAGGCTTTTGTTGTCATCAATTGTATAACCGCATCCCTATTGCCCTACAGTGTAACATACACGTGGCATTTCATTTTCCATTGAATAAATTAACATAAGACCCTTATGATGTGGCAACTTACACTTGTTTTTTTTGTTATCCCAATGGTGTTTCATTTTGCCCCCTCGTGGTGGGGCAATGGGGCATATGAAAACACGGATTTAACTCAAGCATTTTTTAGCACGCGATTGGGAAAACTTGCAAGAAGAGTTTTCTTTGTGAGCCCAAGCTTTGGCGACAAGTTCAAGTTTTTTTTTTCCCCCCAACATGATCCCCTAGCTCATAAACACCTTCTTCACAGTTTAATTCTTGGATCTGTAGGGGAATATTTTAGAGCAACCCATGCCTTGGCACCATTTTCCCCCACACCCACATCCTTTGACACCACTTTAATTTTCACCACATTTCACTTTGAATTAGATGGCTACTTCTTGTTTATCCTAAAAAAACTATGAGCTAGACCAAGACCTTGAACTTTCTTTTGATTTTTTGAAACTAGCATTCCAACACATGCCCCATCTATTGACAAGTGGTCCTTCTGGGATGGTTTTTGAACACCTTTGAAAGTGTTTTCACCTAAATGATTCAACAAGAGGATTCCTTTAGTTATTTCAACTTTGATCTCATATTGTTAAGGTCACATTCCATGTCAAATTGCATGTGTCCTTGGTGCGGCCTACCTCTTAGCCATGACCAAGCCTTTAAATGGAGTTCGTCCCATTGTAATGGGGGGAACACTATATCAATTCACAAGTCATGCCTTATGCTTTCAATTCTGTGATGCCTTTGTAACATGTTTCTCCCCACACGAATTCAAAATTTCAACTAAAGGTCATTGTGAAATAATAGTCCATGACATTAGGTGCACCTTAGACCTTTACCCTGACTAGGTTATTCTCTAATTAAACCTGGTAATCACCTTCAACTCGATGTCAAAAAGGGTCATATTTCAAAAACTTTGTGCAATAGGTGGAAACATTATGTAAGTCATCCCCTTTGTTTGTGCATTCTATGCATTTGAGTCTCCTTTATTTTATAGCCATCATAGTCGTGAAGGTGACGTCATAGTCATCCATTTTGCCATGGGAATTCGTCAAGGTGATTTTTTGGGAGGGATTTTATTTGCATTAGCCCATTTTAAGACTTTATGTTCTATAATTAGTCATTTCCTTTCTAATCTATTTCCATTCATTGCAGATGACATTGACATCATAGGTCCCCCTTCTATTATATTATCTACATATGAACATTTTTAAATCAAATTTCGTGTGATAGGTATTTCTATCCAACCTCATAAATGTGTAGCATGATCACATTTTAGCTTATTGCCTGATTTCAACACCCCATCCCAATTTACGACCCCATTAGAAAGAATTAAAGTACTAAGAGTTCCATTGGGAACTTCATCATTCACATCATCCTTCATCAAATATGCCATGTTAAAGAATGTTTGACATGTGGATCTTTTCTTTAAAATGGGTGATGTTTAGGTAGCCTTTGGATTTCTAACTTATTGTCTCATGCAATGTCCATCATATTTCTTATGATGTACACCTCTTTTTCCACCTTCATAAAATCTTTCATTTTTTTTGATTCCTCCCTCCTTTAAGTGTTTGGGTGCCTTTTGGGTCTAGGACCTTTTGACAACCCATAAGGACTTCTAATTTGTATTGGGCCCTTATAGCCTCAATCATAGCTGTTAGGTTTATGATTGATCAATGTCCCTTCCTTCTTCAAACTTTAACACATATTGACAATAACACCTTCCCCTTCCAACAATATTTCAAAGCAACATGTGATCTTTTAATCACCCCTAGTTCATGCATGTCTTTTTTTTGTTTAAACAACTCATCGGACAACAAATGGTTCAACTTCAAGATTCCATTTCAGAACGTTTACACCATCATACCCTTTCCAACATACTTTCCAATGGAATATCTAAAGCCCACTGTCCTCGAATTTTATCATGTTCTGGCCCAGGGGCAAGCGCTTACCTTACAATTTGACCAATCTTCCCAAGCTTTTGGTTGACATCCTTAGTCTTTTCCACAATGTTTCAAATATGACTTGGATTGCGCCATCCCTTCATCGCAAATGTTCCTTGATGTGTGTGCACACATCCATCGACCTTATGGGTATCCAATTCCTACATTGTGCTCATGGCAATGAACACACATGAACCCATGATGTCCTTGTGTGGGATGTTGGTTTCCATGTGGGGTGAAAACAATTACATGCGTTTCCTTCAAACACGTTCAATTCATCCCATCAACGAATCAACATTGTGCTCAGCAAAGATTACATTTGCATCTTAGTCAATGTTATCATTATTAACCCAACATAAGTGGATTTACTTCCCTATCTTGTGCCACCCAAGGATTTTCTGCTTCCGATGCTACAAGCCAAAGAATGGAGCTATCACAATCAACACCTTGCCAATCAATTTTTCCTCTTAACAATGAAAATATTTGGATGTTTACATAAATAGGCAAATGTGATTTTACATAGTTGTGCTAATGCCATTTGGAGCTTGAAAGGACCAAAAGGCCTTCCTCTTTCTTACATGGTTACTTTTTTTCAACCAAAAAATTCAATCACATTGCAAAGGCTACAAGCATCTTTCATCTTAAATTGGATAGGAGCCATATGCCTAGTTCTTTCTCGACTTCCACCCTTTCTAAACACACCTCCCATCTCCACGATTGACTTTTTGTAAATGTTTGGTTTTTGATATGAAAAAATATGGCCGACCTAGTATAAACGGTTGATTTTTTACATGGATAAGTTTTGACATCTAGTTTGAGTTAACTTGATGTCTTGTAAATTCTCCCCCTTTTTTTTTTGTTATCCCTTTGTACATTTTTTAGATCCATGGTGTGTCTACCAATAAAGTTTTGTGGGGTTGCATCAACAAGTGTGTGGTGATAACAATCATGAGTCACAACTGTGGACACACTTTTAGCCATTTGTCAAAAATTTCCATTGTTTTGAATGTGAAAGAAAGTTGGGGCAGAACTTTTGAAGGGGTTGAAAAAACATTGATTGCTAATTCATTTTGAGGACAAGAGTAGCAAGAACAACAACAAAATTTCCATTGATTTGTCTTCATAGTTTTGTTCCTTCTTCAATTCATCTAGTTGTAATTTCTTTGAAGTTGATGAACATTTCATAGAACCACTAAACTTTTGTACCCTGTATTTCACAATTTTTTGCCTACAGAATATGGTTGCTTAATGTACATTTGTGAGTGCTTGAATATTTAACATTGCCTCAACTTCTTTTCATTTGATCTTTGAGATCCACTGATCTACATGTAATGTAGATTTGACGTAGTATAATGCTGTTTTTTTTCATGAATTATGTTTTATTCTACTTTACTCATATAGCTTTTCTGCAACAAAATGGTCATGTGGATTTATGTAAAGCATTCCCTGGATTTTTTCTTCGTATTTTAAGCTCCATAACCTGCTTGAAGAAACCTATTTTCAGCAAGCGAAATCTTCTGCGGTGGAAGGTACCAGCCAGCCTGTCACTATTTCTAAAAAGTGAAAAAATCTCAGCTCCGCTTTACGGAGGAAAAGGACCTGAGTACAGTCCCTTCCCTGATTTTCGACCTGTTCCTTGGGCCTACCAGGCTCGGGCACAGATCTCAAATCACGAAAGGGCCTGTACTCAGTCCCTTCTCCTGTACATAATGGTCATATGGATTTTGGAGCATCTCCCATAACTTGGGACTTGTAAGAAAAATTGTAGAACAAACAAAAGAAACGAAAATTATAGAACATGAAGAACAAGCAAAACTGTGGAGCGCAATTCTACGCAGAACCACGCACGATATTTCCGGGGAAATGATGCATCTCCCGGAATATGGGAATTCTAATGAAAATTTCAAAGTGTTCGATGGCGCCAAAACGTCGCCGCTAATTTGGCGCCAACGGGCTTCTAACTCGATTTGGCGCCAATCTGCCCAAAATATTCGTCCACTTTTTGCGCTTTCTCTTCTGCCAACACATTCTCCGAAGTAATCACATCGATTGAGTTTGAGGGAGAGAGAGAGAGAACGTTCGCGTGTGTGTTTTCGGTCTTTCTCTGGCGATTTCAAGTCTTCAAGGCAAAGGATTAGGAGGCTAGTGAAGGGAGATGGAGGAGGAACAAATCCGAGTGAATTGCAATCTGAGTCCGTTTTGGGATGATGGGTTGGAATTAGGGTTAGACGTGTGCACATCATCTGAGGAGGGTTGCTGCAAGCATCATATGAATTAGGGCTGGGTGAGAGTGCACAACATCTGAGGATGGTTGCTGCGAGTATCAATCCATGCTTGTTATCTTGGTAGTGTTTTCTTTTTCGGTCCCTGGTTTCTTAGTAGGAATGAGTTCTGAATTTCTTTATCTGAATGCCGAGTGCAATTCTTTTTCTTCGTTGAATGTGTTGCAGGAGATGTCAATACAATTCATTTGCAGCGCGGAAGTGATGCTCACTTTGTTGTTGTGGCAACTTTGGAACAGAATTGGCATAGAAACCTCCCTTTTTCACTCACTTCCAAAGCAGTAATAAAAGGTAGAGACATCTCTGAATTCTACTTTGAAGTGCTAGTAGCACTTTGTATTCTGCGGGATCCTTTTCCTTCAGTAGATTGAGAGAATGGATGTTATGGGCACATATGGATCAGAGCGCACTGTCTCTACTGAGGTTTACATTCCCCCCAACCAAAACACATGCAATCGTGCTGCTCCAGAACCTTCTGGGAGACCTAAAGTTGATGGCAGATTAGCTGCAAAGAGTGTCGGAAACCCAAAGCATGACACCCTTCGAAGTAAAAGGTCAAGATCACATTCTGAAAAGGCTCAGCAGAGTACCATGCAGAAGAAGCTGAGGACTAGCCAGTTGGCTGCAGGAGATGTCAGAGCAGCAGTAGGGCTCACTGTAACGGCTGCAGAGGCTATGGTGGTTGCTGGACTTCTGGGAGAAGACAAAACTATGTTGGAGACTGTAGTAGCTCCTTCAGTGGTTTTGGAGGCTGCTGTTAGCTTGAGACGAGCACGCCGGGAATGTGGACTTGATGAATATACTCTAGATGCAACCCCCCTACCTTCTGGGTTGATTGATGCTCAGGAACTGTCTACATGTGGAGAAAACTTGATTCATCATTCCTGTGCTCCAGAGGTGGAAGATGGTCTATTGGAGACCCTGGATGATTGCGAAATGCTGGAGGCTTTGGCAGATGTTGGTGTTTTGGGAGCTGCAGGCAAGTCTCAAATCCTGTACTGAAAATTAGTTTCCACCTACTTCAAAGCAATGCAGTGTAGTCAGGGAAGTGTGCAGAAGGAGTGCATGCTTTTGACAGGCTTCAGGCTCCTATTACTCTGTGCTGCAGAGCCAGGCGTGATGGCTACTGGTGATGGTGCAAGCAAACATGAGGCTCGTGGCAATGATCACATGACAAACTCCTTTCCACATGAAGCAGCACCTTGCAGCCAGCATGCACCTGTGACACCTCACCATGTCCCCAGCATCAGTGTCCAACCTCTTAGCATAGTCTCTAAAGACAAAGACATTAGTCTGCTCCAGCAAGAAGTACCAGAAAGAAGAACAGAGGGGCCAGATTTTGGGCTGGTACATGGTGAAGTGGACAATCATTCAAAAGAAGGGCAAGGTGGTGTTTTGTCTTCAGTAGGTCCAGAACTGCCTCCATTACAGACCCCTAATGTGAAGGACTCTGTTCTGTCTGCTGTGAATACCTCTCCTGTCACGACAGATGTTGTAAATGCCAACAAGCTTGCTGTGAGAGAAGACATCGGTTGTCTTGCTGCTGACAATAGCACTGGAGAAAGGCAGCTGCCACAGGTGTATGAGGTTAGTGTCACCTACTTTCTAGATGATGTGTTCTAAGTGATGTTGGGATATCTGCTTTAAGAAGAACCAAGAAGGAATTGACATAAACTCACCCAATCTTCTGAATTGGATTTGTGGCTATTTAGGTGGTGCATTTCTTTTGTCTAATCTCTGGAGCAGGTTACCTGTTAGTCTTCTCTATGCTTGACCTGGTCTTTTTGTTGTTGCAGGGAAGCAAATATGAGAAAACTCATGGACCTTGCACATTTCCTACAGCAGGCGAGTATGCAACAGAAAATGCAGAGGTCACCACAACAGAGAGGAGGGGTGGGAATGCCAATCTTTTCTTGTCTGAAAAAGAGGTTCCTGAACATGACACAAGATTGGGAGTACCAGAACTTCAATGTGGCATGTGGGACAAAAAAGAGGACAGCACTCAACAAGAGAGTAATATTCAGATTCTTCACTCAGAAGGAAATCTACACAGCACTGAGCTTGTCACTCCAATGTGCATAATGTATGGTGGAGATAAAGGGGCCTCATGTCCAACCTCGAAACTTCACTCAACATTCAGTAGCCGATGGTTTGGAGGATGGACTGGCAATGTAAGATTCTTCACTTTTGCTTCTGTGCCATCTGCTTCCATTTTGAAAGAGATGACTGATTGAAGAGGCTTACATTTGTGTTTTCTTGGCTTCTATCTTATTTGTCATGTCTTAGCTGCTGTTCACATGTCTGAATTGGCTTAGACTCCTCTTTTCATGCAGGGAAATACAACAAATGAGAATCAAGCAGCAGCAGACAGCAGGAGAGTTTTAATTCAAGCAGAACTGGAGAAAAGATACTCACTAGAGCCTTGGGATATTGGTACAGAAGATGCAGTGCCTGAGCAAAGAGCAGCCTTGAATCATCACAGAGCTCATCAATCTGAGCATCCAATACTGGATGTCCAGCCTGTTGCAGACTCCAGGCACCTTATTCATCCCTCTGAACTTGTGGGAGGAGGCACAGTTGACAAAGCAGATAACAACAGAGAACTCTTTCCACAAGCCTTTGGCTCATCAGATTTTGAATTCCATGTAGACCCACTCTCTTCCTTTGTGCCATGTAGTATTGCTGAACCTGCTGTCTCACATGTGGTCCCACAAGCTGCCAATGTTGGATGGTTGGACCTGGTTGTTGGGGTTGAGAAGAGGAGTGATGTGCTGGGAGAAATAGAGCCAGGTGTGTGTTATTCTGTAAGGCGCACACATGTAGACTCACTCCGGCCATACAGCACCTCTGTGAACTCCTGTGAACTTGCTGCTGCCCCTACTAATTCACTACATTTTCTTCTCCATGCTGCTGAGGTTGCAGGAGCCAAGCAGCATGGTGCAGCAGCTTCTGGGGAGATTGATCCTGTCCCAATCCTTGGCAAGCAAATGTTGCCCAGTAAGTCAAGAAATTTACTAGATGGAGAGGGGACATGCAGACCTGTCAGTCTAGGTGCTGTAGAAGGGGCTGCTGGTACTGCAGCAATGAAGTCTTGTGCAGGATGTCAGGCACATGCAATTCCATCAAAGGATAAAGATGCAGGCTTGGAGCACAATCACTTGATTGGTGGATATTCCTGTGACTCCAGCAGCCAAGGGGGGTCCCCCCCTCTACACATTTGGAAAAAACGGCGGCTTAGAGCATGTAGAGTTGTTGAGTCTGATATCCAAAGTGGTGAAGGTCAGTGGATTACAATCAGGACATCTGAACCTTGTGTGTTGCCGAGTTTTGTTCCATCTGTGATGTTTATATCACTCATTTTCTTTTCTTGGTTTGATGACAATTCTAATGTGACCCAAACTGTAATGGGTTGCAGGGCAAGCCCTACTCAGCAATCCTGCTGCTCTGAATAAAGCAGTCTCTAAATTTCCTGGAGATCCAGGAGCAGATGAACCTGCACAGGTGGCTACAGAGGAAGTACAAGAGCATCATCCATGGGAAAGCAGGGAAAATGTGGATGTCGAAGATGAAGAAGCCCTTCCACATAAATCACAGAGCGTCATCAGACATGGTAGAACCCTGCACAGGGAATAAGCTATGCAAAATACAGTGGGCTTTCTGTTGGTGCCAGGACAGTGGAACAAGGATAATATTGTGGGGAAGAAGGAATGTGAAGCTGTAGTGGTGAAATGGAAGAGGTCATTGGAAAGGATGCTGCTTCATCCACATATGTGCTCTTCTTGTGACTCAGTCAACACCTTGTGAAAATTGCTGAAAGGTTTCTTTTGTCTGTTCAGCAGGATTGAAGATGAGTGTCGGAGCAAGCAAGTCAAGTACTCATGATAAGAAACTCTCCAAGGCTGTGGGTCGGAAAATTGTCACAGTCACCAGGAAGCAAAAAGTTGCAAAGAGAAACAGTACTTCAAATAGGGGTGAAAAGCAAGGTCTGCTGTTTGATGGTTTGCAGTTTTTGCTCACAGGGTTCTCATCTGATAAGAAGGATAAACTAGCTAGGATCATAGAAGAGCATGGGGGTGTGGTCCTTACTGACATTCCAAAGCCTCCTCATTTGCAATCAATAAGGAGGAGGAAGGCTGATGCAGACGAAAGGCCTCCGATTGTAATTGCACCTCAGCAGGTTGATGATCACATCATTCTTGGGCTAAATAAGAATGAGTTAGTCATCTCTTGAATGTCTTGCAGAAAATAATTCAGAGTCTGATATTCTGTGTGTCAGAACTTGGATTGTGATGTTCTCTAATTGCATGTCTGCACGTTAATGATCACAGCATACTTGGGCCAAATAGGATGGAGTTTGTTCTCTGTGGACTTCTTCCAGACAAGAAATTGAATTGTTATATTCTTCACACCAACTGTGAACTCTAATGTTGTGTGTGAACTTGCTGCAGGTTCGCACACCCAAATTTTTATTTGCATGTGCTGTTGGGTTCCCTGCTTTGAAACCCACATGGATAAGTGAGTCAATCTGCAGGGAGGAGTTATTACCTGAAACCAGGTAAGACTGTTCAGGATTCAACCTTCTGTGCATCATGAATTGCTTGATTTCTCATTGCCTTTAGTTCCCCTTACTTCCAGCATGCATGTTTTAAGGTCTGTATGGAAAGACGTGTGGGAGGTAGCCTTCTCTGACAGAAGCGACTTTGCTTTCATACCCACTTAGTGAGTTGTTGTGGAGTACTGTGCAGTTATTGGCATAAGCCTAAGAAGTCAGCCAGGAAGCTGGCTGCTGGTCAAAAAGGTGCCAGGGATGTGTCTCCCTCAGGAAACAAGCTCCAGGAGGACTCTATATTTCACAACCTTAAGATTTACCTTCATGGCAAGCCATCATTCTGTACTCAGATGAAGGCTCTCATTGAGGCATTTTTCTTCCCTCTCTACTATCTTTGCTTCACACAGACTGGGCAATGAGTATGGCCACAAGGTTCTGGCACTTGGTTATCTGTAGAGTCTCTTTTCGTGCATGGAACTGAGGTAGTATCAGCATTGTGGCAACATTATGTTTTTCATGCTGGATTGTAATGTTTTCCTTTTATTTTTTGTTTTAGCAAAGAACTATGATCTGCAGACTGCCATAGCATGCACAATAGATGAGCATCATGCCTCTACATTAATTTGGGATTGCTGTTGCAAATCCATAAGGGGTCTCATGAATGCCATAATTCTTGCACCATGAAGAAATCCATATGACTTTGAGGTTAGCAAATATGCAAAGGCATGCAATTTCTTTATGGTAGTAGTTTAAATGACGGTGTTCTTACAACAATATTGCAGCATGGAGGTGGCAAGGTGGTGAGTAATATCAAAGCTCTGGATCCCAAAAAAAATGCCACCAGGAGCTTTATTTGTCTTGTAGCAGCAGAGGAACCATGCAAGGTGCCAGACAGCGTTCGCCATTTGATCACATGTTTAGAGCTGCCCCTCGTGGTATGTCTAGCACCCTTAAACATTTCAGTTCATTGAGCTCTGAGTGGTGAGATGGCTTATGCCCTAGTCAGGAGGAAGAGGCTGCTCTGTAGGGGGTTCTCTTTTGGTTCACACTTATGGTTTTTGTAACATATCTGCAGGCAGGAGAGTGGGTGGTAGACAGCTTGCTGATCAGAAGATGTCTTCCATTACCACAGTCAGCTGCAAGCCACTCCCAAGCCTTGTCAGAACTGAATACACAACCTCAGTATGACAGCAACATTGGTCGAGGGGTTGAGAGGCGACCCTCAACTAGGGCAGGCACAAAAATGAAGAGACAGCTTGTTCAAGCATCTCTGATAAAACCTAGGAGGTCACAAAATAAACTTGCTGGGTGGAGCTTTATAGGAGTCAGCTCCCCAACACCACCTCCAGTTCCACAAATGGCAACAGGACTCTCAAAAGAAATTCTGGATGCTTTTGCAGGGCAGCAGCTGAACAGAAAGGGCGTTCGCCATTACAGTGGTGTTATGATTAACTGTGTACAGTACCTCCTTGGGGATGTCGTAGAGGTCAGATGCTTTTGTCCAATGTTTTTTTATTGTGGAGCTGGTATGATGAATTCTGATCAGAGACTATGATTATTGACTCCACACTCATGAGAGCATCTATGCCTTGGTCCTTGTCAGATCTGCTCGTTGATATCAAGAGACAGCACTTTGTATGTGGCTCGAATTGAAGGCTTGTGGTCTCCTGAGCATCACCCCAGCAGAGCCCCAAAAGGTAGTGCTCACAAAAATGCAGTGATGCGATGCCGGTGGTTTTATCATCCTTCAGAAACAGGATTCCCTTGTTCAAGGTCTCCAGATGACCTCTACCTTTCTAATCACTTTGATGACAATGTGTCGGTAAGCAGACATATTCAACATCCTCTGACAGAATCTTCTCTGGGTTCAGTTTTGAAAAGACTTGTGTTCTAAAAACTGTCACTGACTGCAGGTTTCTTTTTCAATCAATGGTGATGCAGATTGACAGGATCGTGAGGCGGGTTAAATTGACTTTTATAGTAGATGGCAGTGTCATCTCTACAGACTGTAATGGTGATACTTCAAGGCCCACCTATGATCCTGAGCCAGTTAAAAACTACAATAGCAGCTTTTTTTATGACCATGAAAATGAGTCATTGCATCAAATAAAATTTACTGCGCATTTATGACCCTCGTTACTAGTTTGTATGACTTCTCCCTGACATGAATTCTGAGTTGTTTTTCCAAATGCAAAGGGTTCTTTGCTCAGCAGCAAATTTGCTTGCTGTAGAGAAAATGCACTGATTAGTAGCAGTAATCATTGATGAAGTGGGGATTTTATGGAGCTTCACACTGCCATACAAATTGCTATTGAAGGTCGACTGATGTGTGAGTGGTTGCTTTCTTTCAAAACTGGTGTTGGTCTGGTATTGACTTTTGAACATACCAGTGTGGTCCTGGTATTGGGTATTTAAAAGAAACTTGAATCAGTGATCATGTCATTGGGTCCTTTAAAAAGTTTCGTTGGAGCCTAGTCCTGGTTTCGATGTTGGGTCCAAGACTGACTTTTGGCTGGTATGATGCAGGTATGTGCCTGATATCGAAGTTGGTATAAGCCAGGTATATATCTGACATTCTAAATGTTGAGGGCATCTTATCTTATAGTATGCATTGATTTGGAAAATACATTTTGGAAAGGGAAGAATTATTGAAAACCAAATGAAGGACATAAGAAAATATAAAATAGTTCATCATCACTGCTATTGCATAGCAATGTGGAGCCCAAATTGGAGAACATTTGAACTAAATGAAGTTCTGCAAGGGATGAACACACCTTATTGACTCCCTATTGCCTGCATGAGGAAACACCCAACCCCTCCCTCTCCTCCCACCTATTCCCCTGAGAAGTCATTGCATGCCTTATTTTCATCACAATTATGACAAAATTGACATGGACCTCCTTGTTCAACATGGCATTCAAAGACTATATGACCACACTCCATATGGTACGCAAATAATTTTCCACCAAAAAAACATTTTCCTTGGTGCATCAATTAGAAATTAAAAACGCCATTTTTTAGCTCATTAGGAGTTTAGGGGTTATTAACAAACTGTATGGTCATTTTGCCTTCCATCTAAAGCAAAGTGTCTCCATTGAATGACTTGGGAGTTGGAAAGTTGCTGAAATGGGGTAAATTGAGGAAAATGAAACTATTGAGGAAAGATGAAATCCCAACAGATTACATTCTCATTTATTGTCCAACTTTCCAAAAGTTGTAAATTGTTTAATACTAGCTAAGCATTTCAAGGAAGTTGAGCTCAATGAAAGAGCAATAAATGGTAAATTGGTATTCATAAAATTTCATCCACCTTGCTTCCATCTGAAAGACCATTTGTAAACTCATGCACTGCATTGAAAATCATCCAATTTCAAGCATGTAAAAACATTATCATGAAAACTGGGAACATTCAATTTTTTGTAATTTTTTTTTTTTGGGTTCCAATTTTTTTTGTGGCATTGCTCAAATGGTGATCATACATAAGTATGGCAGATATAAGTGGAGTGGGGAATTTCCTTCTATGATACCCAAATTGAAGGGGGCCAGGAGGGTGGGGGGTTTAGTTTTTACCATGGTACAAATGTAGTAGGTCTTGGTTACCCAAGGCTTTGCTATAGGTGTTATGAAATGTCAAAAGATGTTTATTAAGTATGTATATTATTGTAACAAGCTTTCCACAACACCATTTATGATGTGAACAAGGCTTGTGCAAATAATTGAGGGGGTCCTACCATGCAATTTAGGAGAGAGTTGAAAACAAACCCAAGGGTGTTATTTGGTCCAATTTTAGGGTTGTCGGAATCCTTTGTTGTAATTTGTTTGTTGTTGGGTCCAATTGGAGTGTTATAAGCTATGATTAATGATCACTTTTGTTCCGTGCTCTTCTTCCCAGGAAGAGCTCACTGAACCAATAGGAGGGGCACGGGGAGGAGCAAGATTGTTGTAGCATCATCATAACTACTCTTGCTCATGTTTCTCATAACCCCAATTGGGTGGGTTGGATCCAAGTATAATTTTTTCAAGATTGTTGTAGCATCATCATAACTACTCTCGCTCATGTTTCTCATAACCCCAATTGGGTGGGTTGGATCCAAGTATAGTTTTTTGGCTTCATTACCCAACAACTATAAACATATCTTGGATTCATGCAACTTGTGGAAAGAAGTTGACAATTTATGTATGTACGCAATGCAACAACACAAAACAAACAACAAAGAATCACACTAGAGAGGCCACAAAAGATTTTGTGTAAGTTAGCCAAATGGAGTAGTAATTTCGTAGAAAACCCCATCGGTCGTGCATGGGACATGAAACAATATTTGGTGTCCAAAAGCCTGCCAGGGAGACGAATGTATCTCATGCATTCAGCACTGTTGTAGGGGTCTCTTCTGTGGATTAGGGTCTCTTTCTTGCGGTCTGATGTTTAAGTATAGGAGAAGGGCCTGAGTAGTACAGGCCCTTCCCTGATTTGAGATCTGTGCGCGAGGCCCAGTAGGCTGGGGGAACAGGTCGAAAATCACTGAAGGGCCTGTACTCAGGTCCTTTTCCTAAGTGAAGCAGAAGAGCTGGGATTTTTTCACTTTTTAGAAATAGTGACAGGCTGGCTGGTACTTTTCAGCTGGTCAGAAGATCCCAGTACAGCATGGCTGGTACCAGTTCTTTGCGGTTCTTTAAATTTGATTTTTCTTAATAACCTCTGGGTTCTGGTTTTTTTGAACGTTTTGGAAAATCAAAGAACCTCCTAGTTTATTTATATGTGCAATTGGTTCTTAGTAGTGTGAACCCGGTGCATAATGCACCGGGTTGATCCCCCCCACCCATTCCTTCGCATTTCCCACTCCGGTTCTAAACGGTGACAAACTCTTTTGAGAATAGAAATTTCATGCAGCCAATTGAAGGCCCAAGGGTGCACTCAAAGTGCCTTGCTTTTATTCCTTTTAAATTTTGGGAGGAGGGGGCGGGGGGGGGTGGGGGGAGGGTTTCTTTTCATTTTTCTTTGGTTCTCAATGTGTTCCCCAACATAATATTAGAATGTGTTCTTTCTCACTTTCACCTATTAAAACCCCTAGAACCCCACCCCCACCCCCTCCTCTCCTCCATGAAAAAAAATAAAAATCATGACAAGATAACGGGTAGTGATTGGAAGAATTTTCCAGGCACTGCCCAATTTTTGTTCACACAAACAGACAATCCAAGAAGACACGTTGAACACGAAAATCACACCTTGTTCACACGGATTCAAAATATACTGTCCCAGACAAATCGACAGACTTATTAAATTAATATATAAAATTAGCAATTGGGTCAAGGCTCAAAACCAGTTCTTTGAATTTTGGGGAGCTTCTGGCTAAAGGTCATATGCTGCAGTACTCTAAATTTGGCATTTCACCTGAATGCTGAATAATTAAATATTTATAAAAAATGTGTTCCCAACCCATTAGACATTATTTTTCAATGTTTTTTCTTCACATTATTAAAATTATTTACTTTCTCAACATGAATGAATGAAGAAAGAATCATTTTTCATCCATTTTGATGCACACCGTTCATTTGTTACATTTCTCGGTTCTTGTTTGCCATGGAGGGTTCTTGAATGTCATTGAGACGGTTCAATTGCTTCCATGACTCTAATGGAATAGTAACAAATCTGCTAATCATCTCCACCTTGTGAGCAATATACTCATTTTTAATGAATTGGTTACTCTCGTTGGAGCAAGTCAGGGGGGAAAAAAATAAAAATAAAAATCTTGCATACTTTGCCAACTAATATGCAGTTTCATTAAATGGTACCCAGTTTCGCTCAGTACCTATATGGTTACAGTCAAATTGGGGATGAAACAAGGACTATAAAGTCAAACTAGGGTCCAAAGACAGGATCACTTTAAGGATATATTCCTCATTAATTTCTTCAGACAATCTTGATTCTTTGTCCCAGTCAAGTGTGTTAAGTGAAAAAAAAAGGTCCACAAGAGAAGAGTCAGAGCCCAATAATTGAAGAAAGATGTGTCCTCTTTTGCCAAGACCAAAATGGTTTCAATCCCTATTGATGGAAAGGATCATCCCCCACAATAGCAAAGCCCAATTTCACTCACGATTATTGATGCTTTAGCTCTGGAGGGAAGAAGAAGAAGACAAAGAGCCAAAGTCTTGATGGAACAACAGAGGAAGCAATTGCACTTGATTTGTACACAACGCAAGTGACCTTAATTTGCACACAATACAAGTGACCCAAGCAATGAACCTTCTTGAAGCTCTTCTCATTTATAAAAGTGAGCACACCTCATTTACAAAACCCTAAACCCTAAAACCATATAAGGTTAGTCGGGGTTAGTCCATCAAATCCAGTGTCAGGTGCTTTTGATTTCAATAAAGCTGAGCATGAGCCCAATTCCAGCAAAGCCCATAAGTCGAAGGTTTATTTAGTAGCCTAAGATCTGCTCCAATACCCATGGGTATCAAAAATGAAAAAAAAAAGCAAAAAAAAGGCTGTTTAATTCAATGATAAGAGTAGATTAGTAATACTAGTGTGGCCCATGTTGTTAGCCCAAGTGTGAATAGGACTTAACAATAGAGCCCAATTGTGAAAAAACCATTTTACATTTAAGTTAATTTCCAACAATAAAAATTACTCAAAAATCATATCTCTAGCACTTTAGGTCTGAAAATTTCTAAATCACCTTGATTAAATCCTACTCATTCTTTGAGGGCTTACCACGAATACCAAGAGCATAGCCAAATTCCATTATGATTTATCGTTTTCATTCAAATAAAATTTAAATGAAAAAAATATTTCAATGTTCAATAACTTCTCCACTATAGGTCATAACATTATGGACCCAACTTGGTGCACCCTTACTCATCAAGGGCTTTCCAAGGTACCAAGAGCTCAACAAGAGGCACCATGGTTTGGTTTGGGAGATCTCAACATGACAAACAAAACAAACAATCTTCCTTCATAGATAAATATTAACATGCAAGGAATTATAATTCCAGTGACAATGTTTCATTGGAACTGGTTTATGTAGGATGGGTATTTTAGTGATTGTCATTGTGACAATTTTCAGAGTCATTCCAAATTATAATTCATCATAGATCAAATTTCATTTAAAAATTGTTCGTTATTATTTGTCTTGCACACTTTCAATGTTTTTGTCTATTTGTATCTTGTTGTGAACTTATTAAGAAATTAGACTTTTGTTAACATTTTGCCTACCAAATCAAGAATGGAAAATAGACAAATTAATGAAACAAAATGACATTTAGTGAAATTTATAAAATTTTATCTTTTGAAAAGACAAAACTGATTACTACAAAATTATTATGTCCACAAAAAATAATTTAATCATTATCACTAGTAGTGTGAAGCAGCGTGGAACCCAAATTGTCAACTTATAGAATAAGTGCATAACATTGGTTTTAATTCCTTGTAATGAAATGCTTTTAAATACAAAATTAATGGTTTTGTTGCCCACATCTTCAAACCTTTTTATTTCAACTTATTTCTTGCTCCAATGCTTTAATATGCCCAAGTTTTGTCCATGTGAATGATTAAACAAACAACTTCCTCACCCAATGGGGGGTCTATTTAGGTGCATCAAAGCATATGTGTCTAGTTCTTGAGAATTTTTTTTAGGGTTAAATTTTGGAAGCTAAGTTGGTGAATGCTTTCAAGTTGCACTTTCTTGTAGCAACTACAAGAGGGAGATTTTTAACCAAGTAGGTTGAGTGGATGAATTGAAATGATGTCTTTTCATAAAAAGTCTCTAGTTATAACTTATAACTCTTACCATAAGTTATGACTAGAGTCTTTGTTAATCATATGAGTGAGATGTACATCTCATGTTCCCCAAGTTTCCATGACATGTTCCCCCCAATATGTTCCCAATAGCACCACATTGTATCTCATATATTTTGTCCAAAAGTTCAATTCTCACAACATATAAAGTTCTATGGGCCTCTCTTTCCCTGCATTTAAAAAAAATTATTTCATATAATGAAAATAGTAATAAAAATAATAAAAATAATGGGGTCTAAAATAGGGGTATAATAATACTAATACTAATAATAATAGTAATAATAGAGTCTCTTTTATTATTAGCCCCAGAGCAGATCCAACTTCCAAGCTTGGAGGGAGAAGTGCCTGATTGAGTGCTGTGCTAGATTGGCACCCAAGTGTATGCTTTTATTCTGCCCACAAATAGCCAGGCCATTTGTTTGGAATGGTTTCCATTTTGGGTAGTAATTTACTTCTGGGGATTAACCCTAACCCATGCATTATTATTATATATATAAATACCACTACAATTTACAACCCATTATTTTCTTTTTCAAATAAAAATAAAAATAAAAATATTGTTATTATTATTTTTTGCAACATCAATTTTACATCTATAAGGGGGGGAAGGGTGCCATGTTCAATGGAGGCTTATGTTTAAATTTCAATCCATGGACAAAATTTTGTCATTTTTGGGCCCAAAATTAGAGATTTTTTTGGGAGAAATGTGTTGTTTAAAGTGTAAAATTGACTAATTTTGCTAAAATTTTGGAGAATTTTGATTTTTTTAATCACAAAAATAGAATAAAAAAACCCCTGTTGATGACATGTGCAAGTCCATCCAATTTGTTTGTTTGTGTTGCAAGAATTGCTTCAAGAAACAAAAGTGGAAAGAGTTCTCCAGTGTGACCTACAAACAATGTAGAATTAGGGTAGCTCACATACCTAGTTTCAAAGAATTGATATCATGCCTGATATACATTTATTTGTTGTAAGTTTTTAAAACTAAAAAATGAAGAAAAAGGCCATTTTTGGCAAGAGAATTTATTTTCAAGTTTTTAACACCAAAAGAAAAATCCCACAAAATATATTGATTAAAAACTCTTCATCTTGTAGTGCTAACAATTGTCCTATAGATGAGATTGCGGTTCCAATTTGTTCCACTAAAGATTAGTGCTTCACGATGTTGCGCACTACAAATGATGGATTTTTCCAAAAAAAATGTTAAGTGCATTTGGAAATGATGTAGTGTTTATGTCTTTATACAATGGGCATTTGCAACATGTTTAAAATTTGAGATTAAAAATTTGCATTCATTGAATATTGTCATACATTAAACCTAATATAGTTAAAGGGGGCAAGGGTGTTGGGTCTTTATTAGAATAATCTCTCTTACATGAATATTAACAATTATCTAATATGGGATCATTTAAATGCATTATACATGCATTGGTCTAAATTCTATTCACATGATTTTTTAAATAATAATTACACAACAAAAAAATTTTAGTGTGGGTTGTCGTTTGTGTGGTAATATATTTTGAGATTTCTAGTTGGATGTTAATTAAATATTATGTCTATCACATAAGCAATAAAAAAAAGTTCACATGTTGACAAAACGAATAATTATTTTTTTTCAAAAAATGAATTCGTTTTTTAATTTTAAAATTACATATTTTCTCATCATCTACTATAATATTGTGATATGAGTAGTGAAATTATTCAAAGTGTAGCCTAAGTTAAATATGATGATTTTCAACATGTCAACTTTGATGTTTTCACAAAATTTCAATTTCACTATTTTGAAGATTATTTAATAATGAAACTAACCTTAGGTTAAGATACTCAAATTATTGTTTTGTTGGAATTAAAGATTATACATTTGTAATGATATCCATATAGATCAATTAGTGATAATATTCAATTGTTGTCATTGATGTAAATGCATCATAAACAATTTTGTTTATTGTTGATTTTTGAGATGTCCAATGTAAATCATTTGCATAACAATTGACATATGTTCATTTGTTAGCCATTCAAATATTGTCTAATAATATGTATTTATGTGTATTTAGTAGTTCATATTCTTTTGTTCCAATATGGATTATCTATTGAGATAGTTGGCATCATGTGATGTATGATTTTCATGACGATTACTTATATTCTCATTATATAAAACAATATAAAGTGATCATTTATCGATTATGATGGTGTGTCACATGATTTATGTCATCAAATTTCACTAATTTTATGTAGCATAGAATTTTTGAAGGTTTTCAAATTGTACAAAGATTGGGATATATATGACCACCCAACTTCTAAAGAACAAAACCAATCAACATGAATGGAGGCTCATGTAGAGAGAGTTTAGGATAAACCACTTTGAGCAATGCTCTCATTGGAAGGCCACCTTACCCCAGTTAAAGAGCTTGCTGAAAACAATTCGTTGGATTGAAAACAACCAGATAATCCTCATAAAAATTGCAAGATCCTTCCAAAAACACAAAATCCCTCACCAAAAAATTCATCCAAAAAAAAAACAAACAAACAAACAAACCTTAAATTGAGAAACAAAATTTTGTGGAGGTAAAAACAGAATTCCTGGGAACTTGACATGGCTTTAAAAAATCACATGAGTCTTTTAAGGTTTTGGCTACTTATTGGAACCTAATATAGAAATCTGGCTATTCATATTAAATTATTTTGAAATCTGGCAATTATAAACCCCAAACTGCCCATCTTAATATTTTTGCATGTATTTATTATTTATTATTTATTATTTTCCACCAACTGGCAAAGCTTCTGCAGACGGAAAGAGAAAAAAGAGAAAAAAAAGGTTGGGTTCAAATATATATAATTAATTAAACATTGTATCATGAGATGTAATAAGGTGATCATTAAATTATTGTTTTATTAACTAAGACAGCTTGTCTCTTATTCAGCTTTTCTAAAGGGAAATAGAGAGTCTTTTAAAATATTATGGTATAGTTTAATTCTTGACATGCAATCTTTGAAATATATAGAACCCCGTGTTCAAGGAAAAAAACTTGAGATCAATCAAAAGTTATATAGTGTCAATTAAGAAATTCTATCATTGTACTTTCATTTAAATATATCCAAATATTCTGATTCCACTTGTATTAGTTCTAACTTTCATTATTTATATTTATAATTTATACACTTAATTTTTTTAAAAAAATATTTTAAGAGAATGTAATGCAATATTTAAAATCATTTTACATGAGAAATATAATTGATGAAGGTAAAAAATCATTTCTAATGTAAAAATAATTGAGAAATTTCAATTAATCTTAACAAATTTCAAAAAACACATTCCAAATAATTTTATAGCTGTGTCTAAAATTAAATTAATATTAAAATTTTACTTTCATGATCACTTTAAGATGAAAGGTTATATTTAGTTTCATTTTGATAAAGGAAGTTTCCCAAGTGTGTGTGAGAAGAAAAGGTAAAAATTAATGGTAAAGGAGATGGAGGTTTATCAATTTATCAATTATTTTTATAAATATAAATTTCTAGAATCATTAAAATATCCTATGAAATGTACTCTAATAATTAAATTATTCTTTAAATTTAAATAATCTTTTATGATCATTTAACTTCACTTCTATGAGAAAAAGGGAAGAACCATGGTTAAGTAGGGGAGTTAGGACTCTTTAGTTTGCTGGTGCTTTCTTTTATAAAATTTGGCAAGATTTCATCATTTCCTTGTATTTGAGCTTTCTCTCTTTGTGTCTAATTTGTGTAAAATACGTCAGACTTGAAAATTTGAAGCTTGGTTTCATGTACAAACAAAGGTTAGGGCCCAATTTTCCCATACTTTTTTACATACAGATTAAAATAATTTTTTTTGGATGAAATTTTTAGTTTGCTAAGCTACAAAACACAATGTTCAAAATCAAAGATTATGTAATATTAACTATGTACAACCAATTCAATATAGTAATTTGCCTAACACCACAATTAACAAAAACTAATTGTAAACATATGAATTTTCCGAACTTTCATTTTTATTTTTAAAATTATATTTTTCACCTGGAGAACCTGGATAAATCCTACCCTAGCCACTAGGTTCTATGTAGTTGGGATTTTTTCGAAGTAGGATACATTATATTTCTGATTTTTATTGGGTCACACAAATTATCACTATTGATAAGAATATTAGCAAAAAAAGGTTAATAACCATCAGTTATGTGTAAATGTAGGTTTTCCAATAACTGGTTGAGAACCACCGGTTAAACTCTGGTTATACACTAGTTATAGAGTTTTTAAAATTTTTAAAATTACAATTACAATTTAATTTTGTTTTAAAAAAAGTGTTGAACAATTGATATATTTACCTAGAAGATAATCAAGTCATCCAGGTAGGTTATTGGATTTTGAAATTCAATACCAAGTGGTTATCAAATTAATTGATTATATAGAAAAATTAGCAACCAGCTGGTAGGTTATCAATAAGTGACTTGATACCCAGCTTGATACCTGGGTCAAAACTCAATAACTGGCCCGCACTGGTCCCTACCAGGTACAATACTCGATTAAGGTTAATGTTC
Organism: Sphagnum tenellum; assembly: GCA_963921925.1. NCBI lineage: Eukaryota > Viridiplantae > Streptophyta > Sphagnopsida > Sphagnales > Sphagnaceae > Sphagnum > Sphagnum tenellum. Next base: position 15,293,889 of record OY998143.1, on the reverse strand, counting down.
TTTTCCTCAAGGATAAGGGGGTATTAGGGTTTAGGACTTTTTACAAGGGTCTGTCCAAGTAATGGTTAAGGTTTAGGGTTAATAATTAGATCATTGAAATAAAATTCTATTTGTTTTCAATTTTTGTGAAATCAAGAAATTGGTAAAATTTTCCCCCAAAAATAGCTAAACAAGTTAAATTTACATTTTAAACAAGAAATCTTAAAAATTTATTACAAAATTTATTAAAAGAGGGACAATTTTTTTCCCAAAAAAACTCCTTGACTTAGAGATCTTGATATAATTTTTTACACATGATATTTTAAATGTTTAGAATCAACCTTTTTTTTTGGCAAGTTTTTACCAATGTTGAGAATGTAAGTGTAAATACACATATATTCATTGTGGAAAAAGTGAATTTGTGTAATTAGAAATTGTTGTGATCTAGTGGGTTAAGGAAAATAAGAGAAAATTTTATTATATGTAACACATGATAATGTTACAAAAAGAAGCTCTCTACATTTTTGTGGATTCCATAGTCAAGTACTCACAAAATGTGGTAAGCTACTATATCTTTTGATTACCTATCATTATATTTCAATGTACCATAATAATAGTTAAAACAATGATGTTTTGTTATTGAATTTTGCAAGTGTTTTAAAATGATTATTTAAATATAAAAAGTGGACAATCTATAATGAAATTCTACCATTTTCAAGATGTGTTTTCGCCTCAAGTAACATGTTTTTTAGGTTGATTTTACGTTTATTTAAAAATTTATTAAATGGTTTTGAGGTTTTAAAAAAGATGCATCAATTTACACTCACCTTGTTCAACATGTAAATGCTTTCTGTTACACTACACAAGCATTTACATTTACAAGCCCCATTTACATTTGAACCCATGGTTTGGGTGAATAATAAGTTCATTTACTCCATCATTTCGTACATCAAACTACTTTTTTTCCTCCTTCTCCACACCCTCATTTGTGTGTGTGTATTTGTTAGGAAAGGTGGCTTCAATGAGGCTAAAGAATTTCCTCCTTTCAAATTTATGCATTTTAATATATTTTGATTCTATTGGGCAAGGGTCAATGATATTAAAAGAGATAATTTTTCCTATTAAAAAGATTTTTACATGGATTGGTATGGATTTGCAAAACTCATGAGTGTAAGTCATTTACACTTGCACTTCAATTCTTTTGCACTTACACTTCCAAGGTATATATGGTATAGGGTGTAAGTGTAAAAGAATTGAAGTCTATACAAGCACAACATTGGTTTTTGGCGGTTCCTTATTGTGCGATATATATCCTCTAGTTCGAGGTTATTGCAAGATGTTGAAAATCAAATAACCTCCACTTTTGGGGTTTTGAAAATCTTCAGAATGACATAATGGACATCTGGTTCTAGGGTTTTGAAAAATGTTGAAAGAAACCATGGAGTTTTATGAGAGTACCGACAAACATCCGGCGGTTCAGGGTAGGTTCTTTGACCAGTTCTTTGATCATCCTTTTGGAACCATGGTTACAAGTTAACATTGGTTTTTTTTGTTTTTTTTTTTTTCCTGGCAAAGTGCCAATCAAAGGTCCATATATACCCGTACCTGCCAGTTTCACAAGGAGAGAAAGTAGTACACAACACTAGTTTTTTCCATGCTACTAAGTGTAGTAGGTTCATGGGAAGCTAACCCCCATATAGGATAGAATGAGATAATCTTATACTAAGGTGAAGCCCTAGGGTGAGAGAATTCCCAAAATGAAGGGCCTAGAACAAGTTGGTAGGTACCCAATTCCAGCTCCATGGTTAGAGAAATGTTCTTCACCCATGGGCTTTCTTTCCCATAATAAAAGCACAAGGCTACTAAGAACCCAACATTCATAGATCACTTACAAAGTGCAAGAGTAGGAGGGATCTTACACCTACTCCTTAAGAATGGAAGGTATCTTACACCTACTCCTTAAGAATGGGCGGGATCTTACACCTACTCCTTAAGAATGGGAGGGATCTTACACCACCTTTTGTCTGTGGATACCTTCTCCTAGACTTCTAGAGTAGGGATCTTAGGCCTACACTTGAAGAGTGAAGTGAATAATCAATCTATAGTGGAGAAGAGTAGTAGTAGTAGGGATCTTGGGCCTACTACTCCTCCTTAAGAGCAACCCTTCACTCCTAAGGAAATAGGCATAAGATCCCTATTCTTTTCCTAAGACGGATATCCACATACATAAGGTGCCCTCCAAATACACTAGGAAATTTCTTTAGGGTACTTTAGATTTGACAACCGTAGGCATGACTTACTAATGCATGTGTGACTCTTCCTTCTTCACCCAATACGTGCATCTAAGACATACTCTATTAAACATAAAACCATTCCACCATACTTCCTAGTGTATATGAAAGGCATCTTCTATTTGTGAATAACCCTTCTAGGGCAAGAGTAGGGATCTTACAAATAGTCCTTAAGAGTGGGAGGGAGGGATCTTATGCCTACGGTTGAAATTTTTGAAATGCCCCCCACACTAGGACTTTACCCTATATGTAAACAACCCCCTATGTGTATTTTGAGGGGTCTTCCCTAGCAGAAGAACCCTAGGGTGCAGGCTATGCTGGGGGAACTCCCCAATTTTATATGTTCCCACGTTCCCATGGAAATATTTCTTTTCTACAAAATGGGAAAGAAGAATCAAGGAAATCAAAAGAGAGTTGTTTAGGTTAAGGGGAGGTTCCCCATACTAGTAGTGCATTCTCCAGATGGAAGGGCACCCAAGGGCAAGAAATATTTCCATGGGAACTTGGGAACGTAAAAAAAATTGGGAACGTCCCCTACAACATACACAATAATAATGGAACGCTAAATGTAAGGTAATCATTCAGGGAGCAGGAATAGTAAGGTCGTCTTTGGATCACTTAGTGAGGGGCGGGCCCACTTAATTTGGTTGGACTCAGGTGGGGAGGTCCCATTTTGGGCTGGTGTTTTTTTTTGGGTGGGCGCGGGGAAAGGGGCCGGTGCAATCCAGGCTGGTTAAGAGGGCGCCGTCTTAATCACGTCCGTGGGTTTCGTGGCTCCGCGTTCGTTCGAGTTGTTAGCCTTTTTTTTGGGCTGGCTACATTTAGCCAAAAATCTGTATTACCAATTAAAAGTGCTAAAATCATGTGGTTTTAAAGATTTTCAATAGCCAGAATCCGAAAAATAATAATAAAAAATTTCCATATTTTTTATACATTATTTAAGTGAATAGCCAAAAATATAAAAGGATGTTTGAAAAAGGAATTATTTTCATATTTAGCTTGTAACCAAAAATCTGGCAAAATTTTCCTGTGGTCATTGTGACTTTGAGTACATCACAAAATTGACCCCAAGAAAGAACTTCTATTTTTATTTTTTTTAATTTTTTTCTCATGTTTGCACCAAAAGTGGCATCGAGTTAGAAGAGGATTTAGCCAAATCTGGGTTACAAGACAAATAAAGAAATTATAAAAATCAAAGAATCCTATTACATGTTAGTAAACCATTAGAACCTATTAGCTAAATATGGCAATGATCTTCAAAAGAAAGTAAGCTAGAAGAAAAAATGTACCCAAATCCTCCAAAAATCTTGACAACCAACCATTTTACAAACTTTCTCTTCCTCCAAATGTGACAATGTTTTCCAAATATTTCCAAGTTAGTGCTCCCTTGACCATGTTGCTGGGGGACTTTTTAAAAAAATAAGAAAATAAAATGGAGAAAACTTTCGCCACAAAAAGAGAGAGAGCGAGAGAGAGAGAGAGAGAGAGAGAGATGAGCAACATAGTCTAGACTCTAAATAGAAACAACAGCAACAACACGTTTCTTTTGCTTTCCATTCATTTGGTACTTATGTTGTGAACTTAAAAATTTTCTCTACCATTAGAGTAGCAGCAAGCTCTTATAGCCTAGCTACCTGCCTTATAATTAATTAATAAAGAAAAAAAAAAACACCCAAGAGAAGAAAAAAAAAGAAAGGATCAAAGTCCAAACAAAAGATCACACCCAAAAATGTAAAACCCAAAATGGCGAGCCCTAAAAAAAGAAAGGATCAAAGTCCAAACAAAAGATCACACCGGAAAATGCAAAACTCACAATGGGGAGCCCTAAGAGGAGAAAACACAAAACCTAGGACCTAATCCCATCACCAGTAGCATGAAGCCAAATCATGCAAGGAGATTGGTGAAAACTCGAGAAGCAAGTCTTGCAAGGAGATGGGTGAAAGACCTGGAAGGACACCAAGCCTAGAAGAGGCCTCTCCTGCTGCCACAACTATGCAACCGCAAGATAGTGATGGTCTGAACTCTCTTATAAGCTCTTTGCTTGCTATATAAAAACACCCACCCACCCATCAACCAAACTACTCCTCCTCCTTCCCTCCTCCTCTTTGTTTTGATTATATGGTGGACCTCCTTCCTCCTTTATTTTTGTTGTTTTTGGAGAGAAAAAAGAAAGGGGAAAAAACAAAACCAAAACAAATCAGATAAAATCAAATGATTGATTGGTGCCAGGGATGATGGAAATTGGGGAGTTTAGATGGAGAAATATAAGATGATCAAAATGGGTGTGTGGGTGGGTGGCTGCTGCTGCTGCTGCAGCTTGTGGTCCAAGAGATGGAAGAGTAATGGCATCATTAGGAAGTCGAGGTTTGTTCTTTGACTGGGTTTGTTGTTGTTGTTGTTGTTGTTGTTTATTTAGGGGAAGGTTTTTTTGGTGGTGGGTTTGTAGACTGGCTAAGTGCAGCTGCAGGATGAGCTTGCTTGCAGCTGAAGAAGGTTTCATGGTAAAGAATATGCAGGAAGAGATTTTGGAAAGATCAGGAACTGTTGCTGCTACTGCTGCTTGTTGCGGAGATAGATAGTAGATAGATAGTTTCTTTCCAGAGCTGCGAGAATTGTGTGTGTGTGTGTGTGTGTGCGCGCGCGCGTGGTGAAGAATCATGGTAAGTACCATGAGAAGGAGGAGGGCAGCAGCAGCAGCAACAAGACTAGAGATTTGGGTTCTGGCCGCAATAGCGCTCGTTCTGCTGCAAACTCAGCTGTTTTCCGCGTCGTGGTCACTAGTAGCTGTAGAAGCAATAAGGTCACAATCGCGACAATTCGAGCAGCTTGTAGAAAGTAGTGGTAGTATTAGTGTTAGACTAGATCATCAACAACAAACTACTGCTGCAGCTCATGCACTGCAGTTGCCGGAGGCGGCGGGGGATCATGATCAGGAGCTGCAGCTGGTACAGCAGCAGCAAAAGATCTTCTTGTCGGGATCTGCATCAGGAGGAGCTGCTGCTGCTGCTGCTGCAGGAGGGAAGCGGCAGCAGAAGAACTTAGATCATAAAATTACAGCTAGTTCTTCTTTGCCTCATGCATTCCGAGAAGCGCCAGCATTCAGGAACGATGAGCAATGTGTATCAGTGAATAGAAGCAAGTCTTCTTCGTCGGATTCAAGGATTTGGGGCGACTCCAACGTTGTGCACATCGCAATGACGCTGGATATGGGCTACTTTCGAGGTTCTATTGCAGTTGTGTACTCAATCCTGAAGCACGCGGCGTGCCCTGAGAATGTGATCTTCCACTTCCTTGCAGCAGCTGCAGCAGGAGATGGAAACAACGACGTCACTAGAGATTCAGATACAGCCGCGAGTCTAGAGCTGCTGCGATCTCTCATCGATTCCACTTTCCCATTCCTGGTCTTCAAGGTGTACCGTTTCGATGAGAGTCTAGTCAAGTCGCGGATCTCTGCATCGGTAAGAGTGGCACTGGAGCATCCACTGAACTACGCCAGAATCTACCTGGGCGACATTCTGGAGAGCTGCATCAAGCGAGTGATTTACCTAGATTCCGACCTAATTGTGGTAGACGACATTGTCAAACTGTGGGACACAAGACTTGAGGGGTCACGAGTAATCGGAGCTCCAGAGTATTGCCATGCCAATCTCACCAATTATTTCACGGATTCTTTCTGGAACAACAAGGGATTGAGCAGCCCCATCATGAGCTTCAAGCCTGGGCGGAGCAAGTCCAAGCCCTGCTACTTCAACACAGGTGTGATGGTGATGGACTTGGTGAAATGGAGGCAACAAAACTACAGAGCTACCATCGAGAACTGGATGAAGCGACAGAAGCAATCCAGGATTTACGAGCTGGGATCTCTGCCGCCGTTTCTTCTGGTGTTTGCTGGCCAGGTTCAACCCATCGACCATCGATGGAATCAACACGGCTTGGGTGGCGACAACCTTGAAGGCCGCTGCCGACCTCTTCATCCCGGTCCTGTCAGCCTTCTTCACTGGAGCGGCAAAGGCAAGCCATGGATGCGCCTGGATGCCAAGCACCCATGTCCTGTGGACAGCCTCTGGATTCCTTACGATCTCCTCCTTCCCCCTTCCTCCTATTCCTAATGCTCCGCTCCTCTCCTCTGCTGCTTGCTAGCTAGGTAGGTACAAAGGTAGGTCTTAAACAAACCAAACTCCTTATTAAGGACTCTCAAAACAGCAGATTGGCACCTAGGTAGGTCTTAAACAAACATTTTTAAGGACTCGAAAGAGAGAGGTCCTTAAGACTCACTCCTCCTCCTAATGCTGCTATATTGTAATTTCAGCAAAGAAGTCCAAAGATTGAGGAGGAAAGAAATAGGTAGGTAGGTAAGTAAGTAGGTAGGTAAATCAGGCAGGCTCAAATAGAGACTTGCAAGGATTGAAGAGCCTGAGGTGGGTCTTTTAAGGCTCACTCCACCTGGTCCTAATGCTAGTGAAGGACTGAGGGTGGTAGGTAGGTTGGTAAGCCTTAGACAGGGAGCTTCAAGGACTCAGGAGGGAGAAGGTAGGTGTGTAAAGGCTCACTCACATGCATTTCCCTCACATACATATGTAGATAGACACCATTATTTTTATTATATAGATTAAATTAGGCAAGAGTGTTTTAGTAGTTCCAAATATTAGGGTTTTTTTTTTATAAAAAAGCTCTGGTAAACTTTGAAAGCTTTTGCATCATGAGTTTGCAAAAGTTTTCTCAGTTTCAAATTAGTATTAGAATTTATTATTTAAACTAATAACAGATCTAATAAGGGGATTTTTTTATTTAATAAATTATATCCCCACCCCCTATACTTAAAAATACATACAGAGACAAAGAGTTGAAGAACCTCATGTAAATTTTTGTAGCTCTTTTTGGTGGCCCAGTTTATGGGCATACCCTTCAGTGCAATAGATTGTAAAGTGAGATGCAAAACTTGGGCTGAAACAAATTAGTGTTATCAGTTCCTAAAGTTATTCACAAAATCACCTTGTCTTTGGGCCCTGGTTTGATCCTCTAATCCTTGTTTCATATCCCTATTTGAGTGTAACCTTAACATGAGTGAAGAAAGTGGGTACTGTCTCATGAAACTGGTTATCAGCTTAGAAGATTTGCATGATCTTTTTCTGACAAGACTTTGATTCAATGAAGAAAATGAGCAGCACTGCAATGCAGGCCAAGGTAAGGCAAATCCATAACTAGGGTTGAAACTTTTGTGCAGACCAAATTAGGTGAGAAAACTAGTTTCGTGACCCCCCACCCAACCCCTTTTTTTCACAGGAGTACCGAAGTTTTCATCCTGAATCTTAATTTCATACCCAGTTGCTGCAAAAACTGGGACCCAGTACACCCCAGTTTGGAGTATCTTAACTCATGTAATGAAATTGGAGTCCCCAGTTTAATCTAGTTTCTGGGTTCTCAGAACACTACACTACCGTGTGCAGCTGTGATCTTCACATAATAAAATCCTTGGCAGCAGGCTTTACCAGATTCAGGCTGGTGCTCAGCTACTACACCGTCTTATGGGCCCTTGGGGGGGGGGGGGGGGGTTTGTGTGAAACTCAGAAAACCACCAGTTTTGGTGGTAAACTGAGTTTCATCCTGTCTCTCATTTTTCCTGAGCTCCTCCACTGCTGCTACATATATTTTCACTGCTCCTACTTGTACAACTACTATCTATGACTACAGTACTCTTGGAACCTTGTTCATTAAAATGCTCAGTTTCAACATTTCGTACTGACTGACTGAGTTGCAGCATTTCGTACTGTGATTTAATGAAATGTCTCTACTTTGCAGATACCACTGAAAGAGGGGATAGGGGGGTGAAAGGAGGTGCAAAGAAAGGGTGAAGACATGGTTACTTTAGGGGATAACTCTATTATTACATGGGAATCATGGATGCATAATGTTGTTGTTCACACATTGTCTACTTGAAAGGAATGAAGAACCATGCTTCTTGACAAAGGGGTTCATATAGCCAGCCATAATAAGTGACTTACAAGAACATCCTTTGAAAGTTTTTAGTTGTCGGGGTCCCTACCAACTGCTAGCTCTGAGTACAGCAGACAGATGTGGGGTTCAATTCCAGCAGGCATGCTTTCCATGTCCTGCATTGATGGACTGCATGATAAACAGCTGCTGCTGCTGCAGCAATTTTTTCTTTCTTTTCCAATGCTGGTGAATTCAACCACATGCTTATTTAAGTTTCATTGTTCATTCCAATGACACAAAACATCATCAGAGCTGAAAAACAATTTCTTTCTAAACAGTTTACTAGTATGTAATATAGAAGGCATATCTACCACCCACTTGTTACAAGTTGTATGTACATTCAGGACATATATGATTGACCACCACCCATGTACCAACATCTCGTTTTTTAACCAGTGTTGGCCGGATATTTATCTTATTTTGTTTAGATAGATATCCACCAGGCCAGTTATTTCAAAATATTAAATTTTCACTTATACACAGGGTATCAAATATCAGGTTTTTAAAAGATTTTTGAGACTCACCTGGTATCAACTTACTAGAATAACCAATCCAATATGAGTATCAATTCCTATTTTATTTTTTGGGAAAGAATCACCTGATATGCATAAGAGTCAATTTTTGCAAGATCATGTTGAGAACCAGCCATGTTAGTGTCTAGGTTGGTTATCAAATTTTAAATTTTAAAAATCTTTTATTAAAGAAAATTTCTTTTACTAATCTTATTATTTTCATTCTATTCACATTAAGCAAAGCATTCACACATTTACAATTACACATTGTTCTTTGATCAAGATATACAACAATACAACTAATGGCAATATTTCAATACACTTGCCTCCTCGTTTTCAAATGCAGTTGCCTAATTTTCAACATAAGACAATTAAGGAAGGGTGGCTTGGATCAGACTTTCACAATTTTATCCCACTTTCTAGGGTTTCCTTAGTAGGATACTACATTGATGATTTGCTAGTCACAACTTTCAAACCCAATTCAATCATTGATTCCATGTAGCTTTTCTTTCTAAATTTCATTCTTTTTCTAAACATAATTTCAATTTGACAATTTGAATGTGATGACCAATGACCCAAGTCCCTTTCTACTCTTCGATTGCTCATGCAATCTTTCACTAAACATAAAATTCAAACCTTCATCTCTCAAACCCAACTCAATCCTTGATTCCTTGTAGTTCTTTTTTTTAAAGCTTCATTGTCTTTCTAAACATAACTTCAATTTGTCAATTTGACTGTGATTAAGATTATATGTCTTTCATCTACAAATAATCAAAACGTAAATCAAACCTACAATCTTTGTTATGTCATTATCTCTTAACCACCATGTCCTACCTTTATTTATTTTTGCTCAATATTAATATGTGTTACATGTATGTTGCACATGGTTTAATAACAATGCACAATAGAAATTTATTTCCTACTACAATAGTTTGTAGGCTACCATCACCAAGTACTTCATATGGGGTGGCTATGACTTGTACATAATACAAATCTTGATGATGCCAATAGGACTTGTTTGGATTCCTATGACCTCCTCTTAAGGGAGACACTGGGTGGTTGGTTGTGGGGATTATTGCATTGTTAGCAATAGTCTTACTCATAACTTTTAAGAAACAATCTTGACATTAAGAACAATAGGGTCTGTGGGCAAGATTTTGAAACAAGAACATGAAATTAATGACACTCAACTTCTATCTTCAATCAACCTTTTTCATTTGATTTCATTGAATTGTCTGATTCTTCTTCAAATGATGACTTGACATCCCATTCTTTGTCCACAATATTACCAAATTTGATTTTTTAATATGGTTCCTTGCAACCATAATTTTCATCGTCATGACCATTTTCCGCCTTGTCATCACATCCCTCATCCTCTTCTAAAAGTATTCAGTTAGTGGTTTCTTGCCTATGTTTAATGGCGCTTCTAAGATGGAGCTTTAACGACTTGCAAAATTAAGATTATGACAAGATACCTATTCAAAAAGTCCAATTCTTGTTGATTATTTTTTATGAAGATGCCTTGTTTGAATTGTTGCCTTTGCTTCCCAATGTTCATGGCTCTTCCAAAATGCAAGGCATGGATTGAAAGAACAATGACCATGTTCGGTGTAAGGTGATTAGCACCAATATTAAAAATAATTTTGGGCTGAACTTCAAGAAGACTTGTTGCTTGGATCACCTGTATTGTGTGCAGGACGATTGTGAAAATTTTGTACGTTCTACTTCTCACAATGAAACCTTCTAGTGTAAGAGCATTCATATTCCAGTTGTAGGTCAATTGCAATTGACTCCATCCACTTCCTCACTTGGGTGCAAATTTTGTCATGCTCCTCCCCTTTACATTGCTAGTTACAGTGGGAGAATCTATTATTTTGTCCATAAATTCCACTATTTGTCAAAAAACGAAGATTCATCTTGGGGTACATAACCATCATGTTGTAAATGGCAAGTGCATGGAGCCTTTAAAGGAGACTAAAAGGTTGATTACAAAGGAGGTTGATTGCATGCTTGATGCAAAGATGTCTATGATTTCGTTAAGTGCCAACAAGACCTTTTTGACTAAGCATTTGTTTGATGATTGTAACAATGGTAAAATGGAACTTCTTAAAGGTGAATAATTTGAGCAAATCTAGGGTTATGAACTAAGCTCTCCCAATGTTCATAACCTTGTTGTTTCTTTCAAACATTGTCTAGGTGGCAGTTACATTGACAGCATCCTTGACTTGAAGTCCAAGAGTCGATATGATTACATCCAAGAATGTTGTTTCCCTAGACAAGTTCTTGGACAAAAGGTGTTCATTTTCAAGATGTCCATAAATGGTGTGGGGAGTGGAGCGAGTCTTGTCACACAAATGTAACCTATAAGGGATTTGCAAAATGCTTGGATCATGTTTGATCATGTGAAACGTGTGGCTAGTTGTACAACTATGGCTTGTCATGTGTATAATCCAACCTATTGCAAAGTGATGACCATTGTGGTTTGTGACATGTAGTTTGAGGACATGGAGGCCAACAAGTAATGTGGACAAAGCTCAATGACACGATGTAGAAGTGCAACTTTCCAAAACCAAATTTCAAAGAATTCATGGTTGATAACGCACAAGCCAATTGGAACGCCATCAGAATTGTTTATGGATTGGGGTACTCCTCTGTGAGGATGATTGACAAGGAGTGCACATGTTTATTCCACTATATTCAATCATTCAACAAGCACATTAAACTACTAATCAAACCTGAATTTCAAGATCAACACATCTCTTTTTGCCACTAGTACAAGGGCGGAAAATCCCTTGGGAAGGCTAATAGTTTATATGCTCTAATTTATTGTTGGTGGCTTTCGTCAAGGCTACTTCTAAAGTAGGTGTCCATTAGCTTGGCAATTGGTTTAGCTTCTAGCATTTTCGTGTTAGAAAATGGGGAGGGTTCATGGTCCATGTGAGTATTTGGTCTTTCAGCTTTTTATGATTTTTTCTTTCTTGTTTGCATTTTACACATGAATTCTAATTGCTCTCCAATTCCATTTGTAGTCTCATTCCAACTCAATTGTGGCATTTTAGATTTTGTTGATGTTTCTTTCCTTTAACCTATAGAAGTTCAATGATGAAGAGTGGCTGGACCTACCCAATTAAAATCTAGCAAACACTATGCATAACATCTAATTGTAGCAATCAGGAAAACATGACACTTGTTTATACATAATGACATCAGATGACTATGTTCATGTTTTCAAATAATCTACATTGTATAGATTATATTTGTAATGTGGCCTAGTTGGTCATGGACCCAATAAAAATGAATTATTGTTGAGGATGGCACAATGATTGACTGATTTGCCAAATAAACAGCCACTGTGGCAAATTTCACATTTGGGTCATCTTTCACAAATCACCTTTTGCATCTCGAAGGAGAAAAGGTGTTTGGGTCTTCCAAACGACCTACTAATCGTCCTCCAGGTTTAGCTGAAAATTCCCATTGTCCTCATTGTGTGAATTTTTCTCGTCCATGGGAATCCATTTCGGGTCCTGAACCCGATATTGTGGAGGATGTACATGTTCAACAACCACCATCTGGTTCCAATGATTCGTTGCCTTTGTTAAATCAAGGTGGCCTGGAATTGAAGGAAAATATTTGTGTTGATGGCCAATGGTGTATTGAACGTTGCCTACCCAATCTACAATTCAATGTTTTGCATTCCAAAAAACCATGACATTCAAATGCAAAGTAAGGATCAACATTTACAAATTAGTAAACAGAACTCCTCCTCCATGTTACTTAAGTTTTTGGGTTGAATATCATAGTGAACCACTCGAACACCACAAACATTAGCTTTGTCCCAATGACTTGAGCCATTGTGTGGGTGGGACAACCCAAATAGTTGTAGTTGTTAGGCTTATAGTTCCAACCATATGGCCCATCTAAGAAAGTACCAACTTGACCCAAAAGGAGGCAACAACTCTAAAAAAGATATGGTTTTCCTTTAACCACCTATGTAGAAACAATGTTTGAAATTTATTTGGCTTCCAATCTTCTAGTTCAAGCAATTCCCATGTGCCTACTATGAGTTGTCCACAACTTTGTAAGGTCATTCAATGCAAGTTGTTGGCCTAAAACTTGTGGTGACAAGAAGGTGAAATGGCCTTTTGTGTTCAAATTAACACAACAACACATGAACAATTGGGAAGCTGGCAAGTTAATTCTCCTATGCATTGTTTTCCCCGTTGTCGATGTTCCACCACCTTGGTATGGATGAATTTACAATATTCTTTTTGATGACAACAAATATGATGTCATTGTTCGCAATTTCCCTAGATGTTCATGTGTATACTTTGTCAAAATGTTGGCAAATTCTTTGGGTGCCTACGGGGCTTATGTGTAATGTAAACATGTTTATCACATCTTGTAGACGATTATGTTTTGTGGGCTCATAGAAGAGTTCATTCATTATTGCACATGGAGTTGGGATGAAGTTCAAGGTTTGTTAGAACATTTTAAAGTTGTTGGGCTTTCGTGATAGTATATAACAATTGCATATGTTTCAAATCAATTATGTTTTCTCATTCATCAAACTTGTTATAATTGCTTTCATTCTATAAACAATTTTTAAAAAAATTATAACTAAACAATTTTTTCTCCACTTTGTATTATTTCAATTGTTCTTATGACATTCTTATGTTTTTTTGTTCTAGTGACTATACACTAATGGTGTGGCATCAAAGTATGTGACTTGATAAAACTTTATACATTTAAACCCATTGATAATCATAACGTGCTTTCATGTATATTATCTTATTCTATTGCTATCACAACACATGTTTGTCAAGTAAATAATATATTTATTAATTTAATTTCATCAGTCATGTAGTTTTTTATCGTTACAACAATTCAAAAATATTGAAAGTATTGTATATGAACCTTAAATATTTGGAGCATTGGTGGCACCAAGAATGATAATATGTTTAAAGTCAATAAATCATTGTTGATTCCCCCAACAAATCACATATGTGACGTGGCAAACTAATCCATGAGAAGGCATGGAATATTTTGCCACACCATATATTAATTCCACCTAGAAAAATAATATACTTGGAATATTCCATGATGTGACATGGAATATTTTTAAAAGATTCCTTCTTGCTCACGCTCACTTACTCACTTGCTAACATCGCTCAAAATTAAAATAAAAGGGTCATCAACATTCATATCTATCACTTCAACTCATGATCACCATTGAACCTTTGAAATAATTAGTTGCATCAAACATTGTGTCATTCTCTTCAATGATACCTGCCTTTTCCATAAAAATCATTAATGAATTGCCCTTCTTTTAAATTTGTTTTTGTATCAATTAACCAAATTTTCATAATCATTATGAATTTGTCCATGTTATCAACTTTTGCCTACAACATTATAGGCTTATCAACATTCCAACTATACTAAAGATTCGTTTGATTTTGATTTAAAACTCAAGAATCTTGAAATTTTGTCAAGCCACACAAAAAATGTTTAAATTTCATGTTTCATGCAACTTCCACCAAGTCAAAGGCAATATATAATCTTTAGGCTTCCATACAAATAAAGACAATTCATTTTTCAACAATCCTTGCAAAGTATACTTGTTTGAAGTCATTGCCACACAAAATGGATTCATCATTATGAACAATTGGTGTTGGTTTAATAAGGCCATTAGAGTTGAAAAGTAACCATTAGCAATGGCATCAAAATTTTGTTATCATACTTTGCCCCATTTTACAAATGTTTTCATCACATCAAAGCACAGGTCAAACATCAACATCAACACATTGTGAACCTTGCCAACACTATAGGTAGATGCAAATGCCAAAAATGCAACTAATTTTACTTAGACTTCTACCATTATATACATGTGCAAAACCCCATATTTAGACTCAAAATTGCCCCTCACAAAACTGATGGGAGTCATTTTAAATTGCTCAATTTTATTTTGCCTACACAAATTTATTGAAAATGTAGCATTTAAGGCATTAAAAAGTAGGTAAAATTCTCAGGTTTGATTAAAGATATATTGTTTCACAACATGAAACATAATTTTAGCAACCACTTTGCAAATTGTTCATGTGTGTGCATTTGACACATGACCTTGTAACTCTTGAATTTCTTGCTTCCCATAACATAAATTAATGGCATCCAAATATTCCATGGTTTCTTGTCACAACCTTAGCCTTAGGCTTGCAATCAAAGCAATGGCGTGGAAAGGTGCAAGTCAAAAATGTAATTTGGGAGTCACATTCACATTCTTGGGAGTGCAAGAGAGTGGGAAGGAAGGAGTTCACACACTCCCAAGTGGACTCCCATTTTGGGAGTTGGAGTTCCTATGAAGTTTCAAATTTTAAAAGAGCGATTCGAAGGGTCAAAACTCATTACATTAAAAACTTTGTTATACCATTGAAAAGCTCTTAAAACGTAGATGTCCGAAATGAACTTGCATGATTTGTTTGAACATTTACAACACAAGTTATGGGCGAAAGAAAGGCCAAGAATTAAAATGTCAATTTGATTCTCGACCACTAAAAGTCAATAATTTCCTTGAATTATGTGCATGCAGGTGGCGTGTCACATATCATTGAAAAGCTATCCATGAGGGTTACAACTTTTCTGTATACCTCACCTTAATCGGAGGTCTGCAAAAGAAGTTATGGACGTCCAAAAAGGAAGGAGTCTTAATTTCAAGAATTTCAAGATTCTTGATTTGGGAGTCCCAAAAAAAATGACATTTGGGTGTAACTCCCATGGTCAGTTATAAAGAATACTATGACGAGGAAGGTGGTGGCTTCCCCCAAGTCCAGGCTATATAATGAATTTTCTAACTCTGTGTATGCTCATAATTCATCCATGCACCAAAAGTGCTATAAATATGCACTACCCAACTTGTTGTTTGGTTTATACATGTCTATGTTAGTAATTGACTCGCTTGTTACTCATCTTAGTTCCCATCCCAGAACTCCAACACACATTTTTTACCTCCCAAAGTGTTGCAAACTAAAGAAAGTACCACAACTTTTTCTTCTCTTGTTTTTCAAGGAGTTTGGGGGTGCATCATTTCTTAATATATAATTGTTTTATAAGAAAACTTGGTTTTCATTAGTGTTTTGAATTTTCAATGAAAGAGCCCAATATCAAAAACATGCCTTCTACTATTCATTACATCCTTTGTTAAATTTTTATATCCATGTGATTTTTTTTATAAGGCAAATTTTGTGCTTTTCAAATTGGCCTCCTAAAAACCAACCCAAACATTAATATCATTGGAACATATTGGCATGTTTTGTTGAAAACATGACAAAACATGACCCCTACCAAGGAATTGTAAGTGCTAGAGAAGCACATCTAACCATTAAAGTAAGAGTTCATGCAAGGGTGGACAAATTGTCACCTTCATATTTCACATAAACAACTAGTTTGTTTAGCAAATCATAAGATGATAGAAGATCCTTGACTTGTGTTACCATTGCAACTTTGATTGTATTAATGGCTTCAAAAAGTCCCAATGTCATATTATAAGGTACCCATTTTGATTTTATAAAATTAATCACAAGGGTAAATGTGTTGTGCCTAAATTTAAACATCCACAAGTCAAAATAAACTATTGTTGTAACACATGAATCCAAAGTTGGCATCACATATTGTTCCATGATCTTGGCCACCAATGAAGGGATAGCCTATTGGAAACACAACTTGGGGATTTTGATGCATGACTTAACATTTCAACCATTGAGTCTTGACAATAAAATAAGCATGTAAACTTTAGCAACAAACAAGTCTTCCATGGATTTCTTTTGTTGTGCACCAACTTTCTTATGAGGATTGGTATTCCCAAAAATGGTTTATGATGGCCTCAAAATTAATACTAAATATCTTTTTGGACTTTTCCTAATGTTGCCCTTTTGCAAGAAGAAATAAATTGGCATTTTTCCATTTATGCCAAGCAATTGGATGTTCAACCAAGATATGTTTTCTCATTGACATAATCCCATGCTACGAGGTGTATGAAACCATACCTTTCTTCTTTTTACTGGTATTCTTAGAATTGTAAGTTTGGGAGACAAAATGACAAATCACACAACACATGGTTTGAGGCATAACATGATCTAGTTTATTATCATCATTCACCATAAAACAATTTTAGGATAAAGATAGGAAAATTCTATTTTCACACCTTTTTTGGCTAGATTCACACCTTTTTTGCCGGTCCCATTTCGTGACCCCATGATTTTGTGAACTGCACAGCGCATGGCTGCTCCTCATACACTCAAATTTATTCTATTTAAAATTGGACTGGAAAAAAAGGTGTGAATCTAGCCAAAAAAGGTGTGAAAATAGAATTTTCCTAAAGATAACTTATAATGAGGGACCCAAGCTTTTTGATTTAGGGTCAATTGAGTTTTCAATGTAATAGTCTCCCGTTTAAGTACGCACTTGTTTAAGTACGCATCCCAATTAAGTATGCATTTTTTGGCAAAAAATTTAAGGTTCAAGATTTATTAGTTGAGCATGTCTTCAAGCTTAGTAAATCGTCCAATAAAAGCTTGAAATGTCCTCTCCTTAGCTTCTTCAAACAACAAGGCTGGCCGTTCCAGGATTGCTTCCTGGTTGTCCCACACCTTTTAGATGGCACCTTCATTAATGATGTACTCTCAGGCTAGAGCCCTTTACAGTAAACTTTCTCTAAACTAATACTGTGTAAACTAATATTATTTTAAAACTAATATGCAGGCATATGCCCGTGGTGGGCCTCATACTTAATCTAATAATTCTCCATAAACTGATATTCAATAAAAATTTTCCGATCCCATAGCATTTTATAAATTAATACATCATACATATGACACCAAAAAAATGAAGGAGGGTATTCTGAGAATACCCAAAGTGCGGCTTTCTACAACCTCACTTTCTGCCAAGATTTCTACCACTCATGTCATATGATCTTTTACATGCTTATTTGATCCTCCACCAAGCTCCACAAGGTTCCGTTACCTTCCCCAATGATCCATGACCTTCCATGTTGCTTTGGCAAGTTCTGGAATGATTTTTGTTACCCCCCATATAATTTGTGTAAACTAATATCCTCCATAAACTAATATCTTCTGGCCGGTCCCAAGGATATTAGTTTAGAGAGAGTTTACTGTACTCGGAGCATTCGTTTTGCTTAACTTTGAGATGATTTTGCAGTGTTGATGTTCATTGAGACGTTTTCCATTTGGTTTCTTTGATATTGTAACGAAACACAAGCAATTTGGGAGCAGCAAATCTAAAGTACGCACAAACCACGCAAGTTCAAGTTGCGTACTTAAGCGGGAGACTACTGTACCATGCAAGTTTTGCTTGCACATCCAAGTTTTCGGGTTATAATGTTTTCATAAACAAATAGTCAATTTAGTGTTAAAAGTGGACTAACCACTAGTCTTGAACCTTTAACTAAGTTCCCCATTTCCAAGTCATCAACATCATCATAATCTTGTTGAATGTTTCAATTTTTGCCATTTGCATTCTAACTTTGTAAAAAAATTTAAAGAACTTTGGGAATTTGTTGATTACAAACATAAACATATAGATGAAGGGGATTATGGTTATTGGTGCAAGAAGTTATATTAAGGATTTTGTAGTAGTTTGGTTTTGAAAATTATTGTTTCAAGAACCAAGACCTTTGCACTAAAAGTCTAATGCCGAAATAGGGTTTTGGTTTCCAAGCACAAAAAATAGTTCCAAGAGTAGCAACAAGGTTTTGACATTTCAACTCCAAATTTTTAAAAGGTTCAGTGAAGCTTCTTCATAAGAAATAAATAAACCCTAACCTCATGCACATAATGAACTATGAACCATGGACTTCCAATGAACTTTAAAAGGTGCCTTAAGATCCTTTCAATGAACAAATGTGGAGTATTAATTATAGAAGCTTGATGTTAGGCTTTAACTCCAAGCTTCATAAGAAACAAAAATTCAGAGATCCTCAAGCATGCTTATGAATTATGAAGATGTAACTTACTTATTTGAACATTCAAAAATCAATTCAAATGTTGGGAGTTGAAAGGAGAACACATTGAAGCCAAATCATGCACTCCTAGCCAAATTGCACATCCCAAGCAACTTGTATCTTCAACTTCGATTCGTCCTTTCAAAGATTCAATTGACATTCATAGTAGCACTGAAGGGAAGTCACAAACTTTCCAACATAACTAAGGGCTTTTGAAGAAGTAAACCCTTGAAGGAATTGGTCGTAACAAAAAGCAAAAAACCATTGCTGGAAACCAAAGTGAGAGCGGAGGGAGATGGACAACTTGTGGTTTAGGGTTTTAAGTTTAAGGCAAAAACTGAATACTACATACCTAAATGGATGAAGGCATTTGAATGAAGAAAAAGATGAAGATAAAAAATAATTGGATGAAAAAATGAATGAAAAAAAAACCAACCTAGGTGAGTGCAAAAGGTCCCTATACGGGTCTCTGTAGGCTATTGATTTGTGGTAAACTGATACCCTGCCAATAAGTTATTCATGGGCATAGTAAATCCTAATTTCAGGCCAGGCTTTTGGTTCTTATTCGGGTATTGCTCATAGTTGGAACAACCAGGCAGGTCACCTGATACCCAGACCTGGACCCAGGCTGATAACCGGGTCATTTTTCAATATCCAGCCAACACTGGTTTTAATGCACACTTTCCCTAGTCAGATTCATTATAGAATATAGTAGCTTAAGGGATTTTGGCCCCCCCTTAGGTAATACTAATAGGTCTATTTTGATACAAGGATTTCTGAAAAATGATATTTTGGCTTGTGTTGAAACTGGAGATTAGTTATAGAATTATAATATCTTGAAGGAATTAGGTTTCTTTTAGAGGATTTTTTTGAAGATTATATTTTGGCATGGTGAAATATTTGAGTTTTCATTTGCCTTAAGATACTTTTTAGTGTAAATGGCAACACCACAGTGTCACACACCCCTTGTTATTAAGGTAGTGGACTCTCTATTATTATGCACATTTGAGAACACTTCAAAAATAATTCTCTTGCTACAAAAAGATTTATTTGCTGAAATTTGGCAATACTTACAAGGGTAGCTTCAACACATGCCTGTTGAATAAGTAATTAAAATTTAAGATGCCATGTCAAAAAGAATATTTCAATAGATTCTTTGTTTTCCTTCACAAAACTTTGTTATGTGAATTTTTATTTTTATTTTTTTGGTTGAAAATTTCAACATTTCTACAAATAGTTTCATTAGTCCCGAAGCTGTCAAGGTACCACAATATAAACACTTATATTATGTTGACCATGAAACCCAATTTTCAGAATGTGCAAATATGATACATATGTGAAAATTTGTGGCCCGCAACTAATGGATACAGTTTGAATTCATCCGTTTTTTCATCTTCCCCATGATTGCACATTTCATTGAAGATTGACTTTGGATGAAGTTTGACCTTCACAAAACATTAAAATGGGGTTTGGGTTTTTTAGACCTGTAAATTTTGCATACAATTTTTCACAAGGGGGCTAGGAACAGATTGATTGCTTATGATTGGCCCAAGTGGAGGCATTTAAATAGTTTGTCACCTTAGAACATCTCCAAAGGTGCTCAATATGTGTGCAAAAATGCTGGGTCAAAACTATTTTGTTGAGCCAAACCAGTGTGTTTTGAATTTTCTTTATCCAATTTTAATTTGCAAGGGCACATATTGAGTACCACTAGAGTTGCTCTTAAACACTCCAACTTTTCATGTGTATGGGTTGGGCTAGGGAAAACAATTAACACTCAATGTTGGATGTGATATATCTATTAAGAAAGGTAATTTGTTTATTTTGTTTGTCACATTAAGAGAGTTCCCAAACCATTGCACTCTCCTTGTGCTCATGGTATTTATTGGAAAGCCCTTGATAAGTATCGGTGTAGGGAGGTGGTTTGGTAGTGTTTAGACTTATGGTGTAAGAGTTATTGAATATTGAATATTTTTTTCAAAGAAAAAATTATAATAAAAAAACTAAATATTTATAAAAAAATTGGGCCCACTATTGATACTGTCGGAAAGGCCTTGATGGGTGAAATTTCTTGAACATGATTTCATAATTTTTGGATGTAAGGTGGGGGTTAAGATATAGGATTTTTGAATATTTTTTTTGTCGATCACTGAAAACTAATATATTTTTTCATAATTGGGTTCAATTGTCAATGTCCTTCTTCATACTTGAGCCAGCAGCACAGGCCACACTACTATAGTACCTTTACCATTTTGACATAAATTAAATTATTTTTTGTTTTGTTGAACTTTTGAAAAATTAATTATTATTTGTGCCAAAATATTAATAAAATCAAATTTTTGACAAACTGCCAAAAATGTAGGTACTACAAATTAAATTTTATTTAATTACTTTGAAAACAAACTGCCAAAATGGTAAAGGTACTACAATAGTAGTAACCACTTATAGATGACCTTTGAAGGCTGTGTTGTGGGGTTGGACAACCCTCTCATGTCATGAGAGGAAACTGGCTCTCATGACCAAGTCAGTGATGGTTGGCAGTGTTTGAACTCTTATTGCTGTAAGTCATAGTACCCTAATTGTACAGTTTCAACACTAATTTGTATTATTTGTACAACCGTTAAAATTTCCCCCCCCCTAAAAAATAATAATAATAATGATAATTTTCAAAACAACAACATTTTCTATACCAAAAAAAGAAGAATATTTGGGGGAATATTCTTGGGAAACGTATTCAAAATTAGTTGATTATTGGTTAGACATGTGTTGAAGCTGCCTTGTTGTGTGCACTATGGTGTTCTAGTCCAAACCTTTGCTTGGAGTAAGCATGTCTATGATATACTCAACCAAAGTCTGTTCAAAGATATCAATCATGAGGAAGAAGGTAAAAGAAGAAAAAACCTTGTAATTAAAAAATCAAGGATGGGAACTCATCCATCAAATATATAAGGCAAAAGAGAATACATGTAGACACAACCCAAAGCAAAAACAAAAGCAAACAATCAACAAAAAAATCTGTTGAAGAAGAAGAAGGACTCACTAGTTGTCTGTAGTACTACGGGTTGTACAGGCAAGGTGCTCTCAAAGAAGTTGGCTGACAAATGTGTCTGGAATTTGTTCTTTTCTTTCTTTCTTTCTTTCTTTCATTTATTTATTTCAGAGTGCCACCACCCTTTATGACTTTGTGTGAATCATGGAAAGCTGGCTGGTGGGGGCAAGAATCCATTCAATATCTGCATTTCTTGGGGGGTTTTTTGGAGGGTCCCTTATCTATCTATCTATCTATCTGCTGGACTCATGCCCCAACAACACAATAGTAATGACTAATGACCACCACCCAGCATGATGAATGGATACTTTTTTTCTATTGAAAATGAAGGATTGAAGTTAGTCCTCCACCCAACACTATGATCTGACACAAATATTGACTTTCAAAAACCCAATGCTTGCATTGGCATGCTTGTGGACAAATGAGAACCTTGACTAATTTGCACTTGGGTGTAAAGACAATTAATTAATTAATTGGCTCATTATTGAATGTGAAGGACACATGACAAGATAGGTAGATCAGGCCAATCAGGGTTTTGTTTTTTCCCCCCTCATATTTGTGATGTAGCTGAACTGGTGATCATCTATAATTACAAATTAGCCAAATTTGGCTATGAACAGCATTTGAAAGTTAAAATGTTTAAGATTCCTTCACATTTTTGGCTACACTGTGGGACCGAAAAGAGAAAACTGGTTTTATCACTATTTTATTTTTTTTGAATTGTGGAAAATAGAAATTAATTTTATTTATTTATTTATTTATTCCATTTGGAAATTTCTTTTAGCCAAATTGTTAAATTTAGTCAAAAAAAGTTTGAGGCCAATTCGAATGTAATGAAATGCACGATCCCCTACAATCTAACATTTGATATTTCAAATTTTGATTATGTGACAACCCTAGGAATGTGTAGGGTGCAACCCATGGCAAGTGCATTCCCAAAATAAGGGGCCTAGGATGAGATGGTAGCCAAGTTTAACCCTGCATTTTGAAAATGTCCCCCACTTTTGGGCTTTACTCATATTAGGACAAGTATGTGACAAACAATATCATAAACCTAAACATAGGTAGACCACAAGAAGGGTTCTTACCAATGTTGTCCAACTATCAACTTTTAGACCTATCCTATGGATATCAATAAAAACATGTTTTTTTTAACAAAGAAGGATATGTATTTCAAAAGAAAAATTGATTTACTACACCAACTATTTACACATTTATTTTCTAAAAAATTTGTGAATTTTTTTTGGTTATGAATATCATGATTTTCAATTTTCAAAACATGATAGATATGCACAAAAGGTTATGTATATCAATTTTCCAATTCTATTGTTTTAAAAAAACATACAAGAGTATAGCCTAGCCTCCCAAAACAAACCCAACATGAACCAATCCAAAACAAAGTAACTAGTGAAAAAATTGAACTCCAATTCTATGAAAAAAAATTCCCAAGTGCAATTCAAGTTCCCTCTCCCAACCACACCCCACACAAACCACCCCAACCCCACAAAATTAACCACCATCAACCTACAATTGTAAAAAAAATCATGTTCTTCAATTAAGTTGTAGTTCTCCTTTACCAAAGACTTTTATGCTTTTAAGTACTACTTAAAGTTTAACTTGCAATTGGCACATAGGTCATCATGTCAATTATTCATCATAATAATAATCAAATCCATGTTTCCCACTTGTAAGTGATAATGCCTTAGAGTTGTCAACACCTTAGCAAGACCAAAAACCCATTCAATTTCTCTTTGTGAACGCAAGATTTTAGAATTTGTTATGCAAAGAAACCCACATTCAAAAATTGGCCCTCATGCATGTGCCACCAAGCTAGTGGATTTGTACATGCAAATGAGGAAATTGAAAGTCTTTTGAGCAAAGACAATTTTCCAGCGACTAGTGTTTGAAAAGATTTGTCAATTTAAGTCCCCACAATAAACATATTTTCTTCAAGGTCTAGTCCCACAACATCAATTGCTATTGTAACAAATGCAACGGTAGTAGGGTTTAACCACTTATCAAAGCACACCATTAAAAGAGGAACAACAACTTTGACATCATACTCAAATGTTAGCTAGGTTGTGTTCCCATGTCCCACCAAGTTTTCACAATGCGCAAAGCCTTGAAATGTGGATCCAACATGCTAGCCATCATGTTGTGAGCATGTTGTGCATCAAAAGACCTCAAAAGCTCCAAAAGAGTTTTGATTAATTTTATCACCTCCATTTGCATATTCTTGTGCAAAAAGAAGATCTTAGCTTCAAAAATGTTAAAGACTTCAAGCCCATTAAAAAGTTGTAATAATGCAACTTCCATGTCCATAATAAAGGCAATGGTTTTTGTCAATGCATTTGACAACAACCAATGGCCCCTAGATTTAGATTGATTCATCACATAGGGTAATACAACAAGATTCAAAGAAGATGTGATTGTTTCAGCAACACCCCACACTTTAGCTTTAAATATTCTTTGTTGTAAAATGACAAAAATTTACTTGTCATAACAAAAAATTATGGTATTTTTAAATTCAAATGTTTTTTCAAACATAATGATCTTGTTGGTGAATATGGTTTTCATCAAAGTTTAAATTTTTTGATGTCACATTTCATTTTCAAAAACAAGCCTACTCCCATTTTTCCCTCCTTTTCCTGGACTATTTGGTATAGGTAATGATTTTTTATAAACCAATTTAAACTTTTTATCATACTCACATTTCTTAGCCCAACAAAAAAAAATCATCATTTGTAGCATATTAATAAGCCTTAGATGTCACATGCTTAAAACATATGCCTTCATAAACCTTCAAAACCTTCAAGGCTTCACAATCAATGATGGAATGTTTAGCTATTACCATCATTATCAAATTAATGTCCTCATCATTTATAAATGCAATTACTTGATGCAACAAACCAAATCTCTCCAACAAAGACTGGAATTGTATAGCCACATATTACCCAATTATCTCATTCACTTCAAGCAACCCCATAATAATATGCATGGGCACCCATGTGCAATTCCAAAATTGATACGTAACGCAAAAGTATGCACACCCATATAAAACATCCATAAATTAAAACTAATAGACAATACTACTGCAAATGCAAGATTTGACAAAACATGTTGGTCCATTGTTTTTTTAACCATGGCATGCAACATTTCTTCCACAATAGAAAACCAAGAACAAGATTGAATAGGAGGGCATTGGTGTAATACTAAGTTTTGAAGCCAAACATATTCACAAGTGGACAATTAATTGTAATTCTTGCAAATATAGAACACCAAATCCTCCAGAAACTATTGTTGTTGTTCATCATTTTTTCTATAAAAGTTTACAGCACCATAAAATGTAGTATTTGCATAGTTACATGGACTTGTCCTTTTCTTGCTTGGTTGTCAACATGAGTATCAAGTTTTGCCACCTTCTCGTTAAATTCTTTCCTCTAAGAATTCATGATTTAATGTCAATTATCAACAATTAGATTTTTTTTGACTTCATTACATAATATTGAAGAACCACATGTTTTAATATGCATTTAAGTAAATTTTTTGAGATGCAAGTATTGGAAAGTACGTGTCATAGTTTTGTTAAATAAAGTTACAAGTACATGAAAGAGAAACATCAATTAAAATAATTGTACTTTCAAGTTGATAAAGGCTTAGTGTTTATAAATAAGTTTCAACTTTTCATGTTATAATCATAATCTATCAAAGTTTTAATGTGAAAGTATCTTGGAAAATTTGAACAATTAGTCAATTTAGAACATAAATTTTCATCCACTTTTCTTATATTGAAAATCCTCAAACTTTATGTCAACTTACAATAAACTCAATGAAGTGTTCTATGATTTCAAAATGCAATTTAAATAGGTTTTTAATATCTTTTTGAATGTGTATGTTGAAAAGAGATTTTTTTTTAAATTAAATTTTGTTAAGACAATTTTTTTGGCATACTTTATCATGTTTGGACCCCTAAGTAGTACTTAGCTAGGTAGGCACATAGGCCTAGGTATGTAGGTAGGTAGGTTTATCAACCTACCTAACTTAGGTAGTAACTAGCTAACTTGGCCTATTAATTAACATAAGATGTCCAATTTAATTAAAAAACCTTTGGTCATCTTGATAAGCATGTCATTTTGTTTTATCCAATTTGATTAGATGTCCCATTTGACCAAAACCCCTTGACCATTTTGACCAAGGTGGTTAGTTTTTGTTTAATTTGACTAGATGTTCAATTTGATAGATAATCAAATAAGTCATTTTAATCAAATTCACTAATAAAAAAATACACGTCATTCAAGTTGTAGGCCTCTAGTCAAAATACACATGTTCATTAATGAATGTGAACAAGGCAATCAACTTGAACTTAAAAAATCATGAATTGTAATAATGGATGGGTTTAAATGCAAGAATTTGGGAGCGATAAAAGACTTATGAAGGGCGATAGGTGTTGGCAAGCTATGATGTACACAATTTGAATAAAATTTGGAACTACATATAGTATCAAAAGTAACAACATATAAGATTTCACTCACTTTGAATAATTTTAAATTGCGCTTCAAAATTAAAGGAAGTCACAAGAATTATGACAATGAAATTGAAACATAATTATACATTTGTGTAAATGGTATCAATTAATTAATTAAAGGTTTTTAGAAAACCTTTATTTGATAGTATTTTTCCATTTTAAAAAAATTCAAAACTTCAGCTTACTTTTGTCAAATGATTAAAAAACACTTAGCCCAATTAAATCTTCAATGGAAGAACATTTTTCAACCTAAAAAAATCATAATCATCAACATTGTCATACCATAATGTATTGATGAACATTTTAAAATCATCTGATATAAATTCCATGACCTTAAGAAAAAATGAAAACTTTGATGAGAAAGATTGTTCTTTATGAATTTTTTTATGTATGTGTAAAATTTCATGAAAAGTCTATTATTAAATGTAATATTTCTTAGTCATTTTGTTGGAATTGCAAAAATGTGATACGGTTTTCCAACTCAAAATATTTTTTTTTGGATTATTATATCATTCATATGTGCATTGATTTCACAACATTATGCTAGATTGAAATGTAAACCATCATCTATTACAAAATTTTAATGAAAAATATTTTTTCAAATTTTCACTATGATGCACGAAACTTGGGTAGGTACTAAAAATGATCAAATTGTGACAGTTTTTTGTATAGATCATAGCTTGCCAACACCCTAAACATGGTCCTTTATAATGATATCCAATTTGAGATGCATTACAAACAACAAGACCTTGATTAAATGAAACAACATCAATTATAGTAAAGACCTTGACAAAAAAAAACTTATATTTGAAATTATTTGATACTTGAAAGTTGCCATGGTGCATTGATTAAAAAAATGCGAACCTAAACCCTAAACCTTGAAAAGTTGTGAATTTGTAGAGGAAAAAAACAAGAGTTGACTTAGACCAAAAAATTATTTAAATTTTATTTTTAAAAAAAACCCCCCTTAAAAAATGTAAAGAATAGGAAGGTCTTTATGATCATTCCAACAAACATTGTTTGTATATAGAAGCCTGATAATCCATTGCAATTGCACAAATTCATCCTAGACATTACTCCTTATCACATTGAAAGTTGCAATAAACTTGCACAATGCACAAGCAAGACCTTGATGAGAAAACTCAAGAAAAACAAACCTCTACAAATTGTGCAACCAATACAACCAAGGCTCAACATCTCTTTTGTAATGAGAGGGGTAACTTAAAAAAATTGGAGCGTATGTGAGAGGCAACAACATGAATTTAGAGCTTGAGATTTGAAATGGCAATGAGATTCATTTGGTGAGGGAAGGTTTGGTTACAAGCTTGATAGTTACATTGAGGGAATGTGTTTGTTGTAGAAAGGTTCATCGAATGTGAGTGATGATCTAATTAAAGTGACAAAGAGCTTGTGTTGGCGAGCAACCTTGGGGTTACATCTCATGATTGGCTAACCCTAATTGAAAACCCTAGGAAACTAGCAAAATTGATGAGGTTTTGTCGTGGGGTTCCAAATCACTAGTCATGAATGCAATTGTAAAATTTTAAATATTTTTTTTATTGTGAAAAAATACTGTATGTTGGGTCCTAGAGTTTCTTTTTTTGGCAAATCATTACACTGCATGGAAGGGGGAAAAAAAGGCACCATGCAACGGGTCCAAGGGGCTTTTTTCAGGAAAAAAGGCCCCCAAGTTGCCATATTTTGATGAAAAAATTGTGTGAAAATTCACAATATTTAGATCAAATTTTTAAAAATTTGGCTAAGTTTTCTTGTGTATTATAGCTACACCACCTACCTCACAAAATTGAGGAAATAATTATAATGTTTTCATTCAATTTTTTAATAATTTAATTTAAAATTTTTTTAAAAAAAAAACTCATAGTGACCTGTTACTTACCCCCAAAAAATTGTATTTGAAATAAAATCTTGACTATACACAAAGAAACTTAATTTGGAAATCTTGATGCTCTTCACTTGGTGCACAAAAGAGAAATGAGAATCACACAAGAAAAAATGAGTGTCATCGTATAAGTTCCATTTTTAAATTTTCTAACAATATTTTTTCTTCTTTTGACAAAAACAAATCGGGAATTTCTTCGAATTTTTTCTAGTGTACATTCAACTAATGTAGCTAATTTTCTGGAAATTTTGGCCAATTTCTCAATTATATAAAAAAATTGAAAAATAAAAAACCCCTCCCCACAATCTTATGAGTGTCCACTCAGTGACTCACAAAATATCAAAACATTACCTTCATCATGTAGAGTGGCACTAGCCTTTCTTTTTTTGGCTGTCTATGTAATTGCCAAAAAGCTACATTAATAATTAGAGTTCTAAAATTTAGTGCTTTTTGAGATTTGCAATAGCCAGAATTTGACCAAATTTTAAGTAAAATTGCCAGATTTCTATACATGGTTCAAGTAGGTAGCCAAATTAGCTTGTAGCCAAAAACTGGCTAAATATTCCTGTGGCTAAACATCCAAAAATTGATTTCAATTTTTTCAATTTTGTGATGTAGCCCAAAGTGGCGATGAAGCTTGAGAGAAAAGACTTGCTTACAGAGCAAACTGATTTGTCTTCTTGCCATTGGTGGGTTTTAGGGTTTAGGGTTTGGTTAAACCCTAAACCCTACCCTAGCAGACTTTCTTCAATAATTTTGCTCTTCTTCTTCTGACTCTTCAGTGCTGTGTTGCTCTGGCAACCCAATGATATCAATAAGGTGACCAGATTTTATCTCAGCCATCCAAGGGCAACTGCATTTGATCTACTTTTCTTTTGTTTTTCCAGGGTGATGAGATTCAGTCTCAGTCTACAAATCTTGTTCTAATCTACAACATTAGATCCCAAACCAAACCTGACGTCTAGTCTTGTTTTGTTCAAACAGCTTTGTTAGCTCATTCAACAATGAATCTTTAACTCCAAGAATGCCTGCAAATTGAAAAATCATTAGATGGAAATCCCCAATTGGGTGTGAACAATTTGACATCCAAGACATTCCAAAACAACAAACTAACCTCTGCTGGAGTTAACAGATTCAAGGTCAAGCTCTTGGCCTGAGAACAATCGTCAACTCCCATTGACTTGCCCCTTCCTCAACATAAGAAACTCCAGAAGCTGAAATTGAAACCTAAACATACGTTTTTCTTCATTGTGTCACTGAAATTATTATACAATTCTTCACCTCACCATCAAAACCTTTATCACTGCTTCAGATGGCTGCATGAAGTTCACCGAGGCTCTATAAGGGAAGAAACTTTACAACAGCAGGCAACATAGGGACATAGCAGCAGCAGGCATCGAGAGGGTCTAATTAATCCTTCTACCCACATTCCCCATAGGCAGATTTTTCTTAGAACTCAATTAAGAAAGTTCTAATCTCCATAGGTGCAAGTACAACAGAATATTTATTGCTCATTGGGTCTCGGTTTCGAGAACTGTTTGTCTGACTGCCAGAAGCACCTCGAATGTGCCACTGCATCTTCTTCATTTGAGATTTTTTCTGATTGGCAGACAGAGAAACCTCCTCAACATCATTTATCTGCAAAAACCAACATAAAAAAAACACTAAGACTTCACAATACACAGCTACAAGAAAAACTGCCATGAGATACCAGATCAGAATCTTGAAACTAACAATCCAATCCTTGTCAGGATTCTGTTGATGGCTTTTGTGTAACTTCAGCTCACCAACACTGACCAACAGCTAAAAACTCTCAACTTAATTCTGCAGGTTGTTGGATGAACTTCTGATATGCCATTAAGTAGATATTTGTTGAGACCCAAAAATACTGGAAGAACACTCACCTCTCTGTTTGCAAAAAGGCTCTGCAAATTGACTGTGGCATTTTTAGACAACTCACTTTCTTCCACCTGTCAATCAAAGTGAATTGGTTTAGTGAAATGGGTTTAGGTTAGAGTTAAGATAATAAGATTGGTTTGCTGAACTTTGCAGGGGTCGTATACTAGTGCATTGGGAAAGAAGATAAGAGAGATCACATTGACCCTGATCACACACACAACATGACCCTGACATTCACCGCTCAAGTTCAATTGACAGCCAAACCAAAGATGGAAATACAATCACAGTAAGTCTTTGATGGAGTTTGTTGGGTGTCCCCCACCTCAAAAATGTTGGCCAGGCGAATCAAAACTTTGCTGTCATCATCCTCATACACCTCCTACAACCCACTCCCCCAATCCAAAAAACACTCTTAGGATCTCAAAAAACAAAACCTTCCCAGATCAAGAAAGAAAGAACCCATCTGTTTGAGCAATTTCCTGTTTAGCTACATACAGCCTTGAACAGCAACGGCTGTAATGTAATGTTGCTGCTGCTCACCTGAAGAGTAATGATTGCAACATTCGGTGGCAGCTCATAAAATGGCTGCATGGCTGAAAACTGTGGTGAGCGAATGGCAGCCTCATTTCCATCCTACCACCAATAATAAAACCAACTTGTCAATACTCGTGTCAAATGCTCCTCAGTAAAGATAGACTTAAGGTTTATCTGATAGTCAAGTACCTCAAGCACAGAGAATGCAAACTGTAAAGGCATTAAGACTTGCTGCCCATGAACACGGCGCCATTGTGCAGACTGTTCCGACAGACCAATGTAGACAGAAAATGATCCTTGCACCTGTTCAACAATTCATAGCCACCATCAGATCAGCTTTCAGATTTTCATTCGAATGATAGAAGACCATATAAATGGAAGAAAGAAAAGAGAAGACCCACATGACTCAAGCAGATATTCAGCACTTCACTCCTCAGAACTATAGTGATGAAAAGATTTACACATGCAAAATCTACACTGCTAGGAGTGATAGCTGTAAGGCATTACAGTTAAGCCTTCACAGTTGCCATTGCTGTTGCACACCGTCTCATTTAGAGCCTCGCCCACACCACGTCTATCATCATACAGCAAGCGTCTGGAAAACAGGGGTGCGTCAGGAATAGTTTCATTATTGACTGTTGGTGTTTCAAACCTCTGGCCTACAGTCCATTTAACAGAAGCCCCCAACTCTATTATACAGAGATTAAACCCAGCAATTCCATGTTTACTTAGAAATCTGGGAACACCTAGAGAAATTTTTTTGCCCTTGACATAACGTACCTGTGAAGCATAAGCTCAATTTCACCATCCACAATGCTAGATCCACCCAAAGCTCGGTCGACCAGTACAGAAAAATCAGTTGTGTTATCTTTCAGATAGATTCCCAAATTCAGCTGCAAGAGTCCAAGGCAAAAATCTCACATCAGTGTAGCTTCACAGCCTTCGTAGACCTCCAGTCACTCTTTAGTTATAGTTTGAGAAAAGAGATGGCAATGCATGCATGCATGCTTGCTTGCTTGCTTGCATCATTGACTGAGTGCAAAGGACAAATGCAGGCTAAAAGGATTGCACCGGATAGTAGTTGCCAGCAACCGGCTCTTTCACTTCCAAATCCCAGTCAGTCCTCTGATCTCGCACCTGCAACCAATCTAATAAGATCTATCAAAGACCCTCAACTCCTTCCAAGACAGAACCATGAAGAACCTTACTGGCACCTTTCCACATAGCAAAGGATATGTGTGATGCTGCAATGTATTTGTGGCATGAGATGAATCTTCTTGCATGAAAAATCACCAGAACCCATTTCAAGCCCAAAGCTCTATGAGTGAAAGTAATGGGATTTGCTTTCTTTTTACCCTCTTGAGGAAATCTCTGCCATTTGAATCTGTGTAAAACTCATTATTGCTTGTCAGATTAGTCGTCAATTTGGTTACCACCTCCTTTCCAAGGCCATCATCAATGGGAATAGGACCAACCTTCAATATCCAAACAGCTGTTTCATCAGAACTGCTCACCATGATGAGCATAGTACATTTCAGTGGAGCAAAATGTGGCAGTAGCTGGATCTCACAGTCAGTTTTGTGTGAAGTTCTTACAACAATTTGCACAAAAGACCAACCATGATATACAGAAAGCTGAAGAGAGAGAGAGAGAGAGAGATCTGTTTAGTTTGCACAAGAGTTTGCCAGCTTGCATCAACTGTCACAAGAGCTTAGAACCCCATATTCATATGCTTTTGCTGATGAAAAAACAGTCTGAATGACAAGGGAGTAAACATATCTGGACATACCGTGAACTGGACCTCTGCATATGCTGAATCTTTGTAGATCCTAATCACCTGCATCAGCACAACATAAAGAGCTTAGTAGAACTCATGGGTCTGGTTCAAACATAGTGCCAATGCAGAGAGGATATTATACCCAGAGGAATGTTATGGTCCCTTTTTTCCCTCACAAAACAGTTCAGCACCAATAGTCCCAAACTCATTACAACAGCCGTGCTCATCAAAGTTCACACAACCATCTGCATCATCTCACAGTTCAGCAATCTTGTCAAACTGCATCATGTGGAGGGAGGGAGGAGGGGAGGTCACAACACCTGGGAAAGCCAAGGAGCAAACGATTGGTGGACTTCTTCCACCAGAGGACCACGGACAATTGTCATCTGCATCCTCAGGAGGGTAGCAAGGTTTAGGCTTTAGGGTTTAAATTCTAAATCACACCAGTCAAAAAACAAAGAAAAAAAACACGTTCAAAGGTTATTCTGGATTTTGTACATGCAATTGCTTTGCAGATAAAGTATCTGAATTAGACTAATTACTTCAGAACATCTCCTTTGGAATACTCACTGATGATTCATCTGCATTTGTGAAACGGAAACAAGTTGACGTGTTGGGTCGGAAAAGGTACGCTCCAGATGCCTAATGATCCAGTAGTCAAGCACAACAGCAGCAACAACAGTCTTTATTGCAGAAAACAAAACCAAGTGTGAAGAAAGTATCTCAGTTACCCCCCTCTCATATGAGCTTACATCTTCAAATAAAAAGGGTAAACTATGTTGTGGATTGGTGTAGCAAGAGACTGATTTGCAGGTTTTCTACTGAGGGGTGTGCATGGGTTTAAGGTTTTGACTTTTGGACTTTGGTTCAAAAAGAACTGGAGCAGCTTCTACCATATGAGCTCTTCAGTGGTTCAAAGCTTCAAAACTAATGACTGCTCTCAATATGGAGAGAACCCACAAGAACTATGCTACAGAATCTATGTTGTGTGATGAGATTAGAACACAACAGTTTGTGAGGGAGTGAGGTTTCTTCTCCAGGGGTACCTGGTATGGATCTTCCTCAGTTAAACCATCGCTGGCATTGTACCAACAGTATGACTGTTGTACAGCAGTTGATACCTGATCAAAACTTCAAAACAAATCATCAGTTAACATCCAAGGCTACTACTACTCACCCACCTTGACCGACAATTGCATTCAACAAACCAATGACCCTAGACAGGTGACAAAAACTGTGGTTTAGAGAATCTCCAGTGGTGCTCAGTATGTGACCCTGCAAAATATTTCTCACATTCAAGTTTAGTAATTTACCTTTTTTCCAACCCCAGCCATAAAACTAAAACTGGGACTGCAAATAGATGGGAGACTACTAGTAGCAACCCACCTTGACCAATCAAACTATCTAGCCAATCAATAGCAAGTGTTAGGTTTTGCTGTGCCTTTTACCAGCCTCAGAAAAATGTGCAAAAATGCTGGGCCAAAACCATTTTGCTGAACCAATCTGGCATGCTTTGACTTTTCCTCATCCAATTTTAATTTGCAGGGTCACATACTGAGTACCAGTAGAGTTGTGCTTAGACTCAGTAGTTTTTTTTGCAGAGCTAGTAATCTTCCACTGCACCAGTTTGTGATTTCTGCAGAGTCCAGTTTCATGACACCAACAAAGACAAAGAAATATGCCCCCTCAACGGGGAGACAGTAGGAAACATTGTGGAAAAATGCAGCGGAAGAGCAGCAGCAGATGGGGACAGACATACTCCTGCTTTTGAGTTAGTCAATTGAGTAAGGAGCCCTGTTGAACTTGAGAAACTGAGTTGCAATTGACTTGAAGTCAACTCCACAGTAGGTGTTGTATGTTGTGTTTCCATGGTAGATTTGATGGAAATATCTGCAACCCACCATTTTGTTCATCAGAAAATACTGTTCTGGGCATATATTTTGATGTTCAAAGATGATCAAAGAACATCATTCTAACCACAACCTCTTTATGCAGTCCTTCCTCTTGAACATCATCACTGGACAGTTTTCCCTACACATGGATGCCAGCTGAAGCTAGCATGACTCAGAGCTTCTTCTCAAAGATGGGGGGGAGCCTGGCACTCCTCCGCAATATATGAAGCAATGACACTGAAGAATATGTCACAAAACCTCATCATCTTGTTTCAGTTGAATCCTTGGGAATTTGTGAAGAACATGGTAGGCTGAAAAGCTGAAGCTAGCATGACTCAGAGCTTCTTCTTAAAGATGGGGGGGAGCCTGGCACTCCTTCCCAATATATAAAGCAATGACACTGAAGAATATGACACAAAACCTCATCATCTTGTTTCAGTTTAATATTTGTGAATTGTGAAGAACATGGTAGGCTGAAAAAACTCACGAGGGCTACTAGTCTTAGATGATGATGCTCTGCGAACTCTGAACGTTGTATAGCCAAGTGGAGGAACCACAGCTGAGAACACTAGATGAAATAGTGGATTGTCATAGTTATTGGAAGTCATACTAGCCTCATCACCATCCATATAGAATTTGCGTAACCGGTATGCTGATTGTGGAAGAGGCAGAAGCTGAGATGGGACTGAATTCCCTGCCCCATCAATGACCTCCAATAACACAGCACTCGAGACCTGGTCCCATCTTCTTCACTGTCAAGAATTTCAGCTGACAAACTAATGTGTTGCACAGGAAAAAAAAGGCACAAATTTTAGCTGCTGCTCCTAATGGGAAAACATTCATTCTGATTAAACTCAACATTTTTGGCTGGCTTTTCTCACCGGGAAGTGTATGTACTCCTCACGACTCCATCCAAGAGGATTGTACACAACAACTACCTGTTAACGACCAACAACACCCAACAGTTAAAAACAACAGTTAGTCACATAGAGTATCACGTAGAACAACAACCACATGTGCACTGACTTGTCCCGTGTCCACATTTGCAGAGAATTCAAGAACCACTTGCTTCTTCTATTGTCAGTTTTGGTGCAAAGAACATACCAAACTTTTCCCAAAAGGAAGCTCAGCTTCAGATGTTGGACAATAGCTGATATTGAGCAGAGGACACTGCACAAAGTGATCACAACCATGAGGATGCAATTATCTCCCATCATAAATGCTGAGTTTTAGGGTTTCTGATGAAAAGAGTAAACCCAACCTAATTTGTTTGTGAAGCATAATCACAAACCCATTCAGTGGTACAAAGATAGGGGGAAAACAATGACCTTTAGCCTGCTGGAATGAGAACTCTTTCAGCAAATTCATGTCAAGCACTAGAGAGACAGAGAAACGCTTAAGAAGAATCAATTTCACCAGCTGCTGAATTGTACCTGTTCAAGTTTCAAGCCTGCAGTTACATCCTTCGGAATTGAGGAGCTGATATCCTTTTGGTGTAATACTCTACGTTGCTCAAAGGAACTGTTTTTTCTACCACCCACATGCTGCTCAGCTGCCAGTGTGGCAGAACCAATCAAGGCAGCAAGGGCACTATTGAATACCTTTTCTGCCTGGAAGAAATCCATGTCTGCCATATTAGTTAGTCTTTCTGCAATTTTCTTCCAAGGTCAGGAACACCACAGTGCAACTCACAGACTCTGTAACAGAGCACAGTTTTACTTTAGAAATTCAACTATCACCACAATTGGAGAGGTAGGGTGTGAGTCAACCTCACTTTGCACCTGCCAGCATAACAAACAAACAAACAATGAGAAAGAAATTAGGCAGCAGCAGCTGGGATTATCATCATCACCTCTGCAGATCCAATTGCCAGTCGTTGAGCATAATCATTTGCAACATGCTGCTTCTCAGTGCCACTCACTCCATCATGATGCTGCACGATTGCCATTGCTTCCTCAAGACTGTCGGTATTGGGTCCAGTTTGGTTCTTGCCCACCAAAAATTCCAACTGTCTTGCTGCCTGGCCCACAAACATTTTGCAACAATCCATCCATCCACAGTCTTCAGAAAAAAAAAGCCTCTTTAAAAAAGAACAAGCCCCCTTTGGATGCTCAAATCTTTCAAGTTTGATGGCAACCAACACCCAACCATAACCTGTCAAATGAGCATTCATGATATAGTAGCACACACACATGAGGACAAAATGCCTTCTGGGGTACTTACTTGAAGGAAACCAGAGAGCTTACGCACATATCCCTTAAAGGCACTTCTGCTGGTGAAGTATCCTGTCCAGTAGCAATGTGGTCTGTCTGCATACCTGCATCACAGCATATGATTCCACTATTTTGAGTGAAGCCCACCAAAAGAAAAAAAACAACATCACTGGAGGGAGAGAATCAAAGTTGGAAGAAGAAATCAGCTGACAAAAAATTTCATGCCCAACTACAGGACTTTTTTTTAAAAAAAACTTACGGGAAAAAATCGCCTGTCTTCAGGGGCCATGTCTCATTGGCTGCATTTACAGCATCCACATACATGGATGGTGTGGAATAGAGTACATTTACACGGCCATCCTGTCGCAAGCAATAACAGTGACCTTCAGTGCAATACCCAAGTGAATCTTCGAAACCCACAACCTTTACAGGAACCCATCTGGTGTCATAACCACTGTGGGGTTTAGGGTTTAGGATATCACAGAGAACAAGTTTAGACTTGAAGGTCTTCTTAAGACATTAAATACCTTGAGACAAGAAGAAGAAGACCTCAAGAGTAAGGGAAAACAAAAGGGTACTCAAATCCAATGCACAAATCTCACCAGGTTCACATGGTGAATGAGCTTATCCATTTGCTTGAACCATGTATTGGCATACGTATACGCAAAGTCATCACCCATGGTCCACATCAGATGGTTTGTCTGATACTCGTTGCTCTGTGCAAATCCAAGAAGAAGCACTGTGGTGATTCAGTTTCTTGTTGCACCACACACAAAAATTCTCAGCACAAATTTTGCACACAACTCTAAGCACCAATTCAACAGTCAGTTTTTCCTTCTACAGCTGAAAGAATATCACATAACACAAACAGAATCTGGCTTACAGTAACATTACAAACCTGGTTTTGAGCATACTCCACAAAGAGATCAACTAACTCAGGTAAATTGTATTCATTGAGACGAGCGTCATCCTGCACATTGGTACCAGCAACAAAATATAGAAACTCCCATATAATATATATATATATATATATGAGATTGCAGAAAACCACCCCATGGTAACACACTTGTACGGGGACTGTTTGTGTCAAGTTTCAGGCCAAACAAAAGAAAAACAAAAGCATTTAGGTGTGTTAGTTACCTGGATAGGAGAATTTTTGGAACTAATGTCAAAGGTGAAGCCAGACGGTGGCTCATAATGATGCCACAGAATCCCAGTAAAGATCTGTCCCACCAAAGGCTCCACATCTTGCACTTGGGGTTTTACACTCAAAAGACACCAATGCAACATCAACTGAAATCACTAATGGTGCAGTTTTGCAAGTTGGTGCAGAATTTTCCCAAAAAAGACTACCCACTGTTTGCTATTAAAGATATATTGCTGCATGGAAGGAGAAAATTCAAACAGTGAAACCCATTCAAAGAAATGGTTTGTTAGTGAAAGGAATTGTAATAAGAGAGGTGGTGTACATCCTACCTCTGCAGATGACCCCAGTGATTTGGAACCCTGCCATATCATTTCCATAGTCCGATCTTTGCGACGTTGTAACAGATCTTGATAGTCAGCTCTTGCAAAGAAGAATGCATCAAAACCCATCTGCAGCAGCAGCACAATCAATCATCAATTGTGATACATTACATCAGAGAAGGAGCTCACATCTTCAACCCCAAGGAAGATAGATTGGCCTGATTCCTTTTATAGAACTTGGGATCATGTGGAGTGCATGGCAGCAGCTTTTTGCAGCTTGGGAACAAAATTCAAAACCTTTCAAAGTTTCAAAGATGGAAAAAATTGCACAAATTTGAGTGAGATCAAGTGGGATAATGGCGCTGAGGGTGGTGTAAGAAAGCTTTTGTTGCTTGACCTCAGCACCAAGGAGGTAGGCTTGAACAGCAGAGTGACCAAAGGGATCAATTTGCCAACCAATGCGGGGGGTGACATCAAACTGTTGCTTTATATATCGGTGCCCAAGTGTTGTCTGGTCAATCATGTCGACATAGTGAGTGGCAGCCTCATCATGCATACAATATCCACCATTGCTGTAACAATCCATCCATACAGATGTTGTCTTCAAAATGAAGTTGTTAATCTAAAACCAATTGCCAAATGACAGATTTATGGTTATATGCTGTGTGATAGGAATTTAAGTGACATATATTTAGCCAGAAATCATCACTGTGACAGACACAAAAAGTGATCCACCCCAACTTACCCAATGCACACACACCCAACAGGACCAAAGCAGATAATGTCTCACATCAGATAATAATGAACATGGGGTTTAATGTGGGAGCCAACAAGAGTAGCAAACATATTGGTATGACACTTGTACCCTTTGCTAGTTATTATAGATCCTTCATTCTTGAGTGGACCATTCAACTAACGCAAAAGTTTGGTATAACAGAATTTTACATGAACTCAAACTGCCCCCTTTTCACAAGCTTCCGCACAATGTTTTGCATCCTTGGAGTCTGCTCTCTCCACCATCGCTGGAAAAAGGCCTGCCAACAACCACCACTGTCAACTCCCCAACCCCTGGTTTTTCACTTACAAGCTCCTAATTAGGAAAAATATGGTTGTTACAGGCTTTTTGATTTCTCCATATATAATTTGACTCTCAAATGATTAGATACCCAAGAGTACAATGAAATAAGAACCCACTTTTCTTAAGAACCCTAAAAAGTGACAGTCCTCCAATCGAGTCATTATTGGTAATCTGACCATAACCTTACCTGTTCCACATAAATGAACTTGCGGTTTGGGTCCTCCTGCAATGCTGCCACAACTGAATCCAGTACATATTGAACTGCAGCAACCTACACCCAATTGCCAGCCCCACTCCCTCCACTGGATTCTCATAGAGTTATGGGCTTTGACATCGACAAGTGTGAA
Source organism: Sphagnum tenellum (assembly GCA_963921925.1). NCBI lineage: Eukaryota > Viridiplantae > Streptophyta > Sphagnopsida > Sphagnales > Sphagnaceae > Sphagnum > Sphagnum tenellum. Next base: position 15,254,423 of record OY998143.1, on the reverse strand, counting down.
AAAAATATAGTCAATCCCCCAACTAATATATATATATAGTCAAATTGTGGGGTCCCCAATTTGAACCCACAGCAGCTTTCATTGGTGATTTCTGCTGTGATTGTAAGACACATCAATCTTGGATCTTGACTTTGCTATAAAAAAGAAAACAAGTCAGAATCATTCCCCATTTGTAAGAATGGAGAGAGTCTTCTTATAGTCATCAAAGTATCAAGCAATGCTGCTAGTTACTCCAAAACAGACTGCAGAATGAAGATTTCATTGCCGATTTTGTTT